>PVJD01002459.1:0-201853 GCA_004026545.1 Mormoops blainvillei | reverse complement strand
ATAAGCTAGACAGAAATGAAGACAAGTTTGAAAGCTTGATGGCAGTTTATGTTTCTAGAGGTCATGAAAATGGCAAGTTTGAAGGTACATGATATAGTTTGAAATAATTATTAATAAATTGTGAGAGCGAAAAAGTAACTTTTCTAAATTAATTTGAAATGTTATGTATGCAATTTTACCTGTGTAATTAAGTTAAATGTTATAAATATGTTTAAATTATTAAATGTACTTGTTTAAATATACACCTGTTTATGGAGAACAGATGACAGTTAGTTGGTGGGGGAGTTTAGGGGATGGAAGGATTGAGCAAAAAGGGAAAAGGACTCACGGGCGCGCACAACAGTGTGCAATTCCCTCGGAAGGGGGATATAAGGGGACTAAATGGTAATGGGAAAAAAAGTAAGTCAGGTTAAGAGACAGACTTTATTTTTCAGGCAAAAGTTTCTGAATCTGGGTTTATGCATAATTTTCAAAAGATCTATAAAACTCCTTAAAAATAAAATATAAAATATATCTGTTTATATATCCTTGCTACATAAAATTTATGTTTGGTTGATTAATCACAATGAGAAATCAGGTTATATATGAGCATATTAAGTACTTTGAAGCATATATAACTGAACTTGACATCAATGAGAGCATTTAATAGGGATATCCTGGAACTCTGTGGTGTTTTTACCACAGGCAAACACTCAGTTTCCAGAAAGATGACCCCTCCTTGGTGCTCTCGCTCTTTGCATTGATGAACTTGCGATGGTTTGTAAAATGGAAGTAGAATATAGACCTTATTTAATTTTGTATCTTCTAAAAATAGTGAATATATAACATTCAAATACAAAGGAGGGATTCTAGGAATTCCAGGGAAAGGAGCAAGAAATGGCCCAAATATGAGTCTTTTTTTCCCCCTTTTGCTCCATTGCTATCCATACTAAACTGTATACATGATGTTCTTTTCATATTCCCAGAGCATACACATGGGTGACAGGTCGCAGGTCCACTGTAGAAAGGTATTTTCTGACCATAGAGGTTTCATATACTTATGAAATATTTCTAAAGTTTACTACAAGAGCTGAAAGCTTTCAGATTTGATCATTCTTCTTTTTGGTAGCCAGGAAACTTGACTCTCAAAAAGGGCTCTTAGAACATGACAATTCTTCCTGATTTATGCTGTTGGAGAATAACACGTAGGGATGAGAACATGGGTTTTAAAGGTAGAGAGACCTGAATTAGAATCTTGTCTCTATCAATTCTCAATATAACAGTGGGTGAGGTATTTAACTTCTTTTATAAAAATAATCCAATAACACCAACCACACATAATTGTGGTGAGAACCTCAGTTAATAAACAAGTACTTATTAAACACCTAATTTGTGTCAGCTACTATGCCTGATACAGATAAAATATAGCTATAGAGGGAAAAAGAGTAGGAGAGAAGAGAAAAGGAGAAAACAAATGCAGTACCTACTCATGCAGAGCCTGTAGTCTATATGGAAGGGCAAAGTTTAAACAATTGATAACATAAAATGTGATGATGTGAAAAAAAAGTCCCTACGTTTTTAAGGGTATTGTTTGGAGAGCAGTTTCAGATTGGGTTCAGTGAAAGGGGGCAAGGACATGCCATTTATTTGGGGTATGATCCCTGGAGGTACATGTGAGGAAGTGGGAAAGTGAGACAGCAAAGCAATAAAAGCCAATAAAAGTTGTGCATTAATGAGTGAGTTACTGCTATGAGTAACTGCAGCTCTGTCCCACTGAGGAGCCTTGAGAAACCATGTGAAACCTGAAGTAGAATCACTGCACGAGACAGTCAGACAATAGGAAAGTTAAAGGATTTTGTCCATTGCCTACCACTCCCCATCAGGTATAAACTCTCTCTATTTCCATGTAACACCTGGTTTATGGCCAAAATATATAAAGAACTCACATGATTCCACTCTAGGAAGACAAACAACCTAACAAAAAAAATGGGCAAAGGACCTGAACAGACACCTCTCCAAGGCGGACATACACAGGGCCCAGAGACACATGAAAGGATGCTCAGCATCACTAGACATCAGAGAGATGCAAATCAAAACCACAATGAGATACCACTTCACACCAGTCAGAATGGCCATCATACACAAATCAACAAACAACAAGTGCTGGCGAGGATGTGGGAAAAAAGGAACCTTAGTACACTGTTGGTGGGAATGCAGACTGGTGCAGCCACTGTGCAAAACAGTTTGGAATTTCCTCAAAGAACTAAAATTGGAACTGCCTTTTAACCCAGCAATTCCACAGCTAGGATTATACTCTAAGAATCCTGAAACACCAATCAAAAGAACTTATGTGCCCCAATGTTCATAACAGCACAATTTACAACAGCCAAGAATTGGAAGCAACCTAAGTGCCCAACAGTAAATGAGTGGATCAAAAAACTGTGGTACATTTACACAATGGAATACTATACAACAGAAAGAAAGAAGGAGCTACTACCCTTCACAACAGCGTGGATGAAACTGGAGAGCATTATGCTAAGTGAAATAAGCCGGGTGGTGAAAGACAGATACCATATGATCTCACCTATAAGTGGAACCTAATAACAAAATAAACAAGCAAGCAAAATATAACCAGAAACACTGAAATAAAAAACAAACTGACAGTAACCAGAGGGGAGGAGGGGGGAGGATAACAGGGGAATGGGAGGGGAGGGGTTATCAAGGAACATGCATAAAGAACCCATCGACAAAGCTAAATGGGGGAAAGATTGAGAATGGAGGGGGTGGGGTGGGGCTGGGGAAAGTGGTGGCGGGCAAATGTTGACCAAAAAAAAGTGGACAGGGGAGGCCGGGAGTAGTGTGGGAAGTTAAGAAGTCAAAGAACTGGTGTGTGCAGCCCATGGACATGGACTAAGAGGTGTAGGGATGATGGGATGGGGTGCAGGGTGGAGGGGATAAAGGGGGAGATGAGACAACTGTAATAGTATACTCAATAAAATATACAACAAAAATAAATAAATTAATTTTTTTTAAAGATGTTTATTGTACCCAGAATAAAGAATGGCCTGAAAAGAAAAATCTCTTTAATTCTCAAGGTAGTGTTCTGAGGATCGCTTGCCTGAGGATTACCTGGGAAACTTGTGGGAAGTGCCGCAGACTGCTAGGCTCTGAGCCAGGTCGACTGAGCCTGATTCCTGGAGAATGAAATTCGGAACCTGCTTTACTGCATACATGGTCACCGATGTTTCTTAAGTGTGAACAACTTTCGGAATCACTCTCTTAAAGGCAAATGTTTAGGCTGTGTGATTATTTGGAATTACTGGCTAAATCAAAGTAAACCAGTGGGATTAACTCTGAAACGGGTGGAATAAAGAGATGTTGAATATTTCTGTCAGAAAAAAAAAATCATTGATAATAGTTTGCTCTGATTCCACACCCAACTAAAACAAAATGTGTTAAGCGCCTTAGGTGCAACTTCCAGCTCAGTTGGCCACATAGAGTTTAGGGACAATACAAGCTGCTATTTTCCCATTTAGGCAGCATTTGCTCAGTCCTAAAATAGCTCCACCAATTCTACAAGACATTCAACCAGTTTCCTTTCGTTCAGCTGCCATTGCCCATTAAGTTCCACAGAGTTCTGCTGTTAGCCCATGCCACATAAAACAACAGTTCTCCTGTCTTCTCTTATTGTCTCCAAAGTCAAGCAAGGGGGTTATTTGTATTTTTAAGGTACTACTGATCACTCAGTGAAATGTGAAAAAGATTTTTTTTTTAAATACCCACCTAATAGCAAACATTCACAAGGTCCTTCAGTTTGACAATGTGAAAAAATTAGGGGATTTTGAGTCAAATATATTGTTTTATTTATTTTTAACTTCTTTTTATTCTTATTTTCTCTAAGCATTTGAAGATATTGACTTATCCTATGTAGGCTCAGTAAAATCAGTGAGACTCCAGTAACATATCATTGGTAAAATAAGGGTGCTATCAACTTTCTCATAGTGATATAGTAAAAAATAATGAAATGACATATATAAAATGCCTACTACAATGACAAGAATGACAAGTACCTAGGATGCATTCAATAACAGAGACAATTATCATTGTTAACAACAATCACCTAAAAAATTAAGATGATATTGACAAATCCTACTGAAAATTATACATCAATTAGATGATAAAAAACTATTAAAATATCCCTCAAAGATGACTATACTTTTGCAATTTATTTACAACTTCACACTGCATTTCTTCAATTTATTATGTGTTAACTCCATAAGGTTTGAAGAAAGCAAATAAACTTATGGACTACATCATAAGAAATTTAAACAAAAAAAGTGTCCATATCTGAATTTCACCAGTGGTGAGTATGTTAAACACATGTCAACCAATGTATATCTTCAATCCACCCACAAGGAAGTGAATTTTTATGCACAAGTAATACTATCACTTATTAGTACTTTGTTCTAATATGCTATCACTAGTGTACATCACTATTTTGAACTTTTAAATGTGCACTTTATATCATGACTTTAAATTTTGAACCCTTAAAGTATATTCTGGATAGTATATATAAGTGTGATTAAGACCAAGAAAAAAAACAAACAAACAATAAATAACATCTAAATCCCTCTACAAGTGAAAAAAGTCCAGTTAATTGTTTAAACCAGTGTCCCCCTCTTTTTTAGAGTATTTAGAACTCTCTGGTTCCTCTTCAAATATATACAGGTGCACCTAACCTCCTTTAAGATAAACCAACAGTACCATATTTTTTTTATTATTCCCCATCATTATGATGATGATGCATATTAATATTTCCCAGTTAGATAAGCAGGATTCCCTAAAATATTATAACTTTACTTACTTCTCATTTCTACCTACATCCAAAATAGAAATATTAGAAATAGCACATGGTTCTTAAGATTCAGTCATATTTTTCACATTGATTCATGGAGAATGAATATTAGAAAGCATTGCCTCCTCCTTACTTTTCCCAGGTTTACTGATAAGAACTTACTTAAGGTGGTGTGCTCCTTGGGTTTCCCAACATGCTTTGCAGGTTTCCTAAAGGTTGTGATTCACTAGTGTAATAGTCCAGAAGATTAGTACCTTACTGATAAGGGGCATTTTTTTCTTGTACAAAATCTTGCAGGTTGCACACCAGAACTGTGTAACTAGAAAGAGGAAAATGATTGATGATTAAGGAAAACATTACCTACAGGCTGACAGCACCAGAGAGTAAGACTTTACACTAAATTGGAGTGAAAAATGCCTTACCACTAAGGAAAGATAGTCAGTAGTTGACCTCACATAGTAAAGAGAAAAGAGATCTAAGTTATTTGGAAATAAAGGTATAGATTCATGATATTCTGTTGTTTATGTGTTGAGGGCCTATAACCTAAAAATATTTTTACATGTTGTGAAGATTTAATGATAAATAAGAAAAGTATCTTATTTCAATAAACTATGTTCTATAGAAGAAATCACAAATATACAAAGTCTGTCCAGAAAGTATCCAGCCATGTACTATGAAAAATAGAGACGTTTATTGAAGAAAATACAAGATACAAGAAAGAGTGTACACAGGATGATGATGCCTCAGCCCCCTTCAAATTAGGCACCTTGGGGCCTCACACAGGTCTCCCAGTCTCCATCAGCTGCCCCATCATATTTTACTGAATCTCACTGACATCTGATATCTCTTCTCTTTCAAAGGTGATTTTAGTTTGGGTGAGAAAAACCAGAAGTTGCAGGGTACCAAACCTGGATTATAGGGGGAGTTGAGTCACCTGGGTGATTTGATGTTTCACCAGAAAACTCTGCACAAGACATGATGCTTGAGTATATGAGTAGTCATGATGAAGCTGCAATCACCAGTTGCCTATAGCTGCAGCCTTCTGAATCATCCAAAGTTTCCACTGAGGAATGTTTAAGTTTAATACAAAATTTGACTCAGATCCATTGTTCTACTTGCTCAGTCATTTTTGAATACGTCATCCACACAGTACACATACTCACTCAATGGCATCTACTGCTCTTACTGACTAGTACAATAAAGTCATCATTGTTCATGCATGAGTATTCCAGTCCACTCTCTTTGGCTACCAGGTTACATCGATGTTGTACAAAACCATTTTCATTGTATAAACAATGGCTGGACTTTTTCCAGAGAGAGCTTGCATACATACATCTCTATAGGTTTTGATAAAAAGTAGAAAGCTCTCCATTTTTGGAATGTAGTTAAACAGGATTTATCATATTTATAGAATATGAAAAAAATTTATAATTTCTCATAAAGTTTTACTTTTCCTATTAGGTTATCAATGAGTAAAATGAGAATGTCTCATTATTTTAATGGTTCTTTTGAAGTCTAATAGTTCTTTATTTTCATCTCCTGTATGTTTTAATATATCTAATTGCTTGATTGGTATGCATCTTAAAATGGATGGTGAAATTTGCCTAATATCCTTGTATGTCTTTATTTCCTCCTTCAAATCTATCTTATATATACCAGACAGTAATGTCATTTAGGGCATAATTGTGACTTAACTATTTTTAATGCATAATTTGTTGTATATGCCTAACTTTTAGCTCTTAGTGTCAACAATATAGGTGAACAAAATGCCAAAAATGTCTCTACCATCTTCTACTAGAAACACTAGTAGAAGAGACTAACAATAAGCAAAATAAAATTAATATCTAATAACTGGTACATTCTTTGTAATACCAATTATTTGGTAAGCAACATAAAATTCATATATAATATATGGCATACTGTCAGGTATGTCAGTTTATTATATGTTAACTCCATGGGGTTTGAAGAAAGAAAATAAAGTGATAATGCTTTGAAAGAGAAATGTGACAAAATAAGGGATTTGAAAGTGATTAGATTGGGAGTGTTGGGGACTATTTTGCATAGAGAGGTAACATTTGAATAAAGCTCAGGATGAAATGAAATAATGAGCCATTTGGATTATTAGGGTAAAAGTGTTCCAAACCAAATAACCAGCTGGTCCCAAGGACCTAGGTTAGGCATATGCTTAGCATATTGAAGGAGCAATGAGATAGGTAAAGTCCAAGAAATGGAGGGGTACAGAGGGTATGGGAAATACTTAGAATTGTGTTCTTTAAATGTAAAGTAAAGGATTGTATACTTTTAAAAATTTTTAAGTTATTTATTTGTTTTAGACAGAGGGGAAGTGAGGAAGAAAGAGAGGGAGAGAAACATCAATGTGGTTGCCTCTCACGTGCCTCCCACTAGGGACCTGGCCCACAATCCAGGCATGTGCCATGACTGGGAATCCAACTGGCCACCCTCTGGTTCACAGGCCAGCATTCAATCCACTGAGACACACCAGCCAGGGCAGACTGTATTCTTTAAAGGTAATGAAAAGCTTCCATAGAGTTTTTGGCAAAGAAATGATATGATATCATTTATATTTGAAAGGGTTCATTGTCTATTGTAGTAGGGAAAAGTGTGTATGTAGAGAGAAAGTTGACAAGGCTATTGTTATACATCAGACCACATGATATTGGCTTAACTTTTTCTGAGTTTTATTTTTTGTTGTTGTTTCTAAATAAAAGAAACTTTTAGAATGTAGGACATATGGCATGTATTTATCTTTCTAATGCATAGATGAGGGTATGCCATGAAGTAGGCACTCAAAAAAATGCCTCATATGTAAACAAAATAGTGATGACTTAACTAGAAATTTAGCTTGAGAAAGGAAGAAACCTAAAGACTACAACTTTATTGAAATATTTGTGTTTTATTATGTTTAAAAATATAATAGTACCTCAACAATACAATAAATAAAATTTAAATACTGTGTGTATAGAAGGATGAATTTTTTCTCAATAAATCACACCATGTAGATCATGAAAGTTCTTACAAGTGAAGATCTTACCTCTAATACACTTTGGTATGTCAATTAATATTGAGTAATAAGCAAAGCCAAAAGTATTCTTGATATAGAATGATTACTGAATATGGATCATATTTGAACTGGTCTTTTTTTTTCATAAGGATGTATTGTAATGAGGTATGTTACAAGTAGCCCCAGGGATAAAGATGAGGTCTTTTTTTTCTGCTGTTCCGAACACTTTTTTTTCTTTTTTTTATTGTTGTTCAATTACGGTTGTCCCCATTTTCCCCCTATTCCTCTCCCAAAGATGAGTTCTAATCCTATCTCTAATTGGATGCCTTCAACAAAACTGAGTTTTCTTACTTGCAGATTGGAACCAACATTTTATTTGTGCTACCTCAATTAGAAGTTTATTATGAGAAACCAATATGGTGAAATATTTAAAAGTTGTTAAACTTTTAACAACTTTGATTTAGTGTAAATTTATAAATTATTACTATGCCAACAAATTATCTAAGGTTAGTTAACATGGTACATGCAGTGGTGAGTTTATTTCACTTTTACCTCTTATTACTACATTTTTGTCCTACATATTGGACCACCTAGTGTATGTATCTGGAATGTAAAGTGAGTGGAATCCTATTCACTTCATTCTTATATCCAGTGATTCCCAAACTTCGATTTCTAGGTTCTCCCCCCAGAGATTCTGAATTAGTAGTTCTAGATATATCTGAGAATTTTCATAATGATGCTACTGTTCTGACAACCACACTTTGAGAAGTGCTGCTTATGGAAATAATAACCATTTAATAGAATTAAGGGAAAGTGCTTATTTTCTTGTATTGAACTGAACAGTCTCTCAATCAAGCTGTACACAGAATCTCTTTAGAACTATATAAAAACCAAGAAAATAAACACTTCGAATGGGGAAAAAAATCAAAGTAATCACAAACATATTTGAATATTTTGATGACTGACATACTATTATATGGAAACTCTCCTGAATGAGCCAAAGATGTGAATCTAAATTTAATGTGGCAGAGGAAAATGTATCTCTTACTTGAGTTGAAAGTCAAAATTACGTATCTATTATTAATTATATTAAAATCACTGAGGTAAAAAAATCAAGGGTGCAGTTTCAAGCACTATGTATTATTTCTTTATTCAGAAAAGTCAAAATCTTTTGTGTGCAACTATATTTCAATATATTTTATTGATTATGCTATTACAGTTGTTCCATTTTTTCTCCCTTTTATTCTCCTCCACCCTATACCCCCCAACCAGCATCGCCCCCCTCGACCTTAGTTCATGTCCATGGGTCATACATATAAGTTCTTTGGTTTCTCCATTTCCTATATTATTCTTAACCTTCCCCTGCCTATTTTGTACCTCCCATTTATACTTCTTATTCCCTGTACCTTTTCCTGCATTCTCCCTCCTCCCCTTCCCCCTCCCCACTGATAACCTCCATGTGATCTCCATTTCTGTGATTCAATTCCTGTTCTAGTTGTTTGCTAAGTTTGTTTTTGTTGTTTTAGGTTCAGTTCTCGATAGTTGTGAGTTTGTTGTCATGTTACTGTTCATATTTTTTATAATCATTTTCTCAGATAAACCCCTTTAGCATTTCATCTAATAAGGGCTTGGTGATAATGAACTCCTTTAACTTTACCTTATCTGAGAAGCACTTTATCTGCCCTTCCATTCCAGCTTTGCTGGATAGAGTAATCTTGGATGTAGACCCTTGTTTTTCATGTCTTTGAATACTTCCCCAGCCCCTTCTTGCCTGTAAGATTTCTTTTGAGAAATCAGCTGATAGTCTAATGGGAACTTACTTCTTCGTAGGTAACTCTCTTCTCTTCTCTTGCTGCTTTTAAGTTCTCTCCTTATCTTTACTCTTTGGTAACATAATGACGATGTGCCTTGGTGTGCGCTCCCTTGGATCTAACTTCTTTGCGACTTTCTCAGCTTCCTGGACTCCCTGGAAGTCTATTTTCTTTGCCATTTGACAGATTGGAGAAGTTGTCCTTCATTATTTTTCCAGATAAGTTTTCAATTTCTTGCTCTTCCTTTTCTCTCCCTGACACCCCTATGATTTGGATGTTGGAACATTTAAAGTTGTCCCAGAGGTTTCTAAGCCTCTCCTCATTTTTTTGAATTCTTGCTTCTTCATTCTTTTCTGGTCAAATGTTTATTTCTTTTTTCTGCTCCAAATCGTTGATTTGAGTCCTAGTTTCCTTCCCTTCACTGTTAGTTCCCTGTATATTTTTCTTTATTTCACTTTGCATAGCCTTCACTTTTCCCTCTATTTTGCAACCATATTCAACCATTTCTGTGAGCATCCTCATTATCAGTGTTTTGAACTGTGCATCTGATAGGTTGGCTATCTCTTCATCCCTTAGTTCTATTTTTGGAGCTTCAATCTGTTCTTTCATTTGGGCCATATTTTGGGGGGACATATTTTTTTATCTCCGTGAGGCTGCTATGTTGTAAGGGGCAGAGCCTTAGTTATTTGTCAGAGCAGGGCAACTTACTTCATTGTGTTGTGGCACTGTATGTGGCAGAGGGGTCTGAGAGGGAATAGTGCTGCTTGCTTGACCCTCAGCTGGCTTTGAGTCACTTCCCCTGCTACACACAAGAAAATTGGGCCCTTCTGGTGCTGATTCCTGGGTTGGTGGGTTTGTGTACATTCTGGGACCCTGTGGGTCACTCCAACAGACACTCCTATGAGTCTGGGAGTTTCTCCTGCTGCCACAATCCTCACAGATTTTTACAGCCAGAAGTTCTGAGGCTTTCTTTTCCAGTGCTGGAACCGTGGGCTGCTTGTTCTCTCTCTCTCCCCAGTTGTTCCTCCCAGTTTATCTGCACACAAATGTAGGACCACCCAGTCTGCCAGCTGCAGCATTGCCGCACATCCTCTCCACCCTAGCTGCCCATCCCTGCCCCTCCTACCAATCTGAATGAATGTTTATTCTTTAACTTCTGGGTTGTCAGACACCATACAGTTTGATTTTCTGGCAGTTCTGGTAATTTTTTGTTGTTAAATTTGTTGTTGACCTTTTGATTGTGCAAAGAGGCAAAGTGTACCTACCTATACCTCTGTCTTGGCTGGAAGTTCCAACTATATCTTTAATAATAACATTCTCTACTGTGTTAGATATAACCAAAGAATAAATTAATTATTTTTAAAGCAGATGAAGAATCTATTGGAAATAGAAGAAATTTTCCACTAAAATTTTTGCAGAGAAGTTTTGCAGTGACCAAAAAGGTAAAAAATTAAAAAGATATATATACCATCTTTATGGTCCATCCTCTCAACTTTAGAAAATAAAATTTACTTAATAGAATATAAGTTAAAGTTGAACCAGTTTCTATTTTCAAAACTTCTATTCAAATGATATATGCCTTCGTCTCCCTCTTTCTTATGTATTATATTGCTTTACGTGAATATTAATGACTGCTTTCTCTTTACTATATAAACATGATTATGTTCTTTGCTGGCTTAAAGTGGATTTTCACATATTTACATGTAAAGGAAACAAAGCTATTCTTAACACCTACTCCTGAAACAGACTCAGATAAATAAGTAAAGACCAGTAATATTTTATTTTCTCTGGCACACAAATATGCTTATAGAACTTCTGAACTTTTGCCTCTAAAAAATGGGTGCTGTATTCCAAAGAAAACTTTGCCATTTTTTACCCTCCCAATAGATAGTAGTGTTTCCTAAATTCATTTAATTTTTTATTATGACATAATTAATTTGACAATATACCAACTTCAAGGGCATAACAAATCAATAGGGAAAAATACAAAATGGGAGAGCAAGATACAGAAAATTCCATTCTGTTACTAAATAGGGAAAATTGAGTTAAATACTGGTATGAAAAGCTCTACTCCTTCTATGTTTATTTGTATATTTGGGAGTATGGATATTAAGCTTTTATCTTTCTCTAGGTTGTAAAACATATTAATAGATGACACAATTTTAGATAGAATGCTATTACTGCTCTAAGCACATACATCTTTCTTTTCAGTGCATTGGTGTTTACTGGATGCTAGAATTTCTGGATGCATATAAAACCAGTGGAGTTTCAGAACCCTCACAATGGTATTTTAGCTAACTTGCTAAAAGGAATGCTAAGAAAAAAAAGTATCCTTTTATGAAGAAATTCTTAGTATTATGCTCTTCTGGAAATTCTGAATAAAAATAAAAAACAGCTTGCATATGCTAGTCTCTTTCTTTTAGCATGATTTGCTTCACTGAAGTTGTCATATTAACTTGGGCTTCCTCTGAGAGTCCTCCCCTCAACTGCCAACATTAGTATTTCCATTCTGGGTATGTCAGTTCAATTGGTTCAGTTTCATTTTGTGGCCACAGGTAAAATGTACAACACTCTAGTGCCAGAAAAGAGGGAAGGTTCTAGTGAAGCTTGAACAACCTCAATTCCATAGAGGCCAGGATGACTATTCTCAGTGCTACTTATTCAGAGTTAGTTTTCCACAGGAGACAAACTATGTGCCAGCAGAGACGTCAGTGCACTGATAGCTGCTTCTGAATGCTTCACAGACTGTACTTCTGAATTCTTCTATAAAGATGCACTTACCTACAATGAAAACAAGTTTTATATTTTAAAACTTAAGGTAATATTTACTTAATACATTCTTAACCATCTACCCGCTATTGTTTAAAGAAACAACCAGTAAAAGGTAAAGGAGACAAAATATATGGTTTTGGAAGATGATTTGAATTTGGGTGATGGGGACACAATGCAATATACAGATCATGTATCATAGAAATGTACACTTGAAATCTACATGACCCTACTGACCAATGTCACTCCAACACATTTAATTTGAAAAGAAACAACCAATCAAACATAGTACATTCATTAACGCAGACTCTTTCTAAAGTACTTAAGGATGTATATGCAAAGAAAGATTTGTGAAGAGAATGTGCCAATAGTTTAGCCTATCTTATCCAGGAATAAAAAAGTTCTATTGTTTTATAAGTTGCCATAAAAAGTGTCAGTATAATGTATAATTTCAAATCCTTATCCCAGCATCTAAAAATCTATCCACATTTTTGAGACTTCTGGTCAAGATGGCACTGTAGGCAGACATGGCTTGCCTCATCACATAACCACAATAAAATTACAACTGAAATATAAAACAACCATCACTCATAACTGAGAGAAATTGAGTTGAATGGAAATCTGACAGTACGGAATTAAAGAAACCACATCCACCCACACTGGTAGGAACGGAACAGACATGGAACAGACTGGTTCCACATTCATGTGTAGTAGATAAAAATTAAGGAGGCATGCTTCGGGAGTGAGGAGTCCCAGCCCCACACCAGGTCCCCAGCCCAGGGTTCTAGTACCAGGAAGATAAGGCCCCACAACCTCTGGCTGCAAACACCAGTGGGGATTGAATCAGTAGAAGGAACTTCTGGAGCCCCAAGCAGTTCCTCTTAAAAAACCCATACAGAGACTCACCTACTCAGACTCACTCTCTCTGGGTTCCAGTACCACAGAGGGGCTTGAGGGTCACCAGTAGCATGTAGTGCGAAGCCGAGGTGTATGGTATCAAAGTAAGCAGAAGGCATTGTCTCTTTTCTGGGCTCTCCCCCAAAAGAGATGGCAAACTAGTGGAATATCTAAGATTTCATCAATCTGGCTAACACTGTTTGACCCATCTTGGAGATCTCAGAGACTCTACCCCACCCAACTTATGGGACCATCCAAGCTGTTTTTCCATATGAATGGCTAGTCTTGGGTCATGATTCACAACTTCCTAAATCCTCGCAAACAAGCAGAAGCTGGCCCAGAGCTAGCAGCCTAGATTAACAGATTGTATTTGCCTAGGAATCTCCAAGCCCAGCACAAATAGCAGCCATCTCAGATTGCTTTACAAGTCAGGCAGGGTGCTCCAGGCAAAACAAAGGTGGGGCTGATCTTGGTCTGCACCACCCGGTCAACCCCAGGGCGAGCACACCCAGTGGACATGGAGTGTGGAGGTTGGTGGTAAGTGGTCACAGCCAGTCCTTGAAGCTGACTGGTCTGGGTAAATTCATCCCATTGACTTTTCAACAGAAATCAAGGCTCAACTACAAGAGGAGGGTGTACTCAACCCACACAAAGGGTGCGCTACAAGTACACAGCTTGGTGATAGGGAAGGTTGTGCCATTGGACCTTACAGGGCACTTACTACATTAGGCCACACTACCAAGACATGGAGTCAAAGCAACTCTCTGTCTAATACATAGAGACAAACACAGGGAGGCTGCCAAAATGAGGAGACAAAGAAACATGGCCCCAATGAAGGAACAGATCAAAACTCCAGAAAAACAGCTAAACTAAATAGAGATAAGCAATCTATCAGATACAGATTTCAAAACACTGGTCATAAGGTTCCCCAGGGAACTTACTGATGACCTTAATTGCATAAAAAGAATCCAGTCAGAAATGAAGGATATACTAATTGAACTAAAAAACAATTTATAGGGAAACAGGAGTAGAGTGGATGAAGCGGAGAATCAAATCAATGATTTGGAACATAAGGAAGCAAATAACCAATCAGAACAAGAAGAAAGGAGAATTAAAAAAAAAAAACAAGGATAGTATAAGCAGGCTGTGGGACAACTTTAAACAATCCAACATTCACTTCATAGGAGCATCAGAAGGAGAAAAGAAAAAAAAAACAAGAAATTGGAAATCTATTTGAAAAAATAATGAAAGAAAACTTCCCTAATTTGGTAAAGGAAACAGGCATGAAAGCCCAGGAAGCACAAAGAGTCCCAAAAAAGGTGGATGCAAAGAGGCCCACCCCAAGACATATCATGATTAAAATGCCAGAAGTTAAAGATAAAGAGATAGGAGGGGTGGTGTGGGAGAATGGGTGAAGTTTGAGGGAAATAAGAAGTACAATAGGTAGTAACAGATTAACTATGGGGATTTAAAATACAGTATGGGAAATGGATTAGCCAAAGAATGACACACATGAACTGTGGACATGAACAAGGGTGAGGAGATTGCCTGAGGAGTGGGGGGTACTGGGTGGAAGGGAACAAAGGAGAAAAAATCAGGACAACTATAATAGCATAATCAATAAAATATAATTTAAAGAAAATTTTAAAAGATCTATGCACATTTTCATTAGAAAATGGATACTTTTATTGATCCAAGCTCCTCTTGGGAAATCCTAAGTTTGTGGGCCAATCCTCTTAGCCATTAGCCATGTGTCTGTCCCTCTTCCCTCAGGGAAAGAACAGGCTTCATAAATTGTCACTAGTGTTCCTGCTTCATTGAAATCCAAAGATATTTTTATTCCAAAAAGATAATTTTTACAAGATACATCAGTGAAGAACATGAAAGCACAGACAGTACTAGAACACTCTTGTACCTCTTTTGCTCTGTCTTGAAATATTATGCTCATTCGCTACTTCATAATAATTGTTAGAGACTAGATGTGAGCTTCTCAGGACCCCAGCTAAACAAAAACTGTTGTGATTTGATGCCATTCCTGTGTCAACTGCTTAATTTTAAGCCAAAATAGTCAAACAATTGAAGAGGTGGTGCCTATGGATCCTACTAATGGGAAACCTTTCCTTGCTTTCCCGCCGTAAAGCGGCTGTGGCGCGGGGTGGTGTATAGGGCATCGGGCACGCAGTCTGCCTGCGCTGGGTGATTATGCTCCTCTCCTACTCAGATTTATAACATGAATGAAAGAAATCTGCATGGTAGTAGATGTTGAGGAAACAGGCGAATTATATTTAAAAGTTGCTTAGCAAAATTTCAAGATACATAACATCTTGAACATTTTTAAACATAAAAAACATTGACTGTCATTTAAGGTTTATTTGTACATTTGTTCCTTTATATAAAAAAATAATTAATATGGGATTCAGTAAAGGTTAGTGTCCATTGTAGTTATGCATGCTATGTAGTTACTCGTGCTGTGTAATTTTGCAGAAGAGTAGCTAAAAATATGAAGCATCATTTATTTTGCTCAAGACTTGGAAATAACTGACTCAACAGTTATTACTTAGGTTCTCTCACAGGGTGATCCTCAAGCTACTTTACTTGCATGTCTGGCACCTGGTGTAGAAAGGTTCCAACACATAGCACTGGAAAGGCTGGTGCTCCTCTGCAGCCTCTCTCTTTCTCTCTCACTGTCTTTCATCTGTGTGTGTTATTTCCAAAGACAGTTTTATGGTAACTGGGCTTCTTCCATAATGACTAAAGAAACACACAGAACCGGGGTTTAAAGAGCTACTGTAAAACCTGCATGGCCTTTACTAACATAGCCCTAGAAAGCATGCAGTGTCGTTTCTACCACATTCTGTTCATTTAGGTTGTTTCAAAGCCAAGCCTATTTTCAAGGAGACGAAACCTTGACTCCTCTTTTTGAAGGGGAAAGTATATCTGAATTTACACACACCTGAACAACAAATGGATAAAAAATAAATTAAAAAGGAAATTTAAAAAGTCTGGAGGCAAATAAAAATGGGAATGCAACATATCAAAACTTAGGGAACAAAGCAAAAGTAGTTCTAAGAGGGAAGTTTATAGCAACAAATGCATACATTTAGAAAAATAAAAAAAATTTCAAATAAACAACCTAATTTTGTACCTTGAGGAACTAGAAAAAACTAACTAAACCTAAAGTTGCCAGAAGAAAATAAATAATAATAATAATAAGAGCAGAAATAAAAGAAATAGAGGCAAGCAAAACAATAAAAAAGATTAAGAAAACTGTTACCTTTTAAAAAGATAAAATAAACAAACTTTAGTTTGACTAGCCAAGAAAAAAAAGAGAGAACCCAAATAAATTAATTAATTAATGAAAAAGGAGATATTAAAACTGACACCACAGAAATAAAACAAATCATAAAAAAACTACTATAAATCAAAAAATTAGAAAAACTGGAAGAAATGAATAAATTTCTAGGAATATACAACCTACCCAAATTGAATCAAGAAGAACTAGAAAACCTGAACAGATCAATTACAAGTAAGGAGACTGAATCAATAATCAAAAACCTCCCAGAGCAGTAAAACCCAGGACCACATAAATTCTCTGGTGAATTCTACCAAACATGTAAAGATGAATCAATGCCAATCCTTCTCAAACACTTCCAGAAAATTGAAGTAGAAGGCATACTCCCAAACTTATTTTAGGAGGCCAGTGTTACCTTGATCCCAGAACCAGACAAAGACGGTACTAGAACAGAAATTTACAACCAATATCCATGATGAATATAGATGCAAAAATTCTTAACAAAATGCTAGCAAACTGAAATCAACAATACATTAAAGGGATCATACACCATGATCAAGTGGGATTTATCCCTGGTCCTTAAAGATAGTTCAATATATGCAAATCAATAAATGTGCTAGAACACATTAACAGTATGAAAAATCACATGATTATCACAGGAAAAGATGAAAAACTTTAGACAAATTCAACATCCATTCATGATTTAAAAAATCTCAACAAATCAGGTATAAGAACATACTTCAACATAATACAGGCCATGCATGACAAGCCCACAGCAAACATACTAATGGTGAAAGTTTGAAAGTTTCCTTCTAAGACCAGGAATGAGACAAAAGTGCTGAATCTCATCACTCATATTCATCATAGCCCTGGAAATCCTAGTCAGAGGAATCGGTCAAGAAAAAGAAATAAAAGCATCTGAATCAGAAAGGAAGAAGTAAAATTTTCTCTGTTTTCAGAAGACATGATCTTATATACAGAAAAATCCTAAAGGCTCCACCAAGTAACTGTTGAACTAATAAACAAATTCAGTAAAATTTGTAGGATACTAAATCAATATTCAAAAATCAGTTGCATTTCTATACACTAACAATGAGGCATCTAAAAAAGAAAAAGATAGCCTTTTTAAATTGCATTTATTAGGATGACATTGGTTAATAAAATTATATAGTCTTTCCAACAAATGGTGCTGTAACAACTGAACATTCAAATGTTAAAAAAAAAAAATAGACACAGGTCATATACCCTTCATAAAAGTTAACACAAATTGGATCACAGACATAAATGTAAAATTATAAAATGACTAAACAAATGACCTTTGGTTCAAGAGTGACTTTCTAGATCTAACTCCAATTCTATGAAAGAAAGAATTGATAAACAGGAAATTTAAAATTAAAATTTTCTGCCATATGAAATATGCTCTCAAGATAATACAAAGAAAAGACAGGGACTGGGAGATAATATTTGCCAAGGACATATCTGAAAAAGCACTGTTTTCAAAATATACCAAAAAAACCTCTTTCATTCAACAATAAAAAAAAAATTTTTAATGGGCAAAATACCTGAACTGATACTTCACCAATATTGATATATAGAAGGCAAATAAGCATTTGAAAGTATGCTCCAAAGTATATATTAGAAGGCAATTCAAAATATAGCAGCAATGAGATACTTTTACACACCTATTAGAATGATCAAAATTGAGAACACTGACAACACCAAATGCTGATGAGTATGTGAGGCAACAGAAACTCTCATTTACTGTTGGTGGTAGTGCAAATGGTGCAACCACTTGGGAAGACAATTTGGCAGTTTCCTACAAAATTAAATATATGTTCCATGATTTTATGTACCATAAAATCCAGGAATAACACTCCTAAGTATTGACCCAAAGGTATTAAAACTTATGTTCACAGAAAAATAATTACTTTTATAGTAGCTTTAGTCATAATTGTCTCAAAACTTGGAAAGAACTGTGATGTCCTACAACACATCAATAAATAAATTAACTGTGGCACACCCAGGCAATGGAATATTATTCAGCATTAAAAACAAAACAAAAAACAAGACAACCCATTGAAAAGCATGGAGGAAACTGCAATGAATATTGCTAAATAAAGACAGCCAACCTGAAAAGACTACATACTATATGATTGCACCTATATGACATTCTAGAAAAATAAATCTATAGATACAGTAAAAATATCAGTGGTTGACAGGGGTTAGGGACAGGGAAGGATAACTATGTAGAGCATAGATGATTTTTAGGGCAATGAAACTTCTCTGTGTGATACTGTAATGGTGAAGACATATCATTACATATTTGTCCAGATTCTTAGAGTGTGTAACACCAACAGTGAACTGTAATGTAAACTATGAACTCTGAGTAACAATGATATGTCAATATTGGCTTGTCAATTGTAACAGATGTACCACCCTGGTGAGGGAATGGTGATGATTGGGAACATAATGCATGCAGGGGAAAAATGGTTTTATGGGAAATTTCTGCACCTCATACTTAATTTTGCTGTGAATGAAAAATTTTGCCAATATATAGTTTATCAAAATAATAATAATAATAGTTTTAAATGATTTTGTAATTATAAAACATTAAAATTAACTCATAGATTAAGATTTATTATATAAGTTTTTTGCTTTACTCTTCTTGAGTAACCTATCATTATTTATTATGTGTTATGGAAATTTAGTTTTTAATATACCAGAAATAGACATGGTAGTTTTAAAAAGATTGATTAGTTGATCAAAAATTGTATTATGTGCTTTCTAGAATAAACCACATGTAAGGATACAAACAAGTCTCAATAAACTAAAGAAGACTGAAATCATATCGAGCATCTTCTCTGACCGCAAGGCTATGAAACTAGAAATCACTCACAAGAATCCTGAAAAACATGTAAAGACATGGAAGCTAAATAACATGTTATTAAACAATGAATGGGTCAACAATGAAATCAAGGAGGAAATCAAAAGATACCTTGAAACAAATGAAAATGAGGACACAACAATGCAAAATCTGTAGGACACAGGGAAAGGCTTTTGACCCAGGACCCCCACATCTGGAAATATATCCAAAGGAACCTAAAACACTAATTCAGAAGAATGTAAGAACCCCTGTGTTCATTGCAGTGTTATTTACAACAGCCAGGATATGGAAGTAGCCTGAATGTCATAAGTAGATGAGAGGATAAAACAACTATGGCACATTTATACCATGGAATACTATTTGGCTGTAAAAAAGAAGAAAATTTTACCCTTTGCAACAGCATGGATGGACCTGGAGAACATTAGCTAAGTGAAATAAGCCATTCAGAGGAAGACAAATACCATATGATTTCACTCATATGTGGAATCTAATGAGTAAACTGAACTAACAAGGAAAATAGAGACAGACTCATGAATAAAGATCAGGGTGTCAGCTAAGGTACAGGGAGCTTGGACGGTAAAGGGATTGAGGAAAAACCAAAAAGGACTCATGGACATGCACAGCAGTGTGGTGATTGCAGAGTGGGTGGGTGCTATAAGAGGACTAAATGTCAATGAAAAAATACAATAATTTTTTAAATTGTGCTATGAATAAAACAAAACTACTTATGCTTGTGTTGGAATTTTAATCATGATGCACATTAAATTTATATAAATATATCTAAGTGCAAAATGTCTTTTGTAGGAAGAAAAACTTAGTTACCAAAATTCAAAATTGAGTTCTTGGAAATTTACAACTGTTAGATAAAATAAAAATTGCCAAAAAAGGGATAAAAATTTTAGTGAAATATATTTTCTATCAAACAAATACTAAAGTGAGATTTTATAAGTTAGGGATGTGTATAACTTGG
This sequence comes from Mormoops blainvillei, assembly GCA_004026545.1. Taxonomy (NCBI): domain Eukaryota; kingdom Metazoa; phylum Chordata; class Mammalia; order Chiroptera; family Mormoopidae; genus Mormoops; species Mormoops blainvillei. The sequence continues at coordinate 181,374 of PVJD01002459.1, read as the reverse complement.
ATGCCAAACCCAATATTTATTTTGAATACCCTGCAGGAGTGAACAAATAGAATAATTAAACTTTTTTCAACAGAGTTCACCACAGAAAAGATTTGTATATTCTTACAATTAAGTAGTGTGCCATGAAATTTATATACATGTATAATCTTGAATATGACATGAGTCACTTGAGGGCCTTTTTGAACTCTCTAACACTTCTCAAACCAATAACTACTTATAAATTCAAAATCGTTAAGAAATGTATATGTTTTTCATAGATTTCTTATACATGTGAGGTCTAGTTCCCACTATGTAAGCCCTGTGAACCTTTATAAGTTTATTTTTCAACATTGCTCAGTAAAGTCAGCTGCTCCAGAATGTGCTAAAATCTTCATTTCTCTTTCCCCAGCAGTCATTCACTACAATGTTTCCCTCTGTATTCACCTGACCTGTGAGCACTGCTTATTCAACCACCCCTTTCCCTGCATGAATACCCAAATTCAGGTTCTGAAAAATGGTTGTGCCTGTAAAACACAGCCCTCTCAAATTGCAGTCCCTGTCTCTTTGCCATGGTTCTGCTCACAAGGAGAAGCCCACACCTGGTATTCTGCTAAATATATTTCTCCTTCTTGTTACAGTTCAAGATAGCCCAGGATCACTGTCTTGATTTCAAATATTATATATAACATTATAAACAAAGTTTATAATATTAGATAAATGAATTAATGTGTCCATTGAATTATCAGGTTGATATTTAGAATATTTTAATCACTGAAGTTAAATGTTTTCCTGTATAAAACTCTTATTTATGTAGAATACATAAAATATGTTGGTTAGCCCTGGTTGGTGTGGTTCAGTGGACTGAGTACCGGCCTGCGAACCAAAGGGCCGCTGGTTCGATTCCCAGTCAGGGCACATGCCCGGGTTGCAGACCAGGTCCCCAGTAGGGGGCACATGACAGGTAACCACACACTGATTTTTCTCTCCCTTTCTTTCTCTCTCTCTTTACCTCTCTCTAAAAATAAATAAGTAAAATCTTTAAAAATATATGTTGGTTAACTTGTTATCAAACTACATGAATATTACTCTATAAACATACATTTTAAAAAGAATTAGGGTATATCCATATGTACAGAAAATCCATAATGCTCAGAGTTTTAAACTTGTGTCTTCTTATGAAAATATAAGATCTACATTTTCTCTAATGTTTTTATTGTAAAAAAACATGATATATTTGTTTTTCTAATATAAATCATATTCTATATTTGCATATGTCCTCCTCATTGGTCCATCCTCCTGCATTCTAATAAATCCCTGTGGTTGACTCCAGAGGAAAATAAATACTATGCCCAACTTAATTCCGTATTGCATTTTAAAGTACACAAAGCACTTTTACATATTTTATTTCATTTGCTCTAAAGCAATGAATTGTGTTATCAAGGAACTAAATGGCACTTTCCTACATTGATAAAAGTCAAAGATTAAAGTCAGAATTATGATCCCTAAATATGTGTACTTTTCATCATTCCTTTATTAAAAAGAAAAGCATTCTGCCCCTTCTAGTGCATTATGAAAAACATCAACTAGAGTAAATTACTACAAATACCTCTGGGTGCTTCTATGTTTGTTTCCATTTAATTCTGAGGAATTTAGATTTTCTAAGAATTTTAATGAAAGTTGCTTACACTCAAGTATTGTACCACATTTTATTTGTTGATATGTTTAATAGGCACAGTATTGTTAAATTTTTAGGTTTTCTCATCTAGTAAGATAACATAATTTATAGAACATTTTTTGTTTGTTTATTTGTTAAATTTTTAAGTCCCCATTTTCTCAAATTTATTGTTTTTTTGGTCTACAAAATCATTTAATTTAACCTAAAATGTATCTTTTCAAACAATAAGCAATATATGATGTTTTGGCATCTATATTTGAATACTCTTAAGTTGGCTGTTAAAACCCAGAGCCATTTAATTCATGTACCTCTGAAAAGTTCACAGAATTTAACCACTAGCCAGATATTTTTTGTTCTGATAGTAGGTATTTTTTTTAGTGTCCTATTAAGGACACCTATTAGGACACCTTACAGATACCTAATCTGATTAAGTCAAAACTTAAATGTTCTAACATAGGTCTTTTCCAATGTAGTGGGGTAATAAGGGAAAACTGGGCATTAAAGTAAATATAATCCTCATAATTTATGACTCCAGGTGTTTAGACTGATATCATTTTTCTCTGTACATTTCATAAGAAAATACATATTTTAAAAATAAATGAGTTTTAAGCGCAACTCTTCATTTTCACCACCCTCACAACATTAACAGGAGGGATTAAGGGTTGTGGCAGGCTATTTTAACAACTGTCAAACTCTTTACCATTAATGTATCTTGTTTGATATTGTTTGACATGTAAGGACTATGGTTCCAAATGCACTTCTACATTTTAATGCAGATATATGTAAATTTCTATTTCAGAAAAATACTACAAATAATTTAATTTATTTTACACCATTATATCAATTTAACTGAATTTTTTATAACTTACCACATTCATAGCCTGACCTAACTTCTTACAGGGTATAATCTTGAAGTTTTCATGAGTTCCACATTACCAATTTGCCAAACAAGGGAAAATAGAATCATTTTCACTATTTCAAAATTTTCTCAATACTTTTAAATGTATATTTGGTTATAAATTAAAGGGTCAAAAAAAGTTATTCGAGCTATTCTAGTATATAACTCTCTTAAATAAAATATTTATACATTGGTTAAAGACATTAAGAAATACATTGAGTAGATCCCCACCCTTTAATAGTTGTAAATTATGGGTTATCAATGTATGTTAATCAAATGTAGAAATCTGCTGATAAAAATCTAGGAGGAGTTTGCAATTCTAAAGTTTATACATGGTCTCTACTTTCTGTTGTGGCTTATGACGGTCAGTTCCAATCCCTGCTTCCTAGTGGCTGCCCCCATAGCAAAGAAAGAAATTATACAGTTTGAGTTTCCCCCAAAGACACACAGAAGACAGTAATTCTGCTAACATTTGCTCTTGCCTCAAAGTCCAAGCCAGCACTCTAGCCAGATGGCTACCCACATTCTCCAGCTCTACTTTCACAATGAGGAAAAGCATGCATGTTTGCACTGGCAGGGATTCAGGTAGCCATTGTGAGAGTGTACTATCCCATTGGAGAAGAATGAGCCGCACAAAATTTCGTCATTATGCTAAGAAAGCCCAATTAAATCAAATTACTCTCTACAAGGTCTCAAGACAAAAAAAACATCTTGGGTAATAGGAGGTGGGATGGAACTTCCTCATTGCCTAAATCACCATAACTGGGCTAAAGAAATGCAAAGAATCCCACTTTCTAACAAAAACTGCAGTCAGGAGCAAATACCTTCTTTAGGGTTTATTAAAAAGAGGCAGAACCAGCTATGCTTTCACCTGGAATCTCTTCGATACAGCCATTTTTAACCTGGCTATGGCCTGTAGGAGTGTGTGCAAGGTGAATACTTCTCAAGGTTGCCATGTGCGCTTGCACTTATCTCTAAATTAAGTGAGGAGGTATCTAAAATATTAGAGGTAGAGATTAAGGGTCTCTAGTAGATACAACAGTCGACACTTCTTTCCTCTGTCGAACACACTCCAAATACCTTGATCTACCCTGAGCAGGAGAAAAGGAAAGAAAAAGGGCCATGGAGCCAAGTTCAAGGAAGTAAAAAGACTGATATACTTACTGTTGTACCACAAGAACTAACATTTTACCCCACGCCCCACTTACTGTTATTGTAGTCTTGCAGGAGAGTAATCACAATTTCCTAATATTTTTGTCTGGGGGTTCCCGAGAAAAAATATTAATTGTGTGTGCGTGTGTGTGTGTGCACGTGTGTATGGATTTGTGTAATTGGATAAAATAAATACACAAATAAACATGCATTTATAAAATTGGCTCACATTATGGAAGCTAGCATGTCAAAATCTGCAGGATAGGCAATCTGGCTTGGAAAATTGATGCACACTTCATGTCCAAAGGCTATCTGTGTGGAATTCTTTCCTCTTGAGAGATGTCAGTCTTACACTCTAGTTAAGCCTTTAAGTAACTGGATGAGACCTACCTACATAATGGAAGTCAATCAGTTTAAATGTAAATCTTACCCGCTCCCAAAAAAAATCCTCACGGAAAGATCCAGAATAATGTTTGATTACATACCTGAGCACAGTGGTCCAGCCAAATTAATCACTAAATATCTTACCATGATATTGAATTCTATGGCCAACTCTTTTTCATTTGGATACCAAGAGAAGAAAGCAGTGACGTGAATGATGTTCACTGCTTAAAAATGTCTGAACTTCCTTTCATTCAGGGGAAACAAGAAGCAGTTGCACTTGAACAATGTGTTGGAACTATCATAAGAAATTGTCCCACTGTAAGAAATACCCAAGCGACAGGCAAGGAGGCGTGTCCTACCTGGGGGCCTGAGCTGGATCTTACACGCCAGGGAACTGTGCAATGGGGAGAACCACCGCACCTCCAGAAGAACTTACACATGCGTTCCAGACTGCTGGCACACTTGCCACACAGAGAATATCGCGGTGGTCAGAAAGGCTGTCATAAGCAACCGGGAAAGGAATCTATGACATAATCTGTTTATAAAGAAACACATGTAACTCCCCCGCCTCCTGTCTATGAGCCGAGCCCCTTGCAGAGCTCATAATTCAGAAGAGTCAGGGGGAGGATGTTCTCAAAGACAGGCACATCTCTTTCACTGCTGAATGTGGAAGAGGAATGCTGTTTTCAATTGTGTGAGGAGGGAAAAACGGTTCAAGTGAAGACGAACTTAAAGATTAACACCACGTAGACTTGCAAGTAACAAGGCATTCTGTAATCTGCCCGATATACTTCGGGCATGGAGGATAACAAAATGTTATGCAGAATATGACTGAAACAATGACTGGAGTAAGTTAAAAAAAATTACCATATTTATAATTTATTAATTTGAACCACTTAATGTCAGGGTGATCACTTCATAAGGTATATAAATGTTGAAACACAGTGTTTCATGCAACATTAATACAATGTTGCACGTCGACTGTAACTGAAAAATCAATTTAGAAAAAGAAAGTGGTGTTGTTGTGTTACTTTTGGGAACAGGAAGCAGTCCAGAAGCCCACAGGGAACAATCCTAAAAGAGTAAACCCTTTCTCAGAGCCCTGCTTTCTCTCTTTAGTGCCCGTAGTTCCCTGAGTTTAACAGGAAGGCAGCTGACAAAGCAAAAATGTGGCTTGCAGAGTCTTAGTCCCAGAATCACAAAGCAGAATATAAAATGGTAAGGCCAGAACTAGCGCAAGACAAGAATAATTGGCATGGAGATATAGCTCTTCCTCTTGGATTATGAGGTAAAAATTAATCTGAAAACTAATCAAGAAGTTTTCAGTAAGTCTCAGCCATTTCAAGAGAGAAGCAATTTCATTTCCGCCTCTCAGTTCAAGAGGATCTGCTTGACCAGTAGATTCCCATTGTCAATATACTCAACTAGCTGTTCCTTGTTCCTTTACATTCTTATGAATGTAAAGAGTGATTTAGGAGGATGGAATCCCCAGGCAGGAGCCTGTCTTATTCTCAGATATGCTTGCCCTAAGTACACTTCTCTGTGGAATAATGAGAGCTCAGGGGTTTGGGTATATTCTCTATTTTTTTAAAATTAACCCTGGTTTACATTTATACTACATGACAATATGTGTTTCATCACTATAGGACAGTTTAGAAGTTGTAAATATATATGTCCAGGACAATACATGTCATGCCTCATTTAAGGAAGCTTGTCTACAATATGAATTTGAGATAAGAAATCAAAGACAGATGTTATAACTGCATGTTCCTCTTCCTTCTCTTAAATTCAGATGTTAAAGTCCTGATCTGAAAGTGAAGGTCTTTGGGAGGTGACTAGGTTCACATGATATCATAAGTTCAGAGGCACCATGATGAGATCAGTATCATTATAAAAATAGGAAGAGACACTGAACTTCCTCTCTCTCCCATGTGAGGCCACAGCAAGAAGGTAACCATCTGAAATTCTGGAAGAAAGCCCTCACCAGAAACAAAATCAGCTGCCATTCTGATATTAGATTTCCCAGTCTCCTGAATTATGAAATAAATGTCTACTGTTTGCACAACCAGGTCTATGGCATTTTCTTTTAGCAACCCAAGATAAGGCAAGAGACGAAAAATAATGTTAAAGACAGATTCTTAAAAACATCATTTGACCACTGTCTGTATCCATGCATAAAACATGCTGCTGCTGAACTCCCCTTGTGTGAGCCTATGCACATCTTTCTTGCTTAAACTAGTCTGAATGGATTTCTGCAAATAGTATTGACCAACACATGGAATTTAAAACTAAAGACAAGGCAATTATTTTTTAAAGAAATGGTTGTTCCAAATAAAATAATGATGTCATTTGTAAAATGGTCCACTGTCCAAACTGTGAGGAGCCTCAGAAACTCTTTCTCCTAAATATATGGCTTATTGGAAAATAAATAAAGATAAAAAATGCAATAGTCATTTGTTTCAAAGCCATGTTTAATTTTTTTTACAATAGCCCAAATTGAGAGTAGATTTAATTATTGGATTTAAAGGGAAACAGTGAATGATAAACTACTTCAACTTGATGCAACATTTAGAAGAGCCCTCTTCAGGGATATATTGCCATGCAAGAGAACAAACTTCAATTTAATTAATCAAATTTTTTGTTAAATGCTGAGAATGCAAACCTTGGATTCCACCTAATTCCTGAATTTTTCTAGTCATGGAGCTGGAACATTGTTGTTTAGAAAGAGGACCAAGTTTTGGCTAAATAGAACCACGTAGCTAAGCCTTCAAAATCCCTTAGTCACTTTCCAGCTTTCAGAGAATAGTCTAGCATTCATGCCTTACCTAGCTGAAACTGAACATTTCCCCAGAAATAATAACAGCCGTGTACTTTCATCTAGTGCCCCCACAGATCTTGCAAATAATCAACCTAATGGTATTGCTCAACTAATTGCAAAAGGCACCCTAAAATAGCCAAAACATCAGCCAGGGCAACTTTCCTTCTTTCAGGTAACAGTGTCTTTTACCTTTGATCATAAACCCAGAAATACAGCAAGTCTAGATCAACCCAACAATCTTCCTTGGAATTGTAAACATCCAAACACACACACACACACACACACACACGTATATATACGTCATTTGTTACCAATGTCCTCAACTTAAGAAGACTCTAAAAACAACTTAGAATTTTTAAATTATTTCTATAATAATTTTGCTTCCCTAGTGCCCACAATTACTATCTCACATCTCCAGGTCCCTCACATTGCTAATGTCTCCAGTGCTGTCGTTCTCAGATTTTGGCTTTGCCTCTTACTTTAGAAAAGTTAAAAACCAAAAGATATGGAATGTTTAATCTCACTAAAACCAAATACCGAGTGTAATTTCATTTATCATCTTCTCTTTTTCCTAGTCCCGTTATAATAATGAAATTATCTCACTCTGAACAAAAGTTGTGTCTCCATCAGCACTGAACAAATAAGTTTTTACCATTCTTCTTGCAAAATTAAACAACAAAGTCATAACACTGGCAAAAAGAACAAACCTCTAAAGCCACAACCTTCCTCAGTTAGGGCCCATCTCTCCACCATCTTTAAAACAAATTTTAAATAGACTTCTCTAACACAGAGTCATTTTTGTCTAATCTCTTACCAGACATTTAATCAATTTTCTTGTTTCAAATTATTTTTCTTAGAAATAAGCTTCAATAGCAAAATTGAGAACTATTTGTATGCTTTTCCTAATTCCATTGTTTTTCCACTGTTCTCTCAGAGGCATCCGTTATCCTAACATTTTTGTGGATCATTTCCTGCTTGTACGCTTTATAATTGTACTACACACCCTACGTACACACAAACATATTGCTGTTTTTACATATAATTAAATTTTTTTATTTATTGTATATTATTATAAGTTTGGGGGGCAAATTGGTTGAAATCTCGCTTTCTTTTTTGAAGTCTATCATGTTGGAGAGTCCCAGGACTCAGTTTCCATTGTTTCCTTATATATTGTCAGCCAGTATCTTGTCTTTTAAATGCTTCATATATTCTAAAAGTTTGCACATTTGCATTTCTAGTTCTGATGCTTCCCTGAACTCTACATTGATACATACAATTGCATATTTGACATCTACCTCTAAAAGTGGAATAAACTTCTCAAACTTAAACTCAAATCTTAATTTTTAATGACGTTTCAAATCTACTGTCCCTTCAGTATTTCCTATTTTTATAAGTGTTAACTTCATTCTTCCATTTCAGGTCAAACACCTTAGAAGCGTGGTGATGGTTTTTCTTAAATACTGTATTTCTGTTGACTATATTCTCATTTTCAGGAGCAGGTGTCCCCCACAGGAGTTTCCCTGGTCTTGAGGCATAACCTTCTATCCTCCGGCTTCAAGTCTGTTAGTGAACAAAGTCATCTTTTTAAATTATGCTCAGTCACGCCATGTCTCTGCATCCTGTGGCAACATCTGGTCCCTACCCCTCAGGCTACCTAGTGCCTTCCTCCATGCTCCAGGCACACGGCTAACTTCTCTTCCAGTCATTTTCGGGACTCAAAAACCTTTACACAGGTTACCAGGGAACACACCTTCCTACCCACTTCCTTATAATTATAAACCTTCATATATCAGCTTAAATAATATTCCAAAGAAAGTTTGTTTTTGTGCCCTTATCCTCAATCAGTATTCATGTTATATTTTCTCAAAACACCCTGTACTTTTTCTCTTATAGAACTTTTAATGTTCTGACAGTCCCATGCATATAGACAGTCACAAATGGGTGCAGTCTGATTAATCATAGTTCTTGGTTCATGACACACTTATAAATTTCACCCACACATGACTCTCTTCCTTGTGTATATACCTATTTCTAGTACCAAAAGTATTCATAAATCCAACTCTAGAGTAAATCCTTATTTTTAAGAATAAATTATTTTACATTACCTTACATTTATTGATAAATTGTTTCCCTAATTGTTTCTCAAAATTCCCTCTAGAGACAACTATTTTCCTAAATCACGGTTATTATTCTATTTTTTTAAATTTCTACATTTAGTTTTACTTTTTATTTGATTTAATTTTAACTCAATTTGTTACTCTTCCATGTTATATTGTCCAAATGTATAAACTATACTATAGTTTATAGCTATAGTTCATTAACTTGAAATTTGTGATAATATTTTATTGCGTGAATTTATTCACTTGTGCATTTTCTTTCTTTTTAAATATTTTTGTATCTTTTAAATTACAGTTTATATCCAATATAATTTTGTGTTAGTTTCAGGTGTATAGCATAGTGGTTAGACATTCATATTTAGATAAGTCTTTGGGTTGTTTCCAGTTTTTCATTCTTGCCAACAAAAAGGCCATGAAGATGCTTGCACAAATGTTTTAGTCCACATGAGTGTTAGGTAGAATTTTATCTTCTGTGACCTTTGCCCCATGGTGATACTCCCATAACATGAATATGCTGTGTTACTGGCGAAAGGGTGTTGCAGATATAATTAATGTTGTTAATCAGCTGAACTTAAGTTAGAAAAAATATCTTGTGTTATATGGGTATGCCTAATATAATCACATACACCATTCAAAACAGGGATCTTTCTTTGTCTGGCAGCAGAAGTCGAGAGATCTGAAGTGCAAGAGGAATTCAATATACTGCTGTTGGCTTCAAGATGAAGTGGCAAGAAACCTGGGACTTAGCCATGCCCCTCCAAATAATGGAATTCTGTCAACAGCCTGAATGAGCTTTAGAGTGGAATCTTAACCAAAACTTCCAGAGAAAGGCTCAGCATACTGATATTTTGATTTTGGCTTTGAAAGGCCCTTAAAAGAAGATTCCATTGAGTCGTTATGCCTGAACCCGCAATGCACAAAACTGTGAGATAATAAATGAATGTTTTAAGTTACTAAATTTGTAAAAAATCTTAAAGGAGCAATAGAAAATTCATGTAACACGTTTAAGTGTTTCTCTTGAAATGTAATTGCTCCATGAGTTACAGAGTGTGCAGCTACAATGTTCATTAGTAAATTCTTAGTATCTAATATAGTGCCTGGTTCATTTTGAAAACTGAGTATATATTAGTGGGTTAAATCAATAAACAGAAAACTGAAGCCTATACATGTTTAAAAACTTAAGAGGTAAATAGGATATGAAATAGAAAGACAAATAAGTATAAAATAATAAAAAGTATATTGGAATATAATAATGCACAAAACTAATAGCTAATATTTATGAAAATGTAACATGAAACAAAAATTATAAGAATTATCTGCAGTGCCAAGTTTATGAAAAATTATATTTAAAAATTTTATTGCAAACACAGGTTTGTTAGCATTCAAACCATATTTTCACAAGGAAATGGTACTACAAGGTGCCAATACATTTTCAACATCACCTAAAAGAACCAGATTAATCCATAACTCAATTCATCACTTCCATGCATGGTGCAAGAGAAAGAATTTTTAAGCCATTTTAGTAGTAAAAAAATATGGAGAGTGAAGCCAGAAAATGAAAAACGAATGATTATATTTGAAACAATTGGAAATTATTGCACTTTGTAAGAGAAATTGTTGTAATAAAACAGTAGTTTTGGCCCACAATATTGTATAGTTTGTGGAGTGGACAAGAGCCTAGAAGCAAGGGCATTATTAAGTTTTTTGCATTTAATTCAACCATAAGTGAAATAAAAATAAATTTATGTTGTGACAGCTGAAATGGAGATATCAAAGATCATTTGCCTAGAGCTTGATTATGAATTGGATATAAAGATTGAAAGGTGGAGATGTTAAGCTTTTTATGAATATTCATTAGAGGTTAAGGGTAGATTGAAGACTTAGAATATTTTTTATCCTAAACTTGTAATTTTCTAAAAAGATCAGGTCATTCTCTATTGTGTTCCACACAAAGTAATCTCGACAGCTTGATTTTATGCAAGAACAATTTCACTGATTGTCTAAACATTTTTTAAATTTTTCCATTATTTCCTCCTTTTATAGTCTGCAGATATTTGATTTGAGCTATATAACTCTAGATTAGGTTCAGAATTTGTATTATTTAGTCTATTTTTATGCTGTTATACAATTATTCTGACAAACTGATCAAACTTCATTATTTTTGCCTTCATTTGGTCAGGCAGCTCATATTCCAATTCGATGGTGGCTGTATAGTTCATGTTAACAAGACTGTGATTTTGCTGCACGATCAATGGATGTATCATCTAAATCCAGAATTTCCCCAGGCTGCTTCATTAGATTAAGCTAACATTGCATTATTGGCTATACTATAATCAAACTAATATTTAACTACATAATTATTTTGTTTCAGCATGCTTTCTAATACTAAAGAATTACTTTATTTTTTATATTTCTCTGCTTTATATAATCTATTTTACGTTTAAGCAGATTTTTTAAAACAGCTTTTATCCACCATTAATACTGTGCAATATCACTGGATATTGCATATTTATACAAGAAAATCTAAAGCTTCATATTTTGTCATGCTTATATCACAATTAAAATAATCTCAAATTTCTTTATTCTTGTATGTATTATTTATTCCCTAACCATTTTTTTCTTAAAGAATTTTGACACTTTAATACAATATAGAATTTTTACAAACTGTGGTTTCAAATATGTATATAAATTAGAGCAGAGAAAAAAAATTTAAAAGCAGATGCTGTCATGTTTCCAATTCATTGTTTTCTACACTTTCAATTCTAATAGCATCAAATTGATTAAAAATGTGCTTTAATAAGTATAGTCTATCCAACTATTCTTCAGCAGAATAGGTATAGTTATGACCACAGAAACTAATATTGGCTTGCATATGCCCCAATTCTAAAGATTAGAAAATCTGCTTATTATAATAATTAATCATTGAATTTAAATTCCATAGTAAGCATATATTGCCTACATTATATAATATAAACATACATACATACATACATTTTATATATAAAATACTCCATTATATTTGTAAAACCTGATAGTAAGCCCATATTTTACATATTTGTTTGTTGAATATATGACTGATTGCATTAAGGGATCCTACCACAAAATAGTCATTACCCAAGGCAAGTGTAAACTTACTATTTCTCTGCAATGGTGCTATAAAACCTGAAGGATGTGTTTTGAAAGAGACAGATTAAAGCAAGGGTAAACTATATTGATAATCTTAGCCATTAGGACTGTTAAAAAATGTTGCTGCCATATTTAAGTGTTAAATTGTTAGAATTTTTAAAAATTTGCAATAACATCCTCAAAAGAGTAGCAGTTGAATTGCTCTTAGATGTTACATGACTTCAATATGCCTTTTAAAATGGTATTAATTTCAGTCTGGCTAGGTGGCTCATTTGGTTGGAGCATCATCCCAATACACTAACGTTGCTGGTTGGATTAATGGTCAGGGCACATACAAGAATCAACCAATGCACCCTGACTGGTGTGGCTCGGTAGATTGATCACTGGCCTGTGAACCAAAGGGTCTCCAATTCCATTCCCAGTCAGGGCACATGCCTGAGTTATAGGCCAGGTCCCCATTAGAGGCATGAGAGTGGCAACCACTCATTGGTGTTTCTCTCCCTCTCTTTCTCCCTCCCTTCCCTTATGTTTAAAAATTAAAAAAAAGAAAAATCAACCAATGAATGTGTAAGTGGGTAAAACAACGAATCGATGTTTCTCTTTTTTTCCCTCTCTCCCCCCTTCCTCTCTCTCTAAAACATCAATTAAAAAATAATATTCATCTGAAAAAATGAAACTTGAACCTTAATAAAAACAATATCCTAGAAAATTAATTAGAAATTAATTATGGAATTAAAGTAAAAGAAAACAGAATTAAACTTCTACATGATTCTAAAGCAATATCCTTATAACTTTGACATTGATATACATTTCTTAAACAGTACACAAAAAGAATCACTGATCATAAAAGATTGACAGATTTTATTTTATTACAAAAGAAAACTTCTCTTTATTAAAAGATACTTTAAGAGATTCAAAAAGCAAATCCCCTAAAAAGGAGAAAATATTTGTCATACATATACCCATAGAAAAACTCCTATTTAATGAATCCTATAAATTAATTAGAAAATAACAAACTTCTTAAAGAAATGAGTGAAAAACTTGAGCAACCTTTTCACAAGAGGATATCCAAATAACCAATAAGCATATTAAAAATACTCAGTGTCATAGATCATCAGGAAAATGCACATTATAACCACAGTGAGATGTGGCTACATGTCTTGAAGTTGGTACAACTTAAAGAAATCAAATGGTACAACTGAAAGAAACACACAGTACCAAATTTTGGCATTTAAATGGGTCAACGCTGCTCATAAACACTTCTGGTGGTGGTGTAAATTGGCACGCATTTGTAAAACTCTTGGTAGTGTTTTCTATAAGTAAATGTCTTTATATTTTATGACCAAGAAATTCATGTGCAACATAGACATATACGAGAACGTTCATTAGGCACAATTCACGACATCTAAAAAGTTGAAAATGACCACCGTCAATAGTAAAACAAAAAAGGTATGTGTTCTATAGTATAAAAGACAATATTTCAGGCAATTATATACATAAATATTATAGACGCACTCTGAGCCAAAGAACCTCAAACACAAAGTAGCATACACCACCTCATTTCATGTGTAAAAAGCACAGAATCATTTGAAACTACAGCTATAGTAATAGAGGTTGGAATAGTGGCTCCCTCCAGGGGGTTGTAATGACTGGGGAACACAAACAGGAAAGGCTTCCACAGTGCTTATAATGATCTATACCATAAACGTGGCATTGATTACCCTGGTGTGTTCACTTTATAAAAAATAACCAAACTGTAAACTTAAGGTTTATGACTTCATTGTATATACTTTGCCCTTCAATAAAAAGTTTACCAAAATAACTGCATAACATAATACAAAATATCAGTGCAAGTGTCTATAATCACTTCTCTCAACAAGTTCAAACCACATTGTAGATGGATGGTGAAACATTCAATTTAATAATTAGCATCTAAATTATTATATTAACCAAGATTGATGCTATATTTTGAAGTAGTCGGTTTTGGTTCATTAATCAGACAATTTTTAAAACTTCACCTTCTTAAGTTTCCCTTCTTAGTTATAATAAGATTTATAATCTCAATGAATCAATCCCTTTCAATTATCCATAAAAAAGGAATTTTAATGAAGGTCTGAACAGTCGTAATATTTATTTTGAGTTGATTTATTGTTAATATTAAGAAAAATTCTATTAACTGCCATATCACTATTTTGCACTTACTTTTGTATGTATTTTAAGCTTATGTGACTCTTTATAGCTGGTGGTGGTAGTAGTAGTAGTAGTAGTAGTAGTAGTAATGCATTTACAGAAATTTTACTATGGGCCATAAACTGGTGAACACTTTATCCAATTATCTCAACTAAAAATCATGACACTCTATGAAGCAATTCTATTTTTTCCTATTTATACATAAGGAAACCGAGTCTTGAAGAACCTTGCCCAAGATGATACATCTACCCGGTGCCGGTACTCGGGTTCACACGAAGCTGTCACTGTGGACGCTCAGGCGCATAACTAATTAGCTCAGTGCTAAGGAACTAGTCCTTAGAGTGTCAGCCTTATTGAATTCCAGAGATGGCAGCAGTTAAAGATCAATTGTAGCATCCTGATGCTGTCTTTACATAGCTTTCTCCTTATTTACTTAAGTGGTCTCAATTTGTTTCTTATGCATTTAAGTGCTCAATTATGGTAATGGTGTTCCCAGGTGATTTGCTCTTACCTCTTCTGCTTTTCATTCAAGTGATCCCAGAGGCTTCCTTTTTTGAAATAGGGGCTAAACTTTTCACCCTGATTAATTTATCATACTAAGCTTTTGGCAGCTGTATTCTCTGATATTGCTTTTCAGTGTAACAAATGTTAAGATATAGGTGCCTTCACATTTTTGAAAACGTTAATGGTTCTTTTACAGAACGCTTAGTAAGTGATGCACCTGAATGAAGACAGAGGTATCTCTAGTGTTGCTGACACATATTCATGTTTTTCCCTCTGTTTCTACAGGTGTTGCTATAATGTCCAAACTACTCGTGTCTTTTGAGCAATGTATATGATCAGTATTTAGAAAAACTGTATTAAGAAGCATTTAGTTTCTAAGGTCTCAGAATGAAAGACCATAAGTCTTTCCAATGCATAAATTTGCTTCCCATAGTTTTTAAACTGATAATGTTTGACTGAATTGCAAAGTATTTAAAATGCCGAAGGTATTACACACTAAAGAGTTAGCGTCAGCCTTGGGAGTTTTGACTGCTCGCTTGTTTACATATCGGGCCTGTGCCATCTACTCAGCGATGATGCCACTCTATCTTTCATACGGGTGTAGCGCTGCGACTGGAAATGTAGATGCTAAATCTGAAAAGTGCAAAGAAGCCTCTCTCTCACTCTCTCTCTGCAACTAAAGTAGTGAACAAGGAATGTCACCATCTGCAAAACTTAAAATACAGGTTTGATTATATTCAAACATTTTGTCCCACTCACCGTGCCCACTGCCATCCTACATCAATTGCCAAAAAACATTGGTGTGTCTTTCTTTAAGCCCACCAATGTCTTAAATTAGATTCACTCTGCTTCTATGGCTAGAATATAACATCCTCAAAAATAAAAACAATACACTTTTTAATCTCCCCATCGTTTCAAATTTGGTCTGGTATAGTTACATTGAGGATGATATTAACAACAACGGATCTTAATTAACACGGCGCGTGCGTAATATGCCCTCGCATGAGGCCCTGTACAGTGAACACACAGCTGCTGCTTGACGTATACCTATGGTTTCTCCCTCCTTCATGCCTTCAAGAACTGCCATTTCTCATTTGCCTGAATATTACAGTGTCACATACTTTAAGCTATGACCCAGTCGAGCAATCCACACTAAGGATTACCCCAACAGTTAAGTGACTCAGCTTTTGAAAATATCAGGTGAATTAGCACCAGAGTCTGGGCAGTGAAGCAAGCAGTTTGCATTAAGGTTCTCTTGCAGGCAACAGGGACATAGCCTCTAGTTCAGGTTCTAAATAGTAAAGAGCTGGGCAGAAAAGGAGCATGAAAAGAAAAAGAATATTATTTCAGTTATAAAATGACAAGCAGACACTGAGGCAGATCACAGACAGTGGCACAAAGTACAGGAATCATGACTGGAAGGAGTAAGTCCTTCGTGGGGCAGAGGAACTGAGTGGCAGGGAAAAGGCAGAAGCTGTTATCAGGATGGGGTACCAGCAGAGAATCAAATCACAGTGAGGGTGCCTTGATATTATCCCATAAGTGCTGGCATAGATCTTCAAATGATCCTCAAATACATCTCAGGAGAGGTAGTACAACGTGGCAGGGCTGAGTCTAAATGCTAAAGCCAAGTGATTCCAGCTCTAGAGAAGCTGGTTCAGAGACTGGGGAAAAAATAGCGCTGGATACCATGTGATCTTTCCTATCAGTGGAACCTAATCAACAGAACAAACAGGTGAGCAAAATAGAACCAGAGACATGGAAATAAAGAACAAACTGACAGTGACCAGAGGGGAAGGGGGAGGGGGTAATGGGGGAAAGAAGGGGAAGGGTCGTCCAGGAACATGTATAAAGGACCCATAGGCAAAGACAATGGAGGGAGGAGGATTGAAAGTGGAAGGTGGGGGTGGGTAGGGCAGAGGAGAGTAATAGGGGGAAAATGGGGACAACTGTAATTGAACAGCAATTTTTAAAAAACGACAGTGCTGGAAAAAGGCAAGAATAATTATTTTTATTTCTTCCCAAAGATTTTTTTTTCCCCAAAGTTATATAAACTCCAGAAAGAAAAATCTCAGACTTAGAAAACAAGAGAAAATTTAGAAACTGTGGATTCATTTTATCTTTGATATCAGTTTCATTATAAACTAGATGAAAGGCTGCTGTATTATTTCTTATCTATTGACATGTTTCCCTGGCTCTGCCTCTGAAGTCGGGATGAATTCAGGTGAGGCTTTTATGAGCAGCACCTTTAATGTTTCTTCACTGTGTTCGGCTTCCTTCCTGGACTGCCGATGACGCGTCTTACTCACGTATCAATCATCACATAGGCATTTTTTATGTAAAGAGTGATGACAATCCCAAAATTAAATAATTTGTTATTTTAAGATGTTTTGTAATTCCTGAGGATAGGTAGATAGATAGATAGATAGATAGATAGATAGATAGATTATCCTAACATTCTAAGGATAATACCCTGAAATCTATTTATGAGCCTTTCCCTACAAAATTTGGCTTTTTAACACTTTCAACTTTTTAGTGAAAATTGAAACAGGCTTTCTTAATGTAACAAGTACTAGAATATTTGAGATGCTAATTTCATGAAATGCTTCATCCTTCATGTCTGCAACATTGGTGCAATTGATTAATTATTTTGATTAATTTATAATATTTCATTACATTGATAACCATAATTAATTCTTGCTTTATTATTTATATTCATTAAACAATCATTGACAATAATTTGACAGTCATAATATGTCATATTTCTGTTATAAGTTTAAGTGACAGATCTGCACCTCCCAACTTCACTAAATAAAACCAACAAGAGTGCGACCTTACACAGCAGTGTCAGAGCCATGGCTGGCGATGAGCAACACACTTAAGCCCATTGTCACATTCAATTAACTTCTAAGTGACACCAAATTATTTGAAAAATAATAGAAATATAATAATTTTACCCTAATTAAAACATACATTCTCGAGTACCTATACTGAATATGTTTTTGTTTTGTTGTTGTCTACATCAGCAATTTATAAAAATGTGTACCACAAATGTGACTATTGTAAATCTTATTTAAGTTTTACATCAAATTAGTAAATACAAAAACTCTAAATCAGGGCATGCACCTCATTTAAATAATTGTGTGATTTTGAATAAATGTTAAATGTGTATCTATCAAAATAGTGGCCTTTTTTGAAGGGATTGTAAGCAATTGGAACTTCCCCAAAAGTATTTTAAGCACCCCGATATGACACACATGGAAGCGAGGGCAGAAAGATGTGTTTAAAGAAGCTAGGAGCAAAGTTTCATACCTTTGGTTTGGTTGCCTAGCAGTAGAATGGTCAAACGAGGGTAAAAATATGTGCAATCTTCCTAGGCCAAAGCCTCTTTAAATTTTTCTCTCTTGTAAAAGGCTCTAGCTATAAGACTTGAGAAAAATCCAGTTGCACTTTTCCTGACATTTATTTTTCCTTTTTTGTATAATTTTATTCAAACAACCTTCTCTCCCCTTGTAGACATGACCATAGATACTTTACCAGCTACATTCTAGTTATCAGCTATGGGTGATTTATTTTTGCTGTGAATGTGAAATGCTTATTAAGAGCCTTGTTGACCACGAATCCCAGTTTTGTGAGCAAATTCTCCTGATGGAAATTGTAAATAAACCATTCCATTCCTTAACTATAGGTAATTAAAAATTCTTACTGATTGAATTCACTTATTATTTGATTGTTCTGAATGTAATTCAGGGATATAGATTTACAATGGCATACAACTGCAGTAACCACAGTTTCCATGAGTTAATAGCACAACTGGTTTATATTTTATGTAATACAGATATATGTTTTTGAGTTACTAATTTAAAATAAATTCTGCAAACAAAATAGTGGTAAACCCTAAACCAGTTTCATTTTTTAAACAAAGTTACAAATTTTCATAATACAAATTGGTTTCTACCAGCCATATTTGTGAGGATGAAGCAGGGACATTAGTATTTAGGAATGTTATTAGAAGTTGCAGTATTCAAAATTATGTCTCAATCATAAATAGGTTGCCTAAGTCAGCCACCTGGCTCACGTTAATGGTAAGAGTCACAACTGTCCTTTGGGATTCCTCAAAGGTTGACATTTTCAGAAAGTTTCGGAAGAAAGAGAGTCTTAAAAAACAAACTAAACATTTCTGAACCTTTTTTTTCTGAAACATTAGAGAGCATGAGATTGTCCTGGAGTGTTTGAAATGTACATTTCTTGACCCCACCCCCAAGATTTTCTTTGTCACTAAGTCTAGAATGGAGCCCAATAATTTGCATTTCTAACAAATTTCCCAAAGGATGTTACACTGCTGTGCTGGACCACAGTTTGAGAACCACTGGCTCAAGCAAACCAAGTTACACTCTATTCCAAAACCTAGAGTATAATAGAAAAAAAAATATTAGATTTTTGAAAAATCACTAATTTATAATCCACAAAGAAATGAAAAGTTTAAATGGGATAACTTTTGGGCTAGACAATCCTGAGTATGGGTAATATTGATGTAATTATTATTTTTTCTTAGTATCAGCAATTTTCCTGGGACAACCTGTTTTTCTTCAAGTGGCAATGGGCATTGATATACACTGCTATAAATGCAATAGAAATTGCCCCTATAAAACAATCCCTATTTTGAACTAATGTTTTTGAAATGCAAATTTCTGCAAAGCTGTTTACATAGATTAAAATGTTTCTTTTCACAGAAAAAAAAAACAACTTTAAATGTATTAAGAGGGACAATTTTAAGTCAAGAAAAAGTTATCTATTCCTAATATCTATTTGAATCTGCAGGATTTTTAACTGCATGGCTATAATTCTTTCAGTGATTTGACAGAGGTTCCCACAGCTATGTACCTGGGTTCCTGTGTTGACATCTCAATAATCACGGTAAGCTACTGAACACTTGTCAGATTTGGGCAGGGAAGAGCATATTGAATTATAGGAAATAACATGCATTATACAATTCCCTATGATGTAAAACCTCAGTGTTGGGTGGTGTGTTTTAAGTTTCCTCTCTCTTTCATATTTCCCCATCTCTCTTCACTTCTCTTCATATCCTTCTTCTCCTTCCCGAAAAAGGAAGATGAACAGATGCTGCAGTCCCCACCCTCCACTAGAGAGTTTCTTCAAGCCTCTACCTTTTCCATGTTGCTGCTTTCTTTCATGGTCCTCGTCTCATCTTTGCCCTTCCCAGTGACTTGCAGCTGTCTCTGACAGACATAGTGGTTTATCGTACTTTCGTGACTGGGCTGTCAATCAGCAGAAGCAATTAAAACTCTACCTTGATATTTATCTCAGTACATCCACTTCTAAGGCATTTACCAAGGGGCAGCTGAATCACAAAGTGGTAAAAATATATCTTTATGTGCATTAATATCTTTTCAGGATATACGTGTGTGCACACTCACACACATGTACATGTAGCGAACAACTCATTATTTGCATTGTTAGCTAAGGTGCTGATCTTTTTCTTATATTTAGTTTCTCCCAAATAAATTATATAACTTTATTAAATATTTTACATATTAAATAAATCAGATATCAGTTATTTGTGTTTATTCTAATTTTATTCATTGTGCCAAAGGATTGGTTTTTTGATTTCAAAAACAGTAATAGATGGATGAAACCTGTTGCTACAATTCTTCTGGTTCGCCCAGTGTCCCCTTCTACGATGTTGGATATCTACTCTAATTTTCTATTTTCTTCATTTTCCTCTTTGTTCCTTCCTTTCCCTTCTTGTCATACGTTCCTTGATATTCAAAGTGTGGTCAGCAGAAGGCAGCTACAGGCCTCGCTTGGAAGTTTGTTAGAAATGCAGAGCCCCAGGCTCTTCCTCAGACTTAGTGAATTATAATTTGTGTATCACTGAAATCCTCAGGTAACTCCTGCATGCATTGGAGCATGAGAAGCACTGGCTATT
The DNA here is from genome assembly GCA_004026545.1 of Mormoops blainvillei. NCBI lineage: Eukaryota > Metazoa > Chordata > Mammalia > Chiroptera > Mormoopidae > Mormoops > Mormoops blainvillei. The sequence continues at coordinate 160,581 of PVJD01002459.1, read as the reverse complement.
ATGCAATATCCCTCAGCAGACACGCAGACGTGTTCCACGAGCCAGACATGGCCCACAGACAAGGCACCACTGGCTTTACATTGTAATTTAAAGTGTTTTCATTATTTGGGAACACATGAAAATTATGAGGAATCATGTTGAAATGTGAATCCCCCAATTCTATTAAAAACTAGAATATCTGGATAAACTAGGTTCATATTTCCACATGGAAAGATCTGTTTAAACTGCTGAATTTATTCCTGTTTGATTTTCTATGTATAACACCAGAAGCCCAGTTAAATCTGAATCTCAGAGAAACAAAGAATACTCTTAGTGAAATTATATGCCCAATATTGCATACAACATGCTTAACATTTTTTTTTAAATTTTGTTTCCATCTGAAATTTAAATTTGATATCCTCTTTTTTAATTTTTCTTAAATATGGGAACTCTACATATTATTGATCAGCATGTGATCATGAAAAAATATAAACCATTGGGTAAACAAGTGGAAAGATGTGACCTTGCACATTGTAAGAAGTTAATAAAGGTTAATTATCTTTATTTTTCTATATAGGTTTTCTAATATTCAACTTTTTAAACATATAAACAGCAATTTCATATGGTTTTCTCTAAGACATTGAGATAAATTCAAGGATGGGCTGCAATATACCATTAATAATACCTTATAATGTTTATAAAATATGATAAAATGTTTAGATCATACTATTAAACCAGAAAAAATGTGAAAAGGAAAGTTAAATATTTAGGAAGACTTCTCTTTTTGTGGTAGGGCGCACTGGTGAGCTCATTTAGTTCTTTCTTCAACATTTGTGCAACTTTCCATATTTTTATTATTAATATTTATTTTGTAATCAGAAAAATAAAAAGCTCTTAAGGTATATTTATAGTGGTGATAGCACCCGTTCAAGGTCAAAGTTCAACAAAAGAAAGTAAACACATACTACTGGTCTCTGACAGCCTCTGATCTTCTCTATCTCATCCCAGGAACAGGTTTGCAAAAGATAATTGTTCTTAGTTCGTGTTTTGAGAAACTTGGGGAAAAGTCTTTCCAAAAGCCATGAGGAGGTGAGTCCACAGTTTGCTGTGTAAGCGGCTGAGAGCTCTGACTACTTTTTTTGTCACTTTCTAGTCTATTTGAGTATGAAACACATGTGTGAGACTCATGAAGTTTTCCTGATCTGATTATCTCTAATCTATGTGGAATTCAAGAGGAGGTGTATGGCTGCCCCTCCAATGCACTTTGTAGTACAGCAGTTTCTTCTCTCTGTACTTTGATTTCAGAGGAAATGTATAGGTGTGTGCATATACTGACAGGTCCTGAATTGAGTGACTGAAAATCAGATAAAACTTATATAACAGGGAACTTCATTCTTAGACTCCCTGGTGACCTTTATTTTATTATGGGGATTTTACCAAGTAATCTATGTCTTTGCATGTAAAAATATTCTCAAAGAAGAAAATATGATCATATTTTAGATGGCCCTCAAGTCGTATACCATCTTTATATTATTAACATTCTCATATTTTGTCTTACAGCAATATATTTACATAGAATAATATTGCATTCTCTTGGCATGAATTTCATTTAGGTTACTTTAATAGATGGGTTTTTTGACAGCTTTCAGCTTAAATATTTTATTCCAATTTTTTCAATCTTTTCTCAAATCATTTTGGAAAAGTCGACACTTTTTCATCTCTTGTTTCTCTTACAAATATTATATCTAATTAGGCAAATTACTTTAATATGCTTTGTTTATTTTAAGATTCAAAAAACCCTAAATGTAAGGATACATTGTAAATCTTGTTTTACAATTGGGTAAACTAAGCAGTAAAGTGATTTTCCTAAGATTCATATGTTAACAATTTACCACTCTAACCATACATTAGTACTTTATCTCATTATAGTAAATGCTTAATAAGTAGCTGTTGAATTAATAATGCTATTGCCTACACAAGTCAAAGGTTTTCTAATTCCGAGTTGTGCACAATTTACTTGTTTTATTCATTCACACATTAGTTTTATGCAACACTTATTAAATAGGCCTCCAGAAAGTACTCAAGATATAAGTCAAAGCCTCAGATCCAAAAATCAATGATATAGGGTGGTGGTTGAACCCACATAACCATGTGCTATCGTTTAAAACGAACATGTTAAGAGAGATGAGCAGAGGGGGAAAGTTATGATTTAACTGAGTGAGAACAAAGAGAAGTCATCAAATCAAGAGTACACCATAAAAATTGAGATATTGCCAAGGGGGAAACAATTATATTGGGTTGGCCAAAAAGTTTGTTGTTGTTTTTTTCCATAAGATGACTCTAGTAGCGCTTAATTGTCCTTAACTTCATTCTAAGTAATTTTGTTAGATTGTATTAAGACAGTGGTCATATTAGCATATATTTAAAAAACTTAACAAAATTGAAAAATTTTTCTGTAGCCATTTTAATATTAAGGGTGGAAGAAAATAAGCAACATTTTGACATATTATGCTTTATTATTTCAAGAAAAGTAAAAACGCAACTGAAACACAAAAAAAGATTTGTGCAGTGTATGGAGAAGGTGCTGTGACTGATCGAAGGTGTCAAAAGTGGTTTACGAAGTTTTGTGCTGTAGATTTCCCACTGGACGATGCTCCACGGCATGTAGCCCAATTGAAGTTTATAACAATCAAATCAAGACTTTAATTGAGAACGATCAACATTATACCACATGGGAGATAGCCAATATACTCAAAATCTCCAAATCAATAGTTATTGGTGAAAATGAACAATGTGTCTTTCACAGAAAAAATACTAAACGAATTTTTTTGGCCAACCCAATAAAATACAGTCTTACATGGCAAAGTGCTTCAGTGGCATGAAAACACATAAGAAGCTCAGAAAATTTTTCACCAAAAAGGTAGCCAATGATAAGAATACACATTACACTCCAGGCAATGTAGACAACATATTAGAAAAGTTCGATAACTACTTAACGGCAAAAAAAAAAAAATCAGTAACTTAATGGAAGTTACTGTTGTCATTTTTAGTTCTTTTTTATATTTATTTTTGAGGGAAGATATTTGTAAGCCAAGGAAATACAGATTGTCTATTGCACTCATTGTAATTGAAAATCAATTCTTCATAAAATCTGATAGCTTATAAGGGCAATTGAAATCTTTAGTTGTTTATGAAGTTTATCCATAGTGGAATATGGCAAACAAACTTTAACATATGATCTAAGCAGTGACAAGAATAATAAAAATTATTATAAATAGATTTATGTATTTCAGATGCAGAATGAGGGTTTAGCAAAAATGTCAGAGTCAGGCAGAAAAAATGCAAAAGAAGTTGTAACATAGACCGAATGTCCCTAATATATAATGAGCACTAGGAAATAATTAAATATTGAAAACCTTTTTAAAATAGACAAATGGTTCAGGCTAGTATGGTTCAGTGGATTGAGGGCCTGCCTGCAAACCACAGGATCCCCAGTTTGATTCCCATTCAGGGCACATGTGTTGGCTGCAGGCCAGATCCCCAGTAGGGGGCGCACGAAAGGCAACCAAACATTGATGTTCCCCTCTCTTTCTCCCTTCTTCCCCCCTCTAAAAATAAATAAATAAAATCTTTAAAAAAAAACAGATAAAAACACAAGCAGATAATTCTAAAATGTATTTAAAAATATGAAGATATTTAGCCTCATTCACAATTGATATATAAAATAAAATAAAAAACCACTTTATTTTTATAATCAAATATTAATAAGGCTTAATTTTTAAAAAGATTGAATTTTCTTTCCAATTATTTTATAGACATTTGTTTGTCATTTCTTTTTGAATAATTTTTTTAATTAAAAATATTTTCAACACATTCTTGTAATAAGCACTCTCCAAAATAATAGTGGAAAGAAAATTTATATAAATTTTCTGCAGGGAAATTTAACAATATGCAATAGAAACAATAAAATAGAAATAAATGTTTCTGGTAATAATTTTTTTCATCTACATTGCTTTCTGAAAAGAAGTCTGCAAAAATTTATATGCCTGAGTGTTCACCACAATTTTACTTATAAAAACATGATTAAGTAAAATATGGAATGTCCACATTTTGGAATATGTCCACTATATTTGACATGTATGTTCTTATATTTTGAATGTCTACTATAAGCATAAAGCAATTTATAAAGAAGACATAGATGTATATTTATTGACATGGAAATAAGACCACAGTATATTGTTTTGGGGAAAATTTATATTCAAAGCAATATTTACAATATACTCTGTTTTCATAAAAGCCATGTATGCTAAAAAATACATTTAGAAGCACATACCCCAAATCATTAGCAATGGTCATTTTTAGTGTGGCATTATTATAAGCCTTTTTTCTATATTCATCTATTTGGTGTGAATTTTAGTTAATGAGATTTTTTCAATAAGTAAGAACAAGGAAACTTGCTTTCATTTGTGAGAAATGAAAGAATTTAAGTCTCCATTATTTTTATGATACTTTAACCAGTATCTTCTTTTATTTCTTTTCTATGATCAAAACAAAGTATGACTACCTCTGTAATTCATACAGAAAAATCAGTATCCATTAAAACAGCTGGGTTAGAATTTGTGTGCAGAGAAATGGTCATGCTACCCTATCATCTCACCCTTGTTAAAAGATTAGTTCATTTATGGGATTGAGTTCTTATTGTTAGAAATATGAAGATTAATATTATTGTAATTAATTATTTTCAATAGAGAGTTATGAATAGGTAGGAAAAATATTGACCCAGTATTGATTTACTTTAAGGTTTATAATTTTTACATTTGCCTGAGATTATTTTCATCAAATTTACGCAAAATTATTTAAAAAAATTATTAGTACACAGTGATGTGTTGCTTAATGATGAGGATATGTTAAGAGAAATGTGTCCTTAGGTGATTTCATCATTGTGCTATCATAGAGAGCACTTACATAAAGCTAGATGATGTAGCCTACTTTTCACCTGGGATATATGCTATAACCTATTGCTTTTAGGTTCCAAACCTGTACATCACGTGTCTGTACTGAATACTGCATAACACAATAATATGCATTGGTATGTCTAAACATACAAAAGATGCAGCAAAAATATGGTATAAAATGTGAAAAAAAAAAGGTACACCTGTATAGGAAAAATGGTATACCTGTATAGGACCGTTATTATGAGTGAAGCTTGCAGGTCTGGAAGTAGCTCTCGGTGAGTCAGTGAGTGAGAAGTGAGTGAAGGTGAAGGCCCAGGACATCACTGTACACTAACATAAACTTTATTGACACTGTTGCACAAACTGCTTCCTTCAAACAGAGTCATAACTAGAACATCAAAACTGTCAATGCTGCTCCATGAACAGGGATGTGGGTTAGACTCATTGGAAATATTAAGGAGAAACTGGTAGGTAACACATAGACCACCATAACAATGATTGTCTAGATGGTGTAAAATGTGGCAGAGGATTAGTAGGAATTAGAAATTAAGATGGAGAGATAAAGGAACATAGGGATGGACATGGCAATGTCATTTTAACTATTGCACATTGGAGCAGTAGTAAGATTAGGCAACTTTGCAGTATTCATTTTTGAAAAGGATTTTTAACATGAGGGGGTAGAACTGAAGACTCCGTATTTTGACTTTAGAGATTTGTTTTTGGTTCCATGGACTCTATTTTGTACAGAGGGTTCACTCTGGCATTAAATTGATAGAAAAAAGAACACTTATCTATGCTTTCTATCGTTGCAACCTGAAAATATTTCCAAAGTACCAGAACAGGCTGGCCCCATCCACAGAAAGCTTTTACCAAGCAGGCAATGGCAGTTAATACCCACTAAAGTAGCTCCTGCAACTCTGAATCCCTTTAAGGATCTTAGGTCCCTCAACAAAGAATTCAGAGCCATGCACTGTGAAGGCCATCAGGCTAGATCTGGGAAGGCTCTATCACCCTTGAATATATAGTGCAGGGGGGGCAGCCTCCTCTGTGCTAAAACAGGTCAGTGGTTGCTGATTGGGATATAATCTGTGCACTCAAAATCGAGGGGCTGTGAGTGAGAGTAAATCTATTGCCAAGTCCCACAGATATTGCTCCAAATAGACAAAAAAAAAAAATCCTCTTGAATGACATAGTCTTCAATTTCTTACAGAAAATTCAGCTCCATTATAATGTTAAGTGACCACCATCACATATGTAGTCCATCATTGGTGAAACGTCATTACGTGGCACATAACTAGAATAACAGTCAATAAACGGTTGCATTTTTGTCTAGAATTATGTAAAATGTTATGTTAACATTTCACAATTAATGGCCTTTCAGCAGTCTTATTATGAATAGCTCTAAAGCAAAGCTGTCATAATAAAATAGGTATTATTGGCAAATCATTTAAAACCAGTGTTATTTAGAAGGTTTATTGCAAGACATCTCACATACATTAGATGACTCTCAAAATGATGAGCTATATTGTTACTAGCTAATGATGTGATAAAAGGAAGTATTTTTTTCCTAAATTTACATTTTATTGAGGAGATTTCCATACAACTGTATACATGATTGGGTGACTAAGGGTTGAACTTACATGTTTGGTCTCTCTACCTATACATTTGCTCACAATATTCCAAGAGAGAATAGCTGATCCAAGCTTACTAGAAATTGAACCACATGTCTGATAGTCAGAACCAGGATTTTCTAGTGCCCTAGTGTCATTGTTACTTCCTATGTCATTCTGCCTAGGACTCATTAAAACAAGTTGGAATATCTGGGCTGCCAATAAGTGTTCCTAAGCTGTTTAGGCTTCAAGGGAACACATGCATGTACAGATCTCAAGGTTTAGTTTGGGGAAGTAGAGGAAGATACACCACCAGTCTATCTTTTACCCAAGACCTCTGTTTTTAGAATGTTGCTAGTTAAGTCCTCTATTCTCTCACTGAAGCCATTAAACATCACTCTTTCATCCCTCTCATTCCTTGCTAGATCACCAACTTAGGAAAGATGTTTCCTCTGTGGGGATAGTCATTACCAAGATATTCTCATTGTTTACTTATCTTTTGAAAGATAACAAAGAGATCTGCTTTGTTCCTTCACCATCACTTTATATTCTAATTTTTTTATTACTTTTTTTATAGAATTTTCCATACCTGACTCAAAAAAATGCTATGTCTACCACAATTCAATTGTTTGTTAAATAAAAAAATCAATCAAATGAGTGAATAATGAGATATTGACTTGTCATTAATAAATAAGGTAGTTCCATGTTTGCTCTCTGGCTTATCTATGAGCCCTATCCATACACCTCTGGAAAATTTTTGAAGTCTAGACACCAAGGACCACACGGAGGATAATAAGAAAAAGACTTCAGGTTTCATTTAGATGCTGGTGTCCTAATAGAAAGGTTTTCTTTGTAGAGAGCCTGAGGGAAGAGAGATTGAGATGATTAGGACAACCAGGAGGTGCTTTTGTTTTCAGATGTCATAGACTTTACATCTCTTACCTTCCTATCTCTATATATCTGAAAGGATGATGCTAAGACACGTATACTTGTTCCAAAAAGCAATAGTGGGAGCTTTTATCAAGTAAATACTGTTTTATAGTGAAGAAGACCAGAAGTTAAACTCTCTACTATATTTAGTTGAGAAGACAAGAAATCAACATGAAAAACAAATAAATATTATAAGAGAATAGCTGGGTTGACTTAAAAAGAGAGTGGAAATGGCAAACAGTAATGGAACATGAGAAACCCATATCTGAATGTCCAAAGAAGCTATAGTGTCTCAAATGCCATGGCTTTCTAAGAATATGACAGCATGTTGTAAAAATGAAAATCTTAATTGTAGACTTTTTCCAAATAGACATAAGTTAAAAGAAGTGTCCCATAGACATTGCACAAACTGGAAGGGATCCTGGTAGGGCTAAAACTTTTCTTTATAAGGATTCTTTTTCTCTTGCTTTCTCGTATAAATGCTGTTTGTTCCTGACATATAAAAGCAATACTGACCTAATTTAGAAATATAATTTGTGTGAGATATACAATTATATTTGGAATAATAGATGCAGAAATTTATATATATAAAGCAATATTTTTAAATATTCTTTGAATGAAGAACTTTCTGTGATGTCTTGTTTGGAACCTACCTTTGAAATTTAGAAAACATGAGTAATTTAAGGTTGAAGTAATTCACATTTGGAAATTGTTTAGGAAACTCTTGTCATTCAATTAGGGAAAAAAAATTTACACTTTAACTAGTGGGAGAATAAACATTGGGACACTTATATGCTTATTCATTCAGTAATTCATTTTCTCAAAAAGTATGCCAAAGACTAACAGAGACGAATGAAACAGGCTCTTAAAGCATATAATTAAGATTTGTAATTGTGACTTATGGCTATAGAACTTCACTGTGGGAAAATGTTCTTTCACTGGTCTTTCAGAGAAGGAATTATCAATGGGTAAGAGCTAGACAAAAAGTATAATTAAAGGAAGTCTAAATTTGACACATCCAGAGACATGACAACTACCAAAATTGCTGTTGATCTAAAAAGAGCAGCAACCAAGGAAGGTTTATTAGTCTTTTTTATGGCTGCTGTAACAAATTACCACGATCGTAGTGGTTTACAACAACACAAATTATGATCTTTCTTTTCTAGAGTTCAGAATTCCAAAATGAGTCTCACTCTGCTCAAATAAATATGTTGGATAGGCTACAGTTGTAGGCTTCGGCGGAGAACCCATTTTCTTTCCTTTCCAAACTCTACAGCCCGCCTACATTCCTCGGTTCATGCTCCCCTTCTGCCATCTTTGAGACCGAGAACTGCTGGTTCAACTTTATCACATTCATTCTGACACTTTTCCTGGTCACATTTACATTGAACTCACCCAGATAATACAGGATTAACTACTGAAAGTCAACAGCTAATTACCAAACTTAATTTCATCTGCAATCTTAATTCTGCTTTGTCACATAACATAATATAACCACCGGTTCCAGGGATCATAAGAGTGGTGAACACAGAAAGTTGGTTCATACTGGGGAGATCAAGTGGATTTATATGCTTACCAGTAAGACCAAGTAAAAATGTCCCTTCCTGTTTGGGCGATAACATAATGCCACTAGGACAGGGGTGAGCTAAGTAAGGCACCCGAGTGATTCAGGCAGGCTTGGAAAAATAATCAGTATTGAGTGTTGCTCTAATAAATTATTATGTAAATTCCCTTTTGATGTGCTGAATTGACCAGGGAATAAAGAATTATACAGGTTTCTATATTTTTTAGCTAAATAGATTCTTAAATTTGATCTCAGTATTTTAGAAAATAATTTAATAAAAGAACAAAAACAGGAAAAAAGCAAATAATAATGCTACAAGACAAACTATTTCTAAAAAGGCAAAAATGCTAAAATGTTCTGGAGCATTTATAGGGTAAGATTGTATTTCAATGGTGGGATCAGCATTATTAAGAAGGATTTTAAAGGGGGTAATTCTAAGTAACCTTATTGTGTCATTTTGATTAGTTCAATCAAGAATTGACAGTATATTTTAGTGGAAAGAGTACAGACTTGGAAGTCTTGAGAAAAACTTGAGAGCTGAAACCTCAGTTACTTACTCTAGTTTTACCTAATTTCTAGCAAGTGTTAACCTCTCCAAGCCTCAATTCGCTTCATGTAAAATCAGAAAAATAATATCTAATCCCCAGGATTGTTTTGAGATGATATTAAAGATACAGTATTTAAAGCATCTAGCATGCTTCTTGCCACAAGAGATTTCCCACTGAGAGGGAACTATTATTTTAAGCTGCAGTCTTAACTCAGTTGTATTGGTTTTTAGTCACACACTTTGAAAATGTGTAGGTCTTCCACAAACACTCTTTATTATCTTCTCTTCTAATTTCCACTTTTTTAGATAACATATGCCTGACATCTTTACTGAAAATATAATATTTGTTAAATGAGAGTATGGCTTTAGGCATAAAATCTCAGAAAATACCAGATCCCTTTGAGCAGCATATTGATTTAAGGTTGTATTGCATGTATATGTTCAAAATATAAACATTCATAGGAAAAGCAAAATTATTACTGGATTTGTGATTTTGCAATATTTAATTAGTACAATAATATTAAATATATTAGGTTATCACATGTCTATGAACTGACTCTAAAATGTAAAATTAAAAGTACTTAAATGAGGAAAAAGTAAAAGTGAGCAGTAACAAAGAATTAGAATTGGCATGCTGGGCACAGGGCCAGCTTCAGCAAGGTGGGCGTCTGAATCCCCCTTGCTACTGGTGGTACCTGAAACACCCAGATGCCTAAAAATACAAGTTTGTGGAATTAAAACCAGAGTGTCCATCATGTTTATCAGCTTTTCTTATTTTTCACTGGCATCAATTGATGTTTAACACACAGTTATGGGTATTGTGACTAAACTAAGTCAAATTTGATACTTATATTTAACTATCGGCCTCTACACTCTTGTTCATGGTCTGTCTGATTCTAATTCATTGTTAACCTTTTACCACTGTTTTTCAGCATATGCATTTCATTAGTACACCTGAAATCCAGTGTGGAATTAAACTAATTCCCCAAAACAGATGAAATTTTGGGTATTTATTAAGGTAAAGCTTAATTTCCATATTGTCTTTGTTAAATAAAAGAGTAGCAAAATTAATAATACTTTATGTTTTTATGCATCCTTTATGTTCAAATAAGGTAGAATATTTCCTGTAAGCATGAGTATACTGTCTCTGACACAAAGGATCCTGGAAATATGATTTAATGGCTTGGTTGGCACCATTAATAGGTCGTAGTGTCACCTCTACAACTCCCATAGTCCTTTTTGACATACTCGTGCATAAAGTGTATATACATTTCTCTCAGATCTTCAGGATCCAAACAAGATTACATGAACAAATAATCACTTCATGCAATGTAGTGCAATTTATGTCGACTTTAACATTTTCTAATTTTACTTTCTAGTCATGTTTTTTGTCCTTGGTTGCTTTTGCATAGAGGACTTTCCAATAATTTTCTCTTATCTACTTGGCTATCCCCCATACATAGCTTTGAACCACGTAGTGGTTAATTTGTGGAGCAGGAATACAGGTGGCCTATTTGAGTTTTGTCTTTGAAGTGGTTCAGTGAGAAAGGGGACAGGCCAAACAACTGCACTGAGACTTGGATTGGGAGAAACCAGTTCAGACAAGAAAGCTCTCTGCAAAACAGTCATTAAGCAGGTGTCTAAAAAGTTATTTCCATTAAGAGAGAGTGTTCTTATTTGTAGCATATAAGATAAAATATGTATAACTATGTATTATCAAGTTGAATCATGTTTCAAAGCAACTAAGTCTTTAAGTTATCACTCATTAATTTATTCATTCAATAAATATTTATATACATGATATTGTTCTAGCACCTGGAGATACCACACAGACTTACACAAAACAAATGTACCTGCATCAAGGAAGCTTTTATTCTAGTGGAAGAGGCAGAAAATAAGCAAATATAACATAAGTAATAATTAAGGTTATAAGGAAACATAACACTGGATAAGAGGGTAGAATTTGTGGCTGACAGTTTAGATAGAGTGGTCAGGGAAGTGCATTGCCTTTTGTATACAACTGAGAGGAAATATTTACATTTAATCTTGTCTATTTTCCAATGACTATAATACAATTTCTGTTAATGATTCCAAAGAATTTTTGAAACTTGGTAATATCACCCCTCTTATTATGTATTAGCTTACTGGGGACACTTAGCATTCCTCATAAGATTGTGTAGACTATCTGGTGTAAAGTACATTATTCTATTTTCTCAGTGGTCCGTAGAGTTGGCAAATCAGCAGCTAACAGTGGAGAAGACAGAAGAGATGGTGTTCCCAGGAGGAAACGGGGAGAAAGGTGAAAAAACTTAGACAAATTTGGCAAGTATTTTCAACCCCGGAAAAAGACTTAGTCCTTCCGGGTACCTGATGTCTTGCCATGCACTCACTGCCTCTCCCCTCCTGAAACTCTCTCATGTGATGAGAAATCCCACTCAGTGAAACACAACTGTGGTTTTTGGGCTTTCAGTGCCTTGGAGATGTGGGCTTAAGGAGAAAGGGCATTCTTGTCAGGAGCACTGGGTCAGGACACTGTCCCATAATTCCAGATTGGAACTTGGAAACCATATTCCAATAGAAATACCATTATTAAAGATACTTAGAGGTTGTGGTAATAATATGTGTCAACTCATTTATTTTCATAATTTTATATAATTTCATATATTCTTCATATCTTCATGTATTTCATATAATTTTATATATAATTAATTTTATATAATTTTGTACATTTGAAATATACTTTTTTTTGCCTAGATATATGTTCTCTTTGGATCCCCAAGAGTTAAAAAGATAGTGAAGAATAACTTGGGAAACAATTTTAAACTACTATTCACAATATTATTTACAAGGTGAAAAGGAGCAACCGATTCCAAACAAATGATTTAAGAATGTGCCCAGAGAATCCTACCTATTTGTTAAGTTGGAAACTGCTTTAGAATGAACCTGCTGAATAGAATTATTCTCAGCACTATAAAGAATATTTAGAAACATAATTACATGTAAAGTTCACACAAATACAGTATCATTTTGTACAAAGGAGAAAGAAGGAAATGACTGGATGATTTCTCCCTAACAAGTTAAAAATGACAGACTATCAAAAGCTGCTTCTTTACTTTTTTCCCTTTTTAAAATTTGTTTAAAACTGTACTATCAAGGATAAAATATCTCATAAAAACGTTAATATCATGAGTTGGTTCGTAGAACGGAAATTAATTCACAAACATTATCAAATGAAAGTCCTGAATGGTGAGGCTCTTTCTGGAAAAGGTTATTTGTAATGACCAAATTTGTCACTGTTTGGAATCTTGTAAAGGTCACAATAGAAGGTTTTTACTTGTTTTAAATAAAATTCTATATTTTAAAAATAAATATGCTTTCCTTCCATCTCATAGAAATATCAATGCTGTTTGTACTATAATTTACTTTTTGAGCTTCTGACATTTACCCAGCTGACTGTCTTTGGTGAACAATCTCTTGACTGAGAAGCACTCTAAAGTAGGAGAACTGTCAATTACAAATTACTGTTTGATGCATTGCAAAGTGCAGGAACTCTTCAAATTTAAAAAGTGACCTTGTTAAATATTTTTCTGTCTTCTACCTCTAATTTAAATTTTAAGCAGAGCCTTTGTATAAATGCTGAGAAATTTGACTAACAAAGATATCATCAAAAAAGAAGAATGGCTCAATTAAAATAATAATTGCGTTATAATCCTCAAGCATCTCTAAGTTCATAAAATGTTAAATGAGATTTCAAATATTTTGAAAGCCTCAGCTTTACAGGCTTATTTTGTACCTTGAAGGTGAAAGTAATTAAAATCATGAATGAGAATAGTATGATTTTTTATATATATATTTGTAATTTGAATTAATAGTGAAACTGATATTATTTTTAATGATATAATAAGGTTGAACACATAATTTAGTAAAGTTTATGTATATATTTATTCTGAAAATATTTTAATACATATACTACATCAACAAGATAAATTCTCCAAAACTAAAGTTAATATTTTCTAAGAGTAATTCAAAGTAATAGTTCAAAGAAAAATGAAGCTAATGGACACAAACTGATTACCAAAGATGGATGTTTTCTTTTCTCTTGTAATTGGCAGCACTCTGAATTATGTATTTATGAATGTATGGTATAATACATAAATTCAATTTATGCATTTAGTGTCATATACACTAGTATATACCAAACTTTTATTGTAACATAAACTTGTAGCTCCAGTGTACTTGCTTCAAAACATTAGACAGTTTATACTCAAGATCATAAGTTTCGCTAAAAAAAATTCATCTTCAATATAAGCTCAGGAATGAATGTGCTGTAAATATTTTTATATTAACACAGCAGACCTTTCCGAAGGGGGAACAAAATTAATTATGAGTAAAGGTGAGTTAAATGGGTTGCTGCAATAAATAAAAAAAACTAATTTAGTTTTAAAATGTGTATCATTTAAGGTTTCTGTGTTTCATCTCAGGATAAAATAAAATATTGTTTAATATATTCTTATTTTTATAGAGCTAATATAAATATAATTTTCTTTTGGATGTCTATATCCAAGAGAGTAAACATATCATAAGTCTTTTGAGTATAATACATGCTAATGTTGTAGAGGTGTTTATGAAAAGATATTTGTATTATATATTGCAAACTGTTTACATTACTTGTCAAAACCACTTCTGCCTACTTCAATACCACTACCACCTGCTGAACCCATTGCTGTTAATCCCTTACAATCTAGTTTAAAAGCCATACATTATTGGAAACCTCCTTTCACATCTGAGGGGTTTAAAGGAGGTTTCCAATAATGTATGTGTATATAAATATATGTTATATACATACCTATACATATGTGTGTATACATGCATTATATATGTTAGAATTTATGGGAAACATAGGAAAAATACATCTTTATTTACAAAAATATACATATATTTGTATATTTGTGCTTGTGTAACCTAGAGAGCTCAAGTAATTGTTCCTTTTGCACACTTACATCCAGTGAATAAATGCATTATGATCAGATTTTATATAACCAATTAAATATTCCACTTCAACTCTATGACATTCCACATTTAACATGTTAGTTTAGAACTTATTTCAACTGTGACTTCACAATACATGGTTGGTTTGCATAGTACATGCAGACATTCAGTTATATATGTTCATTAATATATTCATTCGAAAATGTCATGTTAGGTGATAAGCTCAGGCTACAATTTCAAATAGGCCAACAGTTCTGTCCTCTAATAGGTCATAATCTTAGTGAGATAAAGCAAGTAAGTAGGAAATTTAAATACAATGTAAAAAAGTGATATAAAAAAGGTAAAGTTAGGGGGGATGGAAGCGATGCAGTTGTGGGGGTTAAAGGCAGCTTCCAAGAACATCTGACTCCTAAAGTAGACCAGAGGCATGAGCAGGAATAGGATATGTGGATTGTGGGTTAAAGTAGAAAGAAGTGCTACAAACAGGTAACATTAATAGTTTTACAAAAAAAAAAAAAAAAGGAAAGAAAAAAGAAAAGTCATATACAAAGAAATATTTCATTTCCACATTTACAGTTCTCTCATTTCTAAAGTATTTCTTACTGATAGTTAACCAAGTCTAAAGTTTTCATCTAAACAAGTTGATGGACTTGAGACAACAATTTCCATGTCTAGACTACAATGATTTCTTCAAACTCATGCATTGGTTTGTTTGTTTCTCTTTGAGCAAGTAAAACTTTTAATAGCTGATTTGGTGTTTGTCTTCCTAATTCCAAGGAAGGAATTCTCAACTACCATGAAATATTATAATAAACAATTCAGATTATTATTTAAGTAACACAGATTCTCAAAATCATGATGTTGCTTTTTAGTGGTAAGAATATTGTGGTGCCATCGAGAGTGGCATGTTAAAAATTAGACTTTCCCTTTCTCTGGACCTAATTCTATATATGGCATCCTGAGTCAGAGCACGTGAGTATCTAAATCAGATACCTGCAATGGGTTGTGATGTTATGATAAAAACTATGTTGGTCTTCTTTCACCAGTTTGTTCTTCCCTGCTATTTCCTGGAACTTTTGCTAGCATATAAGGCATCCTTATTAAAATGTTCGTTGAACAGATTTCAGCACTGCCTGTGTTAATAAAAATCGTATCGAGCATTCTTTTATAAGCATGACAGGGAACTGCTCATCTACCATGAGTGTTTCATTAAGTGGCACCGAGCCATGAGCTCTAGGAACACTGCCAGATTTTTTTAATGCAGTTTAGTATCATGGGGTACCTTTATTTCAATATCTATCCAATTTGTAGAGTTACTTGCCTGTGTTTCTTCACAGCATACCTCACCACACAGAATTCAGTCACTTTCATTCAGATTCTGTTGTATCTTTGAATGGATGGGATAACTTGAAAAAAGGATCTGCTCAGTAAGCCATCCTTGCCACCCAAAAATGGGCAAAAAGAAATTAAGTCCCCAAAATTCCAGTTAAAACATCTTCTACAAGATACTTTACAAGCATTAACTAACTTTTTTTCTATCATAATTTGATTTTTAAGTGAACCTTCACATGACTTTTGTAAAAGTTGCAAGCCAAAAGGGGTTACTCTGACCAGTTTCACCAAAGTCTGTATCTTTTATTATATCAGGGAGTCCATTTAAAAATCTATGTATTACCAATGATAGTTGCAAAATAAGAATAATATTATCCTTTTGCTCTTTCATCAGCCCGGCTGATGTTTCAGGAGGCATTGGCCGCATAATACTGGAACAGCTCCCTTCTGCTCTGGCCAACCCCAAATGAGATACAGATTGCTCTGCGCATCTTCCTCAACACAGGGAGAAGCAGACAAAGGCCTCACGAATGGTCCATGTTGCCACTTCCCAATGACATTTTTTCTCCCTTGAAAAACCTTTGTTTCTGGTCTCAGGGTGGGTAGAGGAAAGGTTGAAAAACACTGGCCATGACTGGTATTCAGTTACCCAATAGGTAACCTGGATCACTCAGGAACTCAAAATAATAATAAAGATCATAATCACAATAATACTATTTTGAAATAGATAAAACAAATTGCATGTATCTAATCTCTTAAGAGCAATGTTAATCATATCTGTGACTTCTAGAGAATTCTTTTGGGTTGAAATAAATGCTTTCCCTCTCCAACCACTGATGGGAAATTGACCATATCGAATCCACAAGTGAAGCCCACAGCAGCTTCCCCCATTAGATTTACTTTGAATAACAAGATGATCCCTCCCTGCATATTGCACATCATTTCAGATGTGCTCTGGTAATAATACCACTGTTATTCTGGAGACAAATCCTCATCCTGGGCTCTGCTAATAGAGAGCTATTGTTTGAGTGATACTTTTTCCGTGGACAGAGAAGCTGCCAGTACACTCTACAGCAAAAGCTATCATACCGAAACTATTAGGAGATGTATGCCACTTGTATCTACTACTTGTAGGCTTGGAATGTGGCCAGAAAAGTATTTCATTTGTATCTGGTGTAAGTCATTAGCCTGGGCAATATGAAGACATTTTTGCCCCCACCTAGCACCAGTCTTAGCCTCCACCAACAATCCTAAAATTCTCATGAAGTTTCCAAGTTACTTTTAGACAAATGCTTTTGTCTTCATCTTTAACCTTTACACTACATGGTTAGGAAGGTAGTATTGACAATGCGGCTCAGTAAAACCTGATCCTCGAAACCAATTATCCCAACAAATAAATAAGTCTACTCTTTATCTATGTGTGGACAAAAAGAGGGGATACTATTCTAAATCTAATCAAAAGTAACCTCACACGGTGATCTGATAATAAACTCCTAATTCATTATAGTGGGTAGTCACACCTCATGTAACTCCTTTAGTAAAACATTTATCTTTGCTTTAATCAACTCCTGTCCATTGTTTTTTGTGCATCTATATTAACACACCTTTGAAATATTTCTGTTTTAGATCCTTCAGAAGCATAACCACCCTCAAGATAGAACATAATCTAATTATGTCAACTACGCCGTAACCCAAACCCTGCCCTGTTTTCTCCCACCTTCATGTAATCTTCTTTATGTCCTCCTCTTAATTCTAAATGTATAACAGAACTGCAAACTGTCATTCCCCGGAGCAATTGAGGTCTTGCTTCCCGGCATGTCGTCTTTTGGCTCAAATAAATTCTTATGAAGTTTTTCTACATGTTTGGACATTCGTACATCAGCACTTGGATACCCGCTCCTCTGGTGGTCATGTGTCTTTAATCTCTGTGTCTGCAGCTCCAAGCTAAGAAACTGGAACACCACACTGGATATGTAAATACTTAGCAAATAAATGCAGAATGCCAGAGGCCAGCAGATACTCATTTCAAGAAGGTTTAGTCTACAAAATTTATATAGTTTTGCCCCAAGGCTGACAAGTAAACTGATGCTTACAGTTATAAAGTGTGTCACTGAGGTTTCTTGCCAAGTGCTCTGGGTTCTAAAAGAAACTGGGGCATCCAGAATCAGTATTCTGGAGGAGGTGATATTTAAACTGAGAATATTCAGTTTAATTTGGAAAATGTCTTGAAAAATAAGCAGGAATTAGGTAAAGGAAGGGAGAGGCTTTACCTCGGAGTACAAACAATATGTGAATGACCACGGTTTTTAACTGAAGTCATCAAGTTTAATTCTGAATTGCTAAGGGAAAAGCAAAGAACATGAACAAAGAAAAAGACCAAGTCTGATTAACATTTAGAAAAACACCCTGGCTGCAGAAAATAGTAGAACTCTGATATAGTCAGACTGGAGGCAGAGAGACCGGTCAGGGAACTAGTGCTATTTTATAGTCGTATAAGGAGTTAGTGTTTCTTGCTCATCTTTCATTTTTAATTGTTTAATATAATTTCTGTGATGTTTTCATTAAAATATTTATTATAAAATCAACCTGGCATCTTTCTTAGTATTTCCTGGAACCCCCTCCTGTGATAATAAGTTCCTTTTTAATTAGTGAAATTGACACTCATTTTTGTTTTTAAAAAAGGCAATATTATATTTAAGATTTCAATTAGAAGTGATGATTAATATAGTGTACAATTTAGATATTAGAGAGACTAAAGTAGGTAAAATTTGTGACCTTCACCAGAGCCCTGCCATACTTCTGAATTTTCTTCCAAAGCAAATGTAAAAGCATTTCTTTCAAATTTCTCCCATCAGTGACTTTAATTAGTGATTAGCGTTTATTGCTTGTGGTTTCTGCCTTCTCCTCTATTAATAAAAGGTCACAAATTAATTATTACTTTAAAATATGCTAAAGTAAATCATCTTTAATAAATAACATTTTGCTACTCTTTTATGCATGCTGCTCCCAAAAGCAAGATGGGGGATGGCTGGGAAAAATGAATAATGTTTTATGGAGTTTTTATAACCATTTTTACCCTGAAAGTGGGAAAAATCTACCCTTAAAAGCCAAACCTCAAAGATATGACAATACTAGCTTTTCTATTCCAAAAATTGGGGGTTTCATATAATGTAGAACGTAAATGATTTGCCAGTTCAGGTCAGTCTGAAAGGCACAACAAAGTGACATTTCAATTTAAACAGAATCTGCTATAGCCACCCCTAATCAGATGTCTTAATAAATGAGTTGAGAACAATATTTTATAGTCCTTGATCCAAAAGAAAACCAGTTGTTATAACTTTGTTCAAATGCCACAGAAAAGAATAAGAAATAATCATGAACAGAGTTCAGCTGAATATAAATATGTTGTTCTAAGTTATGGATTCCACTCTTTCCTTGTTTTTCTTCAAATATAATTCAATCATGAGTAATACATATATACATGTATATGAATTAGTTAACATAATTTAAGTATTTGTCAAACTCTTACTATGGGCAAGGTATTATGATGTGAGGAGCTCATCATGCAGTCTTTCATTCATTCACCAAACCTGTATTGAGCTACTATTCTGCATTAGGATGCGTTGTAGATAATGGGGGGGTTATTTCCAAGATAAGAAAAACTTGTAACTGCACTTGGGATCAAAAAAAAAAAAATCAAATAATCTCAATACAAAAATAAATTGACAACTCTGTTAAGTGATATGAAAGAAAGGCATTCTGTTCATATATGAGGGTCATTCTAGTAAGAAAGGTCAGGGCAATCTTCTTTGAGAAAACTGTACTTTTATTTTCGAGGGGTGATATTGGTTAATACAATTATATAGTATTCATGTGTACAATTCTATAACATATTATCTGTATATTGCATTTGTGCTGATCACCCAAAGCCAAATACCCTTCTATCACCATGTATTTGACACCTTTTATCTTTTACTGTTTCCCTTCCCCCAACTTTTTTTCTGGTAACCACCATACTGTTGTCTGTGCCTTTTTGTTTGTTTGTTTTTCTTGTTCATTCATTATTGCTTTTAGTTCCATACCCCAAATATGAATTAAATTATATGGTTCCTGACTTTTTTTGCCTGGCTTATTTTGCTCCACAAGATATTCTCAAGATCCATCCATGCTGTCACAAGTAGCAGTATTTCATCTTTTCTTATGTCTGAGTAGTATTCCATTCTATAATGGTACCATGTCTTTACACAATCATCTATGGAAGGACTCTTCAGTTGTTTTCATGCCTTGCCTATTGTGAATAATGCTGCCATGAACATAAAGGTACATATAATTTTGCAAATAAATGTTTTCAGATTTTTCAGGACAAAGTTGTACTTCAGTTGACATCTGACATTGACAATCAAAGTCCTTGAGTTGGACTTAAGTTAAAGAAGGAAGGGTACCTAAGGAAAAAGAAACAGAATGTGTAACTATCTTGTAGTTTAGGAGGAATCACCATGATAGAAGATCTCTGTGAATCAAAAAGGGGATGGTGATTGCAATGAAGTGAGCTCAGGGTGGGAAAATCCCAATGGGAAAATATGGAAAAATTGTAAGCATGAGTGGGGGAATTTGGGAGCAGAGCCTCAAATGATGATATCAAATTTTTATTTTGAGAATAGTTCTCAAATTGGCATGTGGAAAATAGAGTGAATAAGACTTACAATAGTAGGTCTAGCTCAGTGGTGAATCTGAGGTAGAGGTGAATATCGGTGATGATTAAATCCATGAAGGTGATTGAAATTACCTAGCAAGAGAATATCAAGTGAAAATGGAGAAAACTTTAGATCAAGTCTTGAGCAACTTTAAATGTATTGGCTAGGGACAGGAGAATAAGACTACAAAAGGGAAAGAGAGGGAGTAGCCAGAGAGTTACAAGGAAACTAGGAGAAAGTCATGTAATAAAATGAAGAGAGGGAGAGCATTTTAAGAAAGTGCTTAATTGCATCAAATGCTACAAAAATATTAGATAAGTACTTTAAAATATCCCTTATTTTTATCAACATGCAGTCATTGCTAATGACGATGAAACTTATTTCACAGAATCGTCATGATTAAAGGCATGCTAGCATGAGTTGGACAGAAAGTAGGAGACCTTAGGTATAGGTCAATAATTGCCTGGCTATAAAGGAGAGAAGAGAGATGAGCCTGTAACTGGAGAGGAATGAAGGGGAGAATAAAGTTTGGTTTTGCATTTTATTTATTTGTTTAACTAATTAAAGAAATGTGACGATGTTGAGGATCTCTAGAGCAACTAGAAGAAGAAATTGAATATATAAGAAAAAGGATAGGCTTGTTAGAGAAGAATAAAGCACCTATGTACTCACAGAGGAGTAGATGGGACTCATACACAGGTGAGAAAATTTTCTTCAGACAGAAGTTTTCAGAATAACTCTTCTGGTAGAAAGGACTGTGTGTAGTGCAGATCAGAGAGATTCCATTTGGCAGCTTATATATTTTTTTAATTTTTTTTTCATTTTTCCCCTACAGTAGATGAGCACAGGAAAGATGTATTATTTATTCATCAAAGGTTGGGTTTAAAATAAAGGTAAAAATCCCCAAGGGGGTATAAATACTATGAAGAGTGACATGAAGTTCAAACTAATGAACAGGGAGAGTTGAAAAGATTGAGACAAAGTAGAGGTGTCCGTAAAAGGAAGGAAACAATGATTAGATTGCAGAATAGCTGTAGTGAGAGTACTTGAATAAGTGCTCTGAAAGGAGAAAGGTAACAAGAAGCCTACAGTCTGTAAACAGAAAATTGTTTCAAGAGATAAAGCAATACTTGCAGAGTTCAAAGAAGGAAAAAAATATCTGCAAAGGAAGTCAGTGCAGCATTTATGGAGTTGAAGAATTGTACTTGTGGTGCTTTAATAGCTTGCAACAGTGTTCGAGATAAGGATTACGGTGAACTGTTAGGGGTGAGGAAAATTCGAACTGAAGGGAAACCCAGGAATGAAGAAACAGTTAAGAGATTTTCTTATAGAATGATAATTCCATTTGGCTAAATCGGAAAACATATGAAGGGAGCAGTAAAATAAAGTTTAGAAAGATAGCTTGGGATGCAGATTGGGTAGGGTTTTCAAAGAGTTAGAAAGTAAATATAAATATTACATTCTAGAATCTTCCATGTAAAAACCAAAGAAGCAGAGGTTTCCAAAAAATATGTGAACAACAGTAGGCCCAAAATAGAATGTATTTAGCCAGATATTTTCTGGATTAAAAAAGGCCATCTGTGGACCTGCCAATGAACAAATGATCAAGTGCCACAATAAAAATATCAGCATAGCTACACTTTGCTTCATTAAACACTGATTACCACTGACAAGTGAACCAAAATATTGGCCTTTCTAAATGGCATGTTGTATAAAATTTCTGAAGCAAAATCCGAAATTTGATCTTTAATGCAAAGTCAGATATATAAAAGGCATCTGCTAGTTTTAGTATTTTGTCACAGGGACAGAATAAAGAGCTGCTTTTGAAACAGAAAACTGACATTTACAAAGTACTTTTAACTGTGGACATCATCAAAGTCCTGCATGGAATTAGTGACTTTATTTCTCTTTTAACATCCAGAGGATGATGGAAATATTAAGTGGTGAAGAGGTTGAAAGTAACTCCAAGGTCTTTCAGATTTTGTCCTTAATCTGGACATAAAGAGAAAGAGATGCAAGTTGCAAATCAAAGCAGGAAACTTTGCTACTTTTGTTTTCTCTGGCAAAATTCTTCTAGAAAAAGAAATTGAAACCAAGATAAAAATGAGACCTTGATAATTCTATACTGACTGATTCAGACAGGATACAGAAGATGAATTGGCAGAGTGAATGCAAGCCATGTTTTTTTTCCCCCCTACGTATCCAGAGAATTCCATTTTATCTCAGGTTTGGAAAGACATTGAAGGTCATATCATCTGATAATGGAAGGCGAATCTATCTATGTTCCATCCTCTTTCATCTAAAATAGTTTCCCTTTAAATAGGCTTTAAACATGATCGTGCTCTAATATCTTTACAAAGGAATCCATTTTCTTTTTATGATCAATGTTTTATTTATAGAGTCTTCCAATGTACACTAAAGTATAGAAATTTAATTTTTGCAACATTTTTAGAATTCACTACCTAGTTTATCTTTGTATTGTCTTTGATAAAACATATATGTAGTAAATTAACATATATAATAAACTAGAATATAAATCTACTTTAAAAAGACATTTCTTTCTGCAGGTTTAGAATTATTTACTTAGAAAAAGTGCTCAGTTCAAATGATCCTTGTGCATGTAGTGAGAAAGGGTTTGAAGCACCTTAAATTTGCTGTACTTTATGGGTCATTAGCTTGGGTCACAGTATATACTTAAGCATATATCAACTCTTGAAAGCCTATTTGTAAAATTTAATTTCAATCTCTTAAATATGTTCTAGAGTTTAGACATTTAGTAAATTCAATATGACTACACTTTCAAATTAAATTATTTGGTTCAGTTTTACCATATCATATAGTAAGAAAAAATTATATTTACTAATATTAACTTCAAAATTTGGCAATTTTTTGGAAATGGTTTATAAAAATGACAGCTTTAAAATGATCATTCCAGATGAAGTAACACTCAATGACAATCCTAATTTAATAATTGTACAAAGTCAATTAAATAAATACTTGAGATCATTTTATTCCTTTGAACAACACACAAATTTAATATATTGAAAATCAAAGTCGCATTTTAATGAAGGAAGTCATTTAGATGTAAACACTCCCTTAATTTCCATGCCTCGTGATCTGATCAGTAGTCTATCATGCAAAGCCAAGCAAACTCTGAAAACCACATAGCTGTCAGTGGTCCCATGAAGTGAAATAGTACAGAAACTTGACATAAGAACCCTGCCACCTAGAGTTGCCAGCAGAGAGAACTGAAATCCACCTTATCTACAGTACTATCAAACCTTTCAAACATGTTCTCATGTTGACCAGTTATCTCTGACAGGTATGAGGAGAAAAACTGTTAAATCTCATTAAAAATTTCACAAATATATAACTACTCAGGAAATGATAAATAATCTGAACTCATTTACCCACTGGGCCTGTTTGCATCTGAATAGGCCAATCAAAGAATTCTGTTTACATCTGCAGCATATGGAAGTTACTGTCAGAATAAAGCAATTACTACACTATACATTTTAAAGGCCTGCCTTGGGCTACAAAAAATAGCATAAGTTGATGGAGAAAGAGGCATTAAAAAACAAACATACTGAGGTTTCTTTGAAAATTTATTTAATTTAAAACAAAATGTTGAAAGAAATTATCTGCTTTGCATTTTAGATATTCTGAAAAAAATTCAGTCATTTAAAAGTCATGAACATAAATCCTTGCTTTAAAATATTTGTCGATTATTTTCCACTTTTTGTTTCTTTTCTTAGATTATAGAGTTGGATTGCTTTGTAAAATCGAGCTCAAATTTGAATGTTTCTGAGTGACAAAAGGAAATTGGGGAAGGAGAATTTAAGACATCAAATTGTGGAAGAGATATATAACACTGAGAGATTAAGATCATAAGGTACACATAAATTATATCAGTCACTAATGCATAGCATGGTCTTATGTATCTGAATATATATCTTTTTGTTAAAACACCTTAGAAGACAAATGTATACAACACACACATCCATATACTTATTATGCTTTAGAAAGTGAGATGTCAATAATGTTTTTGATTAAAATATAATTTTTTCTATACTATGATTAAGATCTTTTAATTTCCAACCTTACTTGACCACTCAGAGAATGAGTGCTCATAAGTCTCAGAGTTTTTGGTTATTAGAGCTAGAGATAGAGAGGTGAACACTGAGGGAGAAAAATTGTCTATTTGTTATTTTACCATATACTGTTAACTTCTGTGGGATGCTGCTGAGATGTTAATATGGAGATGGTGAAAAGTCCTTTAAAATTGAAATGTAGAGAAGACGGTTGATAATTTTGAGGCAAATATATTAGGTCTTATGGTGGGTTGAAAGCTCAAGTGGAGAGATTTATTTAGAGGGAGATGAGGGTGGGAGTTAAGGGAGGATTTGTCTTTTGAACTGGAAGAGATTAATTTGCATATGCTTAAATGATGGAGATAAAGATATTAATGACATTAGATATAATTGAAGAATGGAAGGGTCTCCAAAGGAAAGTGTAAGACAGTTAGGTTATAGCTACAAATGAAGGAGATAGGACACAACATCCATTGTAGGAGTATAGAAGAAAAAAATGACAGGATTATAGGTGGGAAGTTGAGGGGGATATTTTGTCTTTGATGGTTTCTATTTTCTAAATGATGTATAAAGCTTAGGCATTAGCTTAGAATGAAAGGAGAAAGTCAAAAGTGTTTGAGGAAGGAGAGTTTATTGCTTCTTCCCTGCCTTCATGACAAAGGAAAAAGTGGGCCTGGCTGGCTGACAACGTCATACCATGATCTCGTCCTACCTCTCCAGCCTCCGCTTACATAACTCTTTCCCAGGACCGCAAACTCCAGCCGCACTGATTTTCCTTTTGCATTTTCTTTCTGTCTTTGGATAGGACGTGGTTTTCTCCATTCAAGGCTTTGGAAGACTAATCTTTTTCCAAAAAAATATTCTACCAAACTCTACAATTCAAGTCTCAGCAAAAATTGTTTCCCCATCAGGGAGGAACTGTAGAATGTTTATAAAGCTCCCCCAACCCAGACTTTCTATATCATTGCCCTATTTTATTATTTTTGTGATGTTATGCCTGACAGATAACTGTTCAGTACATATTTGTTCAATAAATAAATAAACTTTTAGTATGATCTTCTATTTCCTAAATGTTTATTTCTTTATTCACTTTTTGCACTTTTTATCTTTCTTTCTGGACCCCACTGGAATATGTGTCACATAAAAGCAAAACATACTTTGAATATTATACTTATAACTCTAGCAACTAGAACAACTCCTGGTACATAGAAGGTTAACAATGCATATCTGTTGAATAAATGAATAAAACTTAGAATAATGCTGGTCAATTTCACAATGGTTTTTGCTAAATTTAAAGTGAGACCAGTCAGTTTAAAATAATCATGTGATTTTCTCCACAATGATACAGTTTTTCAGAGCATGAGTCATCCAAGAATGGAAAACTACCACATGAATGAGACAGAGAGAGAAGCGAGTGAGTTTAGGATGTTTGTAGTGAACTCATTGCAATGACTGGGATACAGGTGTCATGACAAAAGCAGGTGGTAGAAAGTGAGAAGCGGTTGTGATTAATCTATTGGCAAGGTCAAAGTAACCAAAGAATCATGTTCTTATAGGTAATTAAACAGTGACTCAAGGGAATAGAAAAAATGTGGTTGGAAAGGGGACTATTTCAAATAGATAATTCAGAAGTGGCACAGTTACTGCTAATGATAAGGTCAGAGCATATCTTGAATCATAGGAAGTGAATGGCTGAAATGAAGTGAAGAAACAGTCATTGGAGGTAAAGAAGTAATGGAATCAAGAATATAAAATCTTGGATATTTCACTTATCTAAATATGAAAGTCATGAGAATGAAAACAGGGGTAAGGATGCAAAGACTACACTTTATAAATTAAAATGTTCAGTTAATGTAAAGAATGAATAAGAGGTCAAGACAAGAAGGTAAAAAAGAGGGAGTAATAGGTAACTAAGGTGAATTACATGAGTTTCAAAACAATAAGATTTTTGCTGCCATTATTATTTTGATTTTTACACCTGTTTACTTCATTAAGTGGATAAAATAATTGGGCTGCTGCAATTGTGAGCAAGCAGGGCAAGCGACTTGTCTCATTAACCTATGGGAGATGGGAAATTAGAATAAAAACATCAACAAAAGACAGCCTCCACAGAAAGGACAGCAATAGAAATGGCACGAAGGAGCCAGATGAAGGTAGTACTTGAGAGGAGATGGTGTAGGCGAGATTGCTGTGCCACATAACAACGTGAGAACTGGGTTTTGAATGAAGACTGTCATCGCTCATTCTCGGGGGAGACAAACTAATTTGATTTATCTACGAAAGCACTCAACACAAAAGAGAAACTCAGTGTCCATCAGTATTTGTAAACGCTCAAGTGTAGAAATTACAAGTCAAGAACAGGAGAATAATTGGCATTTCTGAATCAAAAGTTGGTAACTTTGTTCTTGTTCGCAGTTTAGCTAAGTCCCACTTGAAGCAGAGAATATTAATGTCAGGCATACGGCCAGGCATCAGTAAGTACGTGTTCAATGAATAAATACCATTTAACATATTCTCCCATTTCTTGGTTATTTATTCCTTTACTTTCAAATATCACTGGAGGGGAAAAATGCACATTTTCCCAACTAGTCCCAAAATATTGTTTTTCAGCTATTTTCATACACCAATAATTCCTTATCATGTAACAGATGCTGTTTCTGCTTTGTGATATATCTGCCTAATTCTGCTAAAATTGCTATCCATCATCAATTCTAGCAGCCCCATGGCATCTTGTGACATTTGGAGATCAATTACCACTGGAGTCAATTATGAAAAGCTTTGTTTTAATGGACCTATAATTGATATTGGTATTTTCTATTTTCAGAACTTACTCAGAATACCCATGCTCATGTTTTTCAGTCACAATTTATAGACCAGTCTAGATGTAGTCTCAGAAAACTGTTTAAATAACTCTATTTTCAAAGAACATTTTTTATGATTTGGAAAAATCTGAAAATTGAGAACTATGGATTTTTCTTTTGTTGAGTACAAATGGAAAAAAAACTACTCGGTTCCTTTCTAATGCTTTATCATTAAAACTCTTCTTTCTCATTACAATAAGCTCTAAGAATGACAGTTCACATCATTATTTAACTCTATCCTGTGTCTCAAAAAAATGGACTAGTGGAGCTTTGGGTTCATAGGATGGTTCCCTGAATTATATTTGTTGTACAGAAGTCAATTAAACCCAAAGTATAATCCTTCATAGGCTTTGCTATGATATGACATCCTAGTCTGTGTTAAGAATTAAACAGTATTTTTTATATTTAGAGTATTCACACTTACTAAATACAAACTTTCTGTTGTTTTGGTTTAGAAGCAATATGGCATAGTGAAAAACAGAAGTAGTGAGTTTTGAATATTGAATACATGATTTTGTTTTTGTACAAAATATTGTTAAACTACCAGGCATTATCTTAAAAGTGTAGTTATACAGTGTAGAAAAATGGAGACATGGTTCCTGCCAGGAGGAATTTACAGTTTATAAAAGGATAAAAATTAATAACAAAAATAAAATATCAATTGTAATGTAATAAATTATGTGGGTACATGTTAGGGTTGCCAGACATAATCTAAGCTTCCTGGTTAAGTTTTAATTTCAGATAAGCCATGAATTTTTTTTTAGTATAAGTATATCCCAAATATTGTCTGGGAGAAATACAAAATAAGCCAAATTAGGCAATTTTATTGTATCTAGAAAATGGATCTAGCTAAACTTCCTATGTAAGGAAGCCTTTACCAATGATATGCCATCTACACAGAGAAGAAAATAACCAAGCGATGAATGAGAATTGTAGGTAGAGGGAAGAGCACAACCAAAGACCAGAAAGTAAGAAAGAGTAGAGCGCATTTGGAGGGCTCTAGTGAGTCAGCAGGAGTGCCAGGAGAGTGGGGGACAGGAGACTGAACAGTAAGAGAGAGCTCTATCATGCACAGATGACTAACTATGGTAAGGGCATTTTTGTTTATTCAGATTTAACTTTTTAAATTTGTTTTCTTAAAATTTTACTTGGTTTACAGTGTGAAGTATAAGTTTAATTTGGGAGGCTAAGAGAAAAATTTGGAGTCTCTATATAGCATATCTGAGAAATGATGATTGTGGAAACAGGAGAGGTAGCAGTAATATAAGATTAGAGGAAGAAATAAAAGAAGATGTGAGCAAATTCAGGATCCATTTAAGAGTTATCAATAGGATTTTGTAATTGATCATATGAGGGAATACAGTGGAGTGAAGATTTAGGGATAACGCCTAGATTTTTAATTTTTCATGTAGGAATATTAAGGTTGAATTCTCTAAGCCAGGGAATATGGTCGGAAAAATATGCTGAGGTGGGACATTGTGATGTAGGAAGGTTTACAGGGTTTGAGGAGCATTTGCAAACAACCAAGAGGAAATTTCTATTAGGTAGTTGATTAAATGTTACTGAAGCCTAGATGAGAAATTTGGGTTTCAGCAATAAATTGGGGTACTATTAGTTTGCAGATAAAATGTCCCTCAAAATCACTCAAAATCATGGGTTTATGTTAAAATTCCTGTGCCCCAACCAAACCTGCCACATCTAACTTTATCACAAACACCCAGGTGATTCTTACAGTGACATTCTATAATCCATAAAAGAAGTGATGGATGAAGGGGTGCACCTGCGGTGGATCACTCAAGCAATGTATATTGTAACAAGAGCATGTTGTTTGTTGAATGAGGTGGATTACACCAAAATGAATGGACTCCCCAGGGAAACTTACAAGGAACTACAAGAAAAATCACAAGAAACAGATGAAGATAGTATTAGGAAAACCAAGGTAAGATTGTATCCAACTTACATGTTTCAAATTAAATCTTATAAAATACAGTGTATTGGAAGGTTGGTTTTTACTTAGGGCGTATGCTACATGTTTCACAGGCTAGTTGAACATCTAAGTCTGCAGCACCTAACACATAAGACGTATTCAATTTTTTTGTTGTTTAATGAATGCATGAAAAAGTTCAAGATTTAATAATGACAAACTGTACCGCTGCCATAAATAATACTCTGCCAGATGGAATCTCCTCTGAGGGAGGAGAACATTATAAAAATAACTTTGTAAAGTTTTATATTAAACATCTGAGATAAATATTGTTTTCTAACTTTAAATTTTGTTCACATGTAAATATCATAGAAAAGGTGGCTATTGTATTTATGCATACTTGAACCAAAGCTCTCATAGCATTTGAACTGGAAAAAATTGTTATGCATTTTCACTAAAATGGAACTGTTACTTTACCTATTATTGAGTACCTTACTGAGTACAATAAGAAGCTATTTAATAAGATGATAATATAACATATATATGATGATTTATCTCTGCTCTGCAATTTCCCCTGTGTTATAAATCTCTGCATGGGAGATAAGGGTAGCGACTTTGCAGGCACATGTTTGATGAGTTGGCATACATAACCCAAGGCTCTGTTTTAAAACACTACTTACCAGAATTCAATTTTTAAAGAATAAAAGAGGAATAAAAGAAAAGGTATAAAATAGCTCTACATATTACATCTCTGTTAATATAGTAATGCACTGAGCTTTTCAGTGTTTTCTATTTTTATTGTGATTTGGTCACTCAGTGACATTTAATTCACCACTTCCAGTTTTGAATTTTTCACACACTCTTCCAATGCCACTGAAAGTTTAATTTGTATTTATCTTCATTATTTAGCACATAAAATTGTGGCATAAAATGATGAAGCAAATACAAAGAGGTCATAAAATTATTGCAATAAATATTCTAGATATCACAAGAAAAGACCTCCTGTGCTGGTAAGAAATATTGATGTAAATGAACCTTCCTATGTATTAGTACTTTAGTCAAAAGAAATTACTTTCTCCCCTCTCAGGTACAAAGTCTGAATCTGCATTTAAATGGAAAGAAGAATTCTAATTCAGATTTCAGCTACTGGAATCAACTAAAATAAATCAGATGTTGGCTGAAAAAGGCAATGTATCTCTAAAATAGTCTTCTATGTGGATCTTAATTTGGGGTAGTATTGTATTTTTATAACACCAGTCACTGAAAAATTATCTTCTGGAAACCAGTAAGAGAGTAATGAAAAACTACACTTGAGGGGCGTGCTATAAGAAGACGCCATGTCTGACTGTACTATCAATATGCCTACTTCAAACCCAAACCAGCTGTCAGTCAGTTTAGAAATTATCCTCAACTCATAAAACTTCCACAAGCATAGAATTCCTGAGAGCTGGGATGCTGCCTATCTTGTTTATCACCTTGTCTACTGTCCCAATAAGAGAATTCAGCATTTTGAAAGCATTCTATAAAAGTAAGTTTTGGATAAATAAATTAAGTAAGTAACAGAGGGCTCAGAATTTTCCCAGAATTCAAACTGTTGAAATTAACATTGACAAGTAACTCACAATGCATTAGGAATCAAAAAGTAGAAGGAACCTTGGGAACAATATTGGTTGACTAAGTTTCTGTCTCTCACACAAGAATCGGAAGTGTCTTTATAACAAGGGGCTACATTTTATTAAACTCCATGCCCTCTCTTCCTGCTACAAAATGCTGAGTGCATGGGTAGTGGTCAATATTTCCTGATTGAATCACAGAGGGCATTAGCGACTGCCTCTTCTGAGCTCCCATTGGTATAACAATATTACATAATCATGCTTTCATAAACTTCCAGCACACCTTTCCCCCTCTCTGGAATATCCTGCCCTCTACTTTTCACTTGGTAAATACCTAATCATCTCATGTCACTCTGCATCCTTTGGCAGAAACTAGGGATGTGTGTGTGTGTGTTTTGTTTGGGCACTAACACTTCTTTATTTCGAAGACTATTTGCATGCCCGCTCCGTGTTCTAGTGATGGGTAAGACACAGATCTTCAGCTGTCATGGTGCTTCCATTCTAAGAGAGCACAGGGCTGAACACTGGAAACAAACAGAGTTGGTCACTTCAGATGGTGATGAGTGTCATGGAGAAACATATGTTAGGTAACAGGGAGATGGGGACAGGCATTGGCAGTGTTCGGGGGGTCAGGAAGATGACTCTCTAAGAATCTGGAGTTTGCTCTGAGAAATTACTGAGAAGGAGCCAGCTCTAGAGAGCAGTGGAGGAAGAGCATTCTGGGCACAGGTAACAGTGTGCAGAGACAATATTTAAATGCTGTTCTTTTTTCATAGTGTAGACTTACTGCTAAGAAGGAAATGCCCCCTCCCCAGCTTTTACATTTGCCAACCCCATTTGAGTCGATGTGAGGCACTGTGACTTATACACAACAGGTTGATGTCACTTCTGACAAATGCTTAAAAGTAAGGAGATAGGCACCCTTCCCTTCTTCCCCACATGTAGGATGCACTTAGAGGACCTGAGCTCTTAGACAACGGCAAGGCCACAAGAAGAAAAGGTTCTCATTTAAATGCGAGCCACCCACCAATCATAAAATATTATCTACATTTTATGTGCTCAAGAAATGTGTTCACTGTGTAAAGTCATTATACACTTCCTGATTGTTATAGCAGCTAGTGCTACCTTAACTGATACATGTACCATCTTAGAAAACCTTCTCAAAGAAAATCTCCTATCAAAGAAAATTTACCTACATGGATCAAAAAGACCCTTGAGCAAAGTGTTAACATACAAAGGCACTAAGCATCGCTCAAGTTATATCACATGGAGGAAAACCGCCTCTCAGGTAAAGGACTTATGTGAGTGGAAGGAAAAATTTGTTTAAGGTGCTGTGGGTGGGGGTGGCCAGCGGGAGGTGATGGATAGTATGCACAAGTAATTAAAGTACCTAAAGTGGCCTGTAAGAATAATGGATCTGATTAAATTTTTTTTTCTGTTTGGTTGGGGAATGCAAATTTAGGGTCAGAACTGCTCAGGGTAATACGGAGAACAAATGTTGCCCTAAGCAGTTCTTCCCAAACTGATCCTGTGTAGCACTCAGTCTCAAAATACAACTTATATACTGGATAAATATTTTGTTATCATCCATTTGAAGCTGCACCAAATTGTTGCCTAGCAAAGGGTTCATTTGACTAATTGTTGCCTTAGTTCTGATATGCTACTATATGCTGTATCCATCATAACACTACTGCATAAACACAAGTGCATTTTCTAACTGTAAGAAAACAAATGTAGAACTAGCATGTAGCATATTTTCTGGAACATAGTGGGTTCCAAAGTAATGTTACCTAGGGCTTAAGCATTAGGTCTTTAGAACAATACAGACACTTTCTCTTTGCCCTGTTCCCAACAATTGTTACCTGAGATCTTGAGGAAATTTCATACATCCTCATTTTCTTCACTTCATAATAAGAATAGCACTTGCCTCACAGTATTTAATAAGATTCAAATGAGGTCATTTAAGTGCTTGGCATAGTGAATGCTATTTTATAAACTACTAATACATGTTAGCCATAATTAGTATTATTTCCTGAAGATAATTTATGGATTTCAAACTAAACTCTATGTTCAAAAGATTTCTGTAGTTGAAATATACATTTAAAAACCTTAATCTTTTCCCCTATGGATGTAACTATATATATTAATATGAAAATTATATAGGCCCTGGCTGGTGTGGCTCAGTGGATTGAGTGCCAGTCAGCCTGTGAACCAAAGGGTTACTGGTTTGATTCCCAGTCAGGGCACATGCCCGGGTTATGGGTCAAATCCCCTGTAGGGGGCGTGCAAGAGGCAACCACACATTGATGTTTCCCTCTTTCTTCCTCCCTTCCCCTCTCTCTAAAAATAAACAAAATCGTTTTAAAAAATAAAACGATATAAATTTATAAAATGAGTTTTCTTGACCCTCACAATATATAAACTCAGTTTCATAGGTTTTCATGATATCTTCAAGTTTCTCTTCTGAATTAAATTAGAAATGAAGATAGCACACCTGTTATAGTGACCTATACTAAAATAGTTGGGCTACAGACTTTTGCCCTCAAATTTCTATCCATATTTGACCAAATTATTTAACCTCCCTGAAGCAGTTTGCTCCTCCAAAAATGACAATCAGAGAAATAACTTTCCTCAAATTTTGGCTTAAAGGAGAAACTAATATAAATGATTTTAAAGTATTTTTTAATATAAAATGTCATGCTATTTTTGGCTATCAAGAAAAGACAACTTTTACAGGTGTATGTTTTGATTTCTAATCATTATCTGCTATAGTGATTATCAAAAAAAGTTTTGATTGATTTATTGCTTGATCAATTGATCAATTCATTACATTACTCTAGAAGGAGGAAAAATATGATCTTCTTTCTCACCTGAAAGACATCTGCATCAAATCTTCCTTCGCTTTACAGTGTAAAGTGTGCTTATGTTAAAGTGCCTCATTTACAGGATAAAATAGCTCCCTGCCACAAAAGAGCAATGTGACATAATTATTCTTGTCTCAGAAGCTTGCTATTAGTTTATTCAATGACTTTCCCAAATGCTGCTGGGAGAATTTGACATGAAACATTTTTGTTAGAAAAAGCACCTTTCAGCTTATGTAAAATAATAGACACAGAAGAAAAATATGAACAGAGAAAATAAGCCTACATTTAATAGTGACAAACTACTTGCCACATATATTACTTAGATTTCAAGTTCCTGGTTCCATTTTTGTGTTGTGAGTGGCACACGATATCACAATAATTTCTGAGATAAAATCAGTGGATCTCCTCTGCTAAATTATAAAGCCAGTTACCCAGCTAGTCAGACCAATTAAACTAGGACGAGAAAAGGGCACCACATTCAAGAGAGGAGCATGTTAGAACCTGGAGTTAATCCAACATTTAGAGTGTTGCGTTTTCAGTGGAAGAGAGTAAGATACCTAAAAACAGTTTTCAAAGCAGCAAAAGAAAGAGATATGTCAACATGAGATTCTGATAGATTTTTGATAGGCAGGAATCTACTAATATAGAAATCAATGGTTCAAATCTGTGCAAGTTCAATATCCCTTCATGGAGGTAGCATAAACTAATTAAACTTTTAGATTAGGGGGTCACATACCAATTGGCCTAAATCTTGTTTTATCTCTTGCTAATAATGTCTTTGGGCAATTGAGTTAACCCTCCAAGCTACATTTTCTTTATCTGTAAAAAAAATAATAGAGCACAATTCTTGAGCTTTGAAAATTAAATTACAAGATGATAAAACTTTCTTACAAGGATAGTATATAACAATACTCCATGCATCATTTTTATTGATGTATGATTATTTTTATCAAGACAGATAAGATACCGGGCACAGCCTGGTAGTTGTCCATGTAGGTAAATTAATGATAAAATTTACTGGGACACCAAAGAAAACCTGCAATGTGCTTTAAGGACTGGCAAGTGCAAAACAGAACATTTGACTTATCAAAACAGGGACTGGAGTTTGAGTGAATACAGCAGAAGGTCAGCTATTGGAGGTGCAGTCCAATATGTTTACATGACAAACATAATGTTTATAGGACAAACATAATGTTTACAGGACAAACAAGTGCAAAACTGATTTATAAGTATAGGATTCCAGGGATATAAGAGGTACCAAATCTTTATTTCCTTTTTATTTTATGGATGAAAAAATAATATGCTACAGAAATGTAATTGACTTGTCCATAATTATACAGTAAATATTGGGTCCAGGATTTCAAACTAGTCCAAAGAATATATTCCTAACTACTATGTCATACTGCCCACTGCAATTAATGATAAAACTAAGAAATCACTGTTATGGAGATTAAAGGGATAACACATATAAACTTATTAGCACAAGTCGAGCATGAGAACAAATGTGGCTGTTCAATAGTTTCTGCTTGGAGTAGAATATACATATAAGAGTTTCAGTCATCTGGAAACTCAGAAACACACAAAAAAATGACATATATGAAACAAGTAAATAACAAAAACTACCTCTACTAGTATCACTACACCTACAGCAGTAGATTACTGACAGTACTAATACTACCAATAATAATGTGACTGGTACATTAATAAAAGTATATCACCAAAAACTGAGAGGGGATGTTAGCCTTAATTACCTCCATTGTCTATTCTGTTAGCCCCACCTAAAACACCAATTCAAAAGAACCTATGCACCACTATGTTTATAGCAGCACAATTTACAATTGCCAAGTGCTGGAAACAGCCTAAGTGCCCATCAGTAAATGAGTGGATCAAAAAGCTGTGGTACATTTACCCAATGGAACACTATATAGCAGAAAGAAAGAAGGAACTCCTACCCTTCGCGACAGCACAATTGAACTGGAGAGTATTATGCTAAGTGAAATAGGCCAAGTGGTGAAAGACAAATACTATGTGATCTCATCAGTAAGAGGAACCAAATGAACAAAACAAATAAGCAAAATAGAGCCAGAGGCATGGGAAAAAAGAACCGACTGATGGCGACCAGCAGGGAGGGGAAGGGAGATAAGGGGAGACAGACAGAAGGGGAAAGGGCAAGTCAAGGAACAGGTATAAATGACCCATGGACATGGGCGACAGGGTGGGGGTTAGACTGTGGGACGGAGGGGTGGGCATATGGACAGGACAGGGGAAAGCAACAGAGGGAAATTGGGAGAACTGTACTAGAACAACAATGCAATAAAATTTTAAAAAATAATAATAAAATAAAATAAAATAAAATGATGTCCTATAGTTGGTTACCATAATAATGAAATGCATGTCATATATTGCTTAGAGAAGACTTAATATGAGCATAATTTTTGAAGAATTGAAAAATGATCAAGAATTTAACCTATTTTGTTTTACTTCGAGGGGAAAATCCAGGACTAATAGGTCAAAGCTAAGGAAACAAACTATTGGAATTAGCCTAAATAAGAATATTCTTTTAAAAAGTGTTTCTGAAAACTATTAATAATAATTCTAAAACTTACTAGTAGTGTGTATGCTTTGATTTCAGTTATTTGAATTGACAGTGTAAAATCACCTGGCATGCTGAGATAGTCTTCAGGGGTTTGGGGAGGACGATATAGGGGGATCAAGCAGACTTCACGTGATGGACTTTTTCTAGATTTGATCATCAGTCCCTAATTTAACCAACCTGATTGACCTACCTAAATCCCTAATACTATGGAAACACAAAATAGCTCACTTTTGTCATCAAATTAAAGGGAAACTGATGGGGGGGATATATATACATATAAAATAAATCAGTAATATTGAGATGGGCTAGTGAGAAGGTAGGAAAATTCCTTGGCAAGTGGAATAGGGAAACTGAGACAGAGAGCTGAACGCAGTGGCCCAAGCAATTTACAGCCAGGTGCAGAGGGTCACCAGGACAAATGGCCCCCAGTTCCTGGTCAGGGGGCAAAACTGAGAAAACAAGGATCTCACCCCAGGATAGCCTTTTCTCCTCTGACCTTTTATCCCTGGAGATAACATCTAAGCCTCAGCTGTATTTCAGATCCAGGACCATAATATATAACCTGAATTCTTTTGCTTACACAGAAAAAAATATGTTAAAAGATTCTACAAGGTGCTTTGCAGCAACAGCTCAGAGAAGCACACT
The DNA here is from genome assembly GCA_004026545.1 of Mormoops blainvillei. Classification (NCBI taxonomy): domain Eukaryota; kingdom Metazoa; phylum Chordata; class Mammalia; order Chiroptera; family Mormoopidae; genus Mormoops; species Mormoops blainvillei. The sequence goes on along the minus strand of PVJD01002459.1, from coordinate 123,387 downwards.
GGAGTCTTAGATGGTGGCTTTCTTGATCAGAGTCACTGACCACAGTTGCTTTCAGGAAGTCAGGTACTCTGGGTTATCTTTTACCTCACTGTCTGCTTCATGTTTGTGTCTTTTTGCTGAAATCTTTTCCTCTTCCTGAATTCTATGTTTTGGGGTGCCCCAAACCTCAATTTTATTTTTATGTCTATTTATATCTACCTACACCCAACTGACTTTCTCTGTTCAAAGCTTAAATTTCTATCTCTACACTGATGGTTCCTGCCATACTCCCAGTTCCTCCTTCTCCCGTGAGCCTATTTGACAGTGACATATGAATGTCCAAGAAGTACTTCAAACACATTTACAAAACAGAAACCTTGATTTTTTTTCCCCCAACCTCTCCGTTGTCTCCCAGTTTTTTTCCATTCTGCAATAGCTTCACTGTACGCTCAGTTTATCTGGCACAAAAACTCAGTCATCATCCTGTATTCTTCTCCATAATCACTACATCTAACCCATCAGCAAGTCCTTTTGACTCTAGCTTCAAGTCTTACCCTGACAACAAGCACACCTGACAACTCTATCATCATCCTGGTCAAGTCACGGTCATCTCTCACGCTGATTATTGCAGCAGGTTTTATCCCTTGCTTTCATTTATAGCCCCTATTGCCCCTATTGCCAATTTTACAGACAGCAACCCGGATAATCTATAAAAAATAAATCAGATTATGTCCATCTCCTGCTCAAAGCCTCCCATGACATGAGGAGGAAATCTGAACTCTTTATCACCTTCTATGTGTAAGACCCCTTGTGATCTAGTTACTGCTTATCTCCCTGACCTCTCCTCATGACACTCTTCATCTTATTCTGCCCAAACCACACTCACCCTTAATCTGTTCTCTCTGCTTGCAACACAATTTATTCACTTGGATCTTCAAAAGCCTCACTCCTTTCCTTCACTCATATCTTTGCTCAGAGTTTTCACTCCAGGCAAGCCACCTGTTAATTCTTTAAAATAACACTCCACTTTGTAGCCTTCTATCACCTTCCCCTTCTTTTTATCTCTTTGATAGTACTTATTATTGCCCAAATGCCATTCATTATAAATTGGTTGTTTTCTATCTCTTCTACTAAGACAGTAGAATAGAAGCCCCATTAAAACAGAACGAATTCAAGGAGGGAGGTGGGGACTGTTTGAAAGAAGGTGAAGGGATTTGTCAAAGAGCCTACAGGGCTCGGCAGAAGTAATGCCTGCTTGAGTGTGGTTGGTAGGGTAATAATATGGATGTAATAACTTATAGTTTTAATTTGAACATTTCACCTAAAATGTCATATGGTGTGCTTGAGTGTGATATTGTTATGTTATTGAATTACATGCTTATGATTTTGTAATAAAAGATTTCATAATAAAAAAAGGGGGTGTTATTTGTGCCAGAGCCTTTATATGAGATGGACAATGGTGTGGGGATTGACTGCAGGAGTCGGGGGTGGGCTGGACAGAGGTCAGTGAAGGAGGAAAATTGGGACAGCTGTAACAGCATAAATGATAAAACATTAAAAAAAGAGAGAGAGATTCAAAACCAGAATTTTCTTTTTCTTTGTTTTAAAACCTATTATATGTCTAAACTGTGGAACTGTAGTTGGCATATGGTAAGAATAAATAAGGGAATTAGAAAGTAAAATGAAATTTGATGTTACACAGGCCCATACTGTATACTACCTAAAGGGCTTATGTTCATAAAAAAAATCGGGACAGAGAAAACATTGTCTGTACCCATATATAGTCCCTTAGCATACTTCAAAGGGTTACATTAGAATGAAAATTTGAAAATATACCCTCTGACAGTCAGAGAAACTGAAGACTCTTACCTTTGCTGACAATCAGATAATGATAGTTTCAAAAGAACACAAACAATGCTCAGAACATGACACTAGCCCAAACGTATGAAAGCCATTCCCTTCACCTGTCCAAGGGGCCCAAGGTTTCTCTGGGACACACTTATCCTGCTGAAGTTGATTTTGTTTGGGTCCAGTGGTTTTCTGGTAATCTTTGGATGTTGGGCTTCAATAAAAGTAGAAATTCCACCTAAACTCAGCAAAGACACTTGCCATCACTGACTAGGACATACAAGCCAGGAATGGTGTGCACATCTAATATTTACTTCTAATTCACCTGTTAAAGGCTTAATTGTCTAAGATTTCAAAATAATTTTGTAATGAATCTAGTCTACAAAAATCTCATTCAGTCCTAAAGCTTTCCATTCATTTGTAATCTCTTAGCTATTGAATTCTGAATCGGTATTGCTTTTTACCTTGAAAATTTTGACTTTTAACATTTCTCCTACTGTCCACCTGCTTGTACAGTTTCCCAAGTTTTGTTTGTTTATGCAGTAGCCAAAGATTATCCACTGTTTCCCTTTCCACAGTTGCAGTTACCCAGTCTTCCACAGTCTGAAAATATTAAGTGGAAAATTCCAGAAATAAAACATAAGTTTTAAATTGTGAGTTCTGAGTAGTGTGATGAAATCTCGGGCTGAAAACCATCTCTCTTCCTGGCATATCCACACTGTATTTGCTGCCTACCAGATATTTCTTACCAGCCCATTAATCACTCAGTGGCCAACTAAGTTAGCAAACAGAGAAAGGGAGAGGCTACATTCAAAGATCTTTCCCTGCAGTATATTCTTATAATTGTTTTAATTATAATTACAGTATTAGTTGTTGTTGCTCTCTTACTGGGCCCAATTTATAAATTAAACTTTAACATATGTACGTATGTATGTATAGGAAAAACATAGCATATATATAGGGTTTGGTACCATCAACAGTTTCAGACATTCAGTGGTGGGGAGAGTAGTTGAGGGTGGTATCCTCCACAGACATGGGGAAACTACTGCAAAAAGAAGTCAATGGGGAGTGGACAGGCATAGAGCCAATAGATTTTATCCTAGAGTCAGATCCTAGTTCAGCGCATTTCATCAGAGTATTGTACTTTTACTCCAACTTAGGCCTTGTGTCATCTTTCCAAATCTTCTAAGAACTTTGCTCAGTCTTGTCTTTGTGTCCATTAGAACTATCGTTAAGCTCTCCTTGGCCCGTTCTTGCAGGCCTCTCCACTAAATTTCGTGATGTCACTTTGGTGAAAGTTTCAAATTACTATGGACACTTTTTGGAACTTTTCAAAATTAACAGGAATATTCATTTGGAAGAAGCTTTCGAACAAAAAGGGATGAAATCCTGACTATTCAGTGGCCTGCATTCCTTAACCAATACGAGGTGGCTTTCAAATATGATCTGAACAGAAATGCTGCTTCCCTGAAAGACTCCCTAGAAAGGAACTAGGTAAGAGGCAAATGCAGTTCTGTCTTTCCTGTTTGCAGCCCACCTTTCTCTTACCTCCACTTCCTCCAACCACAAATTGCATTCAATACAATGACTTCTTAATCGTTCATCCTCTCTTTCTCCTAAAACATTGATTGAAAATTTAAGCTGTCCCTGAAGAAGATTTCTGGTGCATGGACTTCAAACCCCAATCATGTGCATATCTCTGTGACATTGTTGAGGACTTCCCATGTTCCCCAAAAAGGAAAAATGTTTTATTAAAATGTTTAGACTTGCCTTGGAGCACTCACACTTGAGGCTTCCCTGATCTCTATCTATTAGTATATCTTCCAGTGGAGCCAGAAGATGCAAAATCTTTCCTTGGAAAGGCTAATTGCAGGACCCTCAGAAGGACCTGAAGATTCATGAAATAAAGCATAATGAAATAGAATATCTAAGAGTACTTAAGTTAGGACAACCTGCTATAAGAACTATACCTAAATTCTGGCTAAAATAATATAAACACTGGTTTAATCTTACAAACAACAAAACAAGGAATCCAAAGGAGACTTCAGAGATAAATTAATTAGTGCCTTTAGATAACATTCAGCATTTGTCCTGAATACTAACATTTCCACTACCTTCCCCAACATTTGTTTTAAGATGGCCTGAAACCAGAAATTGTTGATCTGATAAGTAAAGAAAGATTAGACAACCGACCTTTTCACCTTATGAACTTTAGCTTTTGTCAGAATGCATTGAGAATATTTAAATAGAAAAAAAAAGAACTCTCAAACTAAAAGTATGGATTTCAAAATAAGTGGATGAATGGAGAACTGTCACACCCTTAATAAACATTAAAACCCTTTTAAGAAGACACTTGTTGCATTTGTAGACAAAAGAGCCGATGCAAAATGGATTTTGCCATCTGAATAAAAAACAGCAAAGAACTAGAGGTCCCTGAGGTTTAGGAAGGGGTTGCAAGGGAGACTGTAGTACCCAATTTCCATCAATTCTTTTAAACCATCAAAGGGAAGTATCTTTAATAATAGAAGGACAGAAACAAAGCTATCTAAATGGCAGAGTGGCTGTTCTGTCAATTATAAACTACTACTATTTGTACACCTCCCTAGGAATCGTCAGACTACTGAAGTGTTAGATTTTTCAAATGCCCCTCAGACTCTTCTTAGTTTGTGCAAAAATAATTCTCAGCCCTCCTGTGAGTCAAATTGCTTCTTTGAGAAAACACAAACTAATTTATTATTGAGAGATTCCTTTCAAATGTAACTGTCAAATCAAGTGTTTTTCAGATGGACTGTTTCCTGAAATACCTTACATCTTTGGTATGAAACATACACTAATAATTTTCAAATAAATGTTTGTTTTTCAATCCTGTACACTTAAACCAATCCGAACCTGAAAAAGTATTTGAGGTCCCTGGGCCAAGAAATCTACTGATGATACAGAGAAATCCGATCACATCGCCTGGGGAGAAGTAGGGAGGGAGAGGAGAAGCTTCCCCAAGGCAATGGTAAACAGCCTAGGATGGGACTGGCTGAGAAGCTGAATAGAAGCTTGCCCAAGACAATGGTAAACAGCCTAGGATGGGACTGGCTGAGAAGCTGAAAAGAAGCTTGCCCAAGGCAATGGTAAACAGCCTAGGATAGGACTAGCTGAGAGGTTGAATGGCTCCAGAGCCCATGGAATTACGGGCTAGAAGATTTGGAATAAAAGAAGTGTTCTCTGGCTCTTGGGTTCTTCTTCCACAAGGATGCCTGAATGATTGTGCTGCAGCTGCCTGTTTCCCGAAAGACTGCATTTTGGATGGGAAAGAACTCAAGGTACAGCCTAGGATTGGTCGGACCTGGCAGAGAGTGGCAGGGTTATTCTTTGGGTGTTCTAGAGGGGATGAGCTGTGAGGTAGAAGCCTGCCATTTTTCCAATATTGTGTAGCTTTTGTACCTTATGTTGTTTTTGTTTATAAACTAACCCTATAAAAATGATAATTAAAACTAACAGAAGAAATGGTAGGAGAACTCAGGTGTTAAAGAGTTTAACCTTAATTGATAGGTTTAAGTGACTAATACATGTGGAAAGTTATTATTCCAAACTTGTGAAGCTTTTGATTAGACTCCTTTCCTTTATCACCAAACCTTTACCTTTGGAATTTTGCCTAGAGGGTGATGGCGAGCAGTGAGGCCCTAATTGCTGTTCAGAAACAATGATACCTTAAAAATATTATGGATTAACCTACTTAAGTATAAATAGATTATACTTAACAATATACACCCAAGCCTTTACCCAGTCTTGCTCAACACCCTTTGAAGCCCTGTAGGGATGTCCAGTGTTCCACCAGCAGGCTGAATGTGGCCCAGGATGGCTATGAATATGGCCCAATACAAAACTGTAGATTTACTTAAAACCTGTTCTTTTGCTCATCAGTTGTCATTGGGAATGTGGGGCCCAAGATAACTCTTCTTCTTCCAGTGTGGCCCAGAGATGCCAACAAGTTGGACACACCTGCCAAGGTATAGACTATTTCTACTGTTGAATATTTGTCAAAAAGAGGCCCTTTTATTACCAGTACCTGTAATAAGCTTGCACTTCTTATAAAAATACTAATATGCATAGATATATGTTTGTACAAGATCTTAGTGTCATAAATAAAATGTGATATACTATTTTCCACTAGTTCCAAACCCACATATCATTTTGTTCTCAGTACTACCTAAAATCATCTAGTTTACTATTGTGTACTTATGTTATTTTCTTCTACTGTTCCTCTAGATCTCAATGGTCCATATTTATTTATCTTGTCATGGAAAAATCAACAACATGACAGGTCTATTACTACACATCAGTGATTTACAGAAACCCTCTTCTATTTCTCTTAATCAAGGCCTAAAGTTTATAAAATTCCCTATCACTTCCTTCTTTTACAATGTGTAGAAAAATTTCTGTGAAACCCCAAATATAAAGTTCAAAAATGGTTTCCCTCTATCTATGAAAAGCATTAATCCAGAAGAGATATAAATCCTTCAAAGAGAAATTACAATTCTACCAACAAGTGCATTATTTCTCAACAAGTGCATTATTGAGAATATAATATATCCCAAAAAGGTAAATCTCTAATTTATAAGAGATTACACATTCTAGAATCTTTCTAGATCAGGTCCAAAATCAATTCTGGAAAATTATATCATCAGTATTGAAGGTGCCGGGTTTTATTGTTTTCTGAGTTTGCGTCACACTTGCGTAATTTGTATTTCCAGGCCCTGCATTTTTTCTGGGGGAGGGGATGTGAAAAAGCTTTTGATAGAGAAAGTTAAACTACTTCGATGGTCAACAAACCCTAACTTTAGGATTGCCTAATTATCACATAGTCGTTTGCCCTTTAACTATTCACATTCTTGTCACATACTACACGGTGGGAAAAAAAGTAGGTGTATAGTTGTGAGCATGAGAAACAGAGTTTATTCTTGTGTTATTAATTATTAACCATTGCATTATTTTCTATAGGAACAACTGTAAAACTACTCTTTCTCCACCCTGCATATATACTTTGGTGGTATATCAAATGAAGTACATTCTTCTGTTCTACGTGTGATGGTGGAGCTATAAAGCTTGCGGAACATATGGCGGATGTTGTTCAGGATCCCGTGACATTTGTTGGTTCCTCTTGTTAAACAGACTACTATCAACAGAAAACACAAAGGAATTCTCAATTAGTTTACCTCCAGTAAAATACAATTGCCTTCCATTTTTATATATTACCATCTTTTTGTTATAATCTTAAACTCAGAAATTATCTTTTCCCACCTAAAGGAGATAACCATTTTTTATTTACTATTAGGCAACAATCTAAGCCTTGCTCAAAACTTTTGAAAATTCTTTAGAAAAACACTGATTTAATTTTGTTTGTAGATGCTACATATCTGAAAAAACTTTGAATATTGCCAACCATCCTATGTTAACTCCTATCAACTTAACCTTTATATAAAGAACCTCTCACAAAATTTAATTCAGCTCAAATGGCTGAGTTGATCACTCTAAGGTTTTCCAGCCATAAATTAAAACCTTAATAAACACATTACTGACTTACCCACCCACTAACCCCAGAGAAACCCTAATGTTTTAAGTTAGGAACCTATAGTTTGGCTTATTATTTCCATACTCCTTTCCTCCGCTCATTAACACCTTTATTCAGCCAATGATATTTCTCGAGCATCTATTCTGTATCTTTGCTGAAAGCTTCAGAATTCCTACGAATGGGAAACTTAAGTTGTTGTTTTTTTTTTCCCAGACCTAATATATAAATGAAATGCAACTTTGCATAAGTTTATAGTATGTAGCATAATGATTTGTTATGTGTATATTTTACAACATGATAACCACAGTCGGTTTAGTTAACATCCATCCCCTCATATAATTAGAATTTTTTTTTCTTTTTTGGCTTATGAAGAGAGCTTTTGAGAACTTTCTTAGAAAATTTTAAATATATAATACAGTATTGATAACTATAGCCATCATGTTACAATCATATTCCTAGAATTTATTTATCTTATAACTGGAAGTTTGACCCATAAGACCACCTTTATCCAATTCCCCTCCCCCACCTCCACCTATGGCAATCATCAATCTGATCTCCATTTCTATTAGTTTTTCTTATTTTGTACATAAAAGTGAGATTCTACAGTATTTGTTGTTTTCTGATTTATTTCCCTTAGCATAATGCCTTCAAAATCCATCCATGTTGTCATAAATGCTAGGATTTCTTTCTTTTTTATAGATTAATAGTATTCATTTTTATATGCATATATGGGTATATATGTGTATATATAATATATTTATAAACCTTATTTGCTCATTCATCCATCAATGGAAAATTAGGTTTTTTCCATATCTTGGCTATTATAAAAAATGTTGCAAGGGAATAACATGGGGGTGCGGTATCCCTTCAGAATAGTGATTTTGTTTCTTTCAGAAAAATACCCAAAAGTGGAATCACTGTGGAAAATTAGGTTTAATCAACTGTCTCAAAGATATACTTGCTTGACAAAGATGCTAGTTTTACTCAGGAAGTACGTTTATTTGGGGTGGTTGGATGTGTCTAATGGCAATCATTGAGGAGATGATGTAGGTACTAAACCTTGTCCCCATTCCACTCATCTGCGCCACACTATGCGCAATTCTAGAATATGTTTAGAAAAATGAACCCATCAGAAATGGCACAGGCCCACAGGGAATTTACTGAGATGATTTCTAGTCTCCAGGTATGTTGACACACCTGGAGAATGCAGGAACTCCCCAATCTAGAACTGATATTGCTACCAAGTACTGGTCAGCACACAATCCCCAGACAACTTCTTGGCCTTACTCTGTACACCATGACCAGTCATGAGAGCCTGAGTATCAGCTACATTTTATGTAAACAGCTCAGCATAAATTCTAAGTAATAACCAACACTCGTTCATTCCTGGATATATACATACCCCAACACCACGCCAGCTGCTTTCCATTGGGCCTCTACTAAACAGAAACTCTATGCATCTTCAAGAATATTTCATGAGGATATTTACAAATGAATATTTTCCACTATTCTATGGATTTGATATACTGAATTTTTAGCTAAATAGAAATATTCCTCACTGAATCTTAGAAGTAAATGACTAGAGGAAAGTAACCAATTAAGAAGTCGTTTTGACTTAAAAATGTAGTAAGTATATTATTTTACAAATACATTTTAGATTAATTCTAAATAAAAATGTAATTTAAAAAAAGCTTTGAGGAATCCAACCTTAATGTAGAACTATCTGCAGGTACTTACATATTATTCTACAAATGTCTAATATTAAGTGGATGCCTGAATCAAAACAAAGCCTTCATTTGAAACTGAGAAGTACAATCTGAAGTCCAAAATATTTACTTATAAAATATATCTTTATAATCACCTAAGCAGAGGGGCTGAAGAACATAGGGGAATAAACCTGTGGTTGTATGGATGGTATTCCATGAGCATAGTAAGAACTTGCATATTTTCCCTCTTTATTTCCATCTTTTCAAAAAATAACTTGGTTATTTAATCAGCATCATAAAAGAGACCCCTAGTAATTCAAATATAGCTAATAATAAGAACATTTATACATTTCAGCTATAGGAAAGAATTGTTGCTAAAATCTGTTTTAGGCTTGGCTACATATCTCTACCAGAGATTCCATGTATTAGGAAGATACTTTGTTGGCATACACTGAGAGACAGACAGCTAAGTGGCTCAACTATAATCTACATTCTACATTCAAAATATTGCTAAGATTATTATTGAAATCATATATTGAGGAACATTATACTAATAAAGAGAATGGGGGTATTTCAATTATCCCAGGACATAAAACAGCAGAGACTATCTGTTTTTCCCTTGGTCATGTGTGAAAGCAAAATAGAGAGGAGGATGAGGGAGAGGAAATTTTTGCTTAATTGTGTGAGAAATGCAGTTTAGTAGTTCAGTGTATAAAGTTATATTCAATATGAGTAAAAGCATTGAAGCAAGCATAGTATTTAATAGAGGTTAAATGCCTTATTTTCCCTACTTTTGCTGAGAGATTACTAAACTAAGTTTCCAAGACTTTTTCTAGTTCAGAATATGATTATACAAATTTTCCTGCTACAAAGGAAAAAAAAGAGATTAGAAAACACCTATTTTCTTCCCCAGAGAATAGGAGATCTTTAAATATTTGCAATTTAATATAGTTCTCTCCTTTCATTTCACAACTAAGGAGTAGCTGCACCAGTATTTAGTCTTGTATTTTTATTGGACACTTTTTTTTTCCAGGAATAGTTAAAATATTCTTTATTTATAAGGACATTTTCAACTACAAATATATTTATATTAACATATTTATATCAATAGTCCCAACTTTGTAGATGCCTAAATTCCACAGATGTCCACAGTCTCTTTGTTTTCTCAGTTACACAGATATCTCTGTTTAATATTAAAGCCAGAGAATTAATTTATAATCTATTTTCCAAACTATGTTGTTGCTACATAAGCATTCTAAAAATGTATGCTGAACTATTATTGCCTTTCATTTGATGGGAAATATTCCTTTTACTCTAACTATATTAGCTCCTTTAGGCAGCAAATTATTTTTCTGTTCATTTAATTTTAAACTGGGCAGAAGTTTACACAGACAAATGGCTGTTTGCTCTTGAAGATCACTGTCACATTATAATTCCAAAGATATTTTCCCTCCCTGACGGATTAGTCCAGATGTGTCCCAAACCTGTCATAAATCAGAAAAAGGTTAAAGATCATGTAATTTCTGTGTTGGACCCTCTGTCAAGTCATGTTTACTGTCACCAAAAGGTTAAGCTAGAGAAGAAAAAAATCAGGTTGATGAATAAAGCGGAATGCATGTCAGTGGAATGAAAGAGGTAACATGCACCTGTTTCCAGCAGTTTAAAGCTGTTCAGATTTTGCCCTGTCACTTTTAGTTTTTCAAAAGTACCTTGCTTTTAGGTCTGGATTCTGAACATGCCTTAAGGCACTTGGACCTTAGAAACAGGTAATTCATTAATATGTTTCCTTCCAGGTCTTTGCAGATGTGGGTCTTTGCCTTTGTTGCTACCCCCGCCTCATTTCACTGGATGATACCTTCTCCAAACATTTCTGAGTGAACAGCTATGATTATGTTGGGTTTTATTTTTTTAACAAGAAAATGGTAGCAATGACAAACAGTGACATTTATTATTGTTCATATATAAATACGCTCTAATATAGAGATCCTTCAAATACAAACTAAACTAAAGTTAGACCTTCAGCTTTTCATATCTTGGTTAAGAATATTTGCAAAACAAAAAGGTAGAAATGCCCACAACGTGAGAACACATTGTTGTTGTACAGTTTTAAGTACACAGTGAAATGGCGAATTTAAAACTCTGGGGTTTCTGACTGAGCTGAACCCATTTCCACATGATGGGAGAGAAACAGGATTGTGATGTCTGTACTCCAGTCTTAAGTGTATCTCAGACTGTCTCAGTAGTTACAAGTGATTTTAGCCAGAGATAAAGGTTAATTTTTCCTAACCTCTATAGGTGATTTAAAGTCCATCTGAATGACTAACAAGTGCAGCAGCTAGTAATGCAGTAGTTAGATATACAACCTTCTTCCTCCCATCTTCTAAAGAAATGTGGTTTCCTTCTGAGTGTCTGCCCTTAACTGCATTGCACTGTTTCTCTTTACTCTCTTCCTAGGATTTTGAAGACTCTTATGCCAAATATCACTGTATAGATAATATGCACATTTATTTACTTAGGATTTAACCTTTCTCTTGAATTCATAGACCGTATACTATTCAAAAAGGTGTTTTGTTCACCAAGTACAGGTCCTGGCATAGTTCTGCAGTAATGTAGTCTCTGAGTAGGCAGCAGATTCTGAGCCAGTGCCCTGCTGAGACTTTAATCCAAGTTAAAAACAAGCGTGAGTAAAATTAAGATCCATCCTGGGGATGGAGGATGGTTAGAGTAGAACAGGGATGTGGACCGATTGGGGATTATAGCAGAATTTCTACTTCGCTATCAAGAGGCAGGAGGAGGACAGGAGAGCAGCAGAGCTTTAGAAAGGTGTTGCTGGCGAGGGCTCTTGGAATACCCTGTGCCTTCCAATCATAGGACCAGGAAAGACACAGTTAATTCACTGAGTTTCTGAGCAAAACTGCTTTAATACTGAATGTCCACTTTCTCGTCCTACAAGAAAGGAGTAGCACTCTAAAGAACTGAAGTAACTTATAAAGTTTAAAAATACAATTATGTAATACACTGCAGTGAGAATTTTAATGCTAGGATATCTGAGTCCAATGTTAATTTAATTTCTTACCATGTATAAATAGTCCTCATATACAGTCCCCAGGCCAGCGTTCATCATTATCACTTAGGAAATTGGAAAAACACAAATTCTCAGACCTCACCACAGACCTATCGGTCAAAAAGCCTAGGGGCGTAACCTAGGGATCTGTTTTTTACACCCTTTTCTGATTTTTCTATGCATACTGATATCTGAGAACCAAAGCATTATATCAACCTGCATCAGATACTCATTGAGAGTCTTCATGGTGCTTAAAATATAGAGATAAATTCTAGAAAGTGTTAGGGGGTTTCAAAGGAAGAAAACATAAAATCATAATTTTAACAATCACTTCCATTAATTGAGTGTTTACTATGTGCCAATTGTATTTGGGAAATAATATTATAGTATCATATGATAGATGACAAAACTAAAGTGTGAATAGTGTCGACAACAAAAATAAAGTTAAAAAAGAAAAAATAAATAACGATAAATAACTGGTGTGAGGCAGGACTGAGACTCAAATGTAAAAATAAGAAAGGTAACAACAACAAAAAAAACTGAACTGCAGTGACAAACTATGTCACCCAACTTTACAAAAATGGTGAGTGATGGTAATCTGGATCCTTATTATTTGTTTCATATTGAAATGGACTTAGGTAAACTCTAACATCAGGTCAGGACACAACTTAAACATCTTTACCGTATGTGATAGTTGAAGGTTATGCAACAGAGACGTCATATATTGTAACAAATTTTTACTCCTCCATGAACCCCCACCATTTATTTAGTGTTAATCTGAAGTAATGTTTGATTTCAAAGCTAAGGATTAAAATCAAATTATCCTGCCTCTGGTTCAAAAGAATTTGAAAAAGCTTTATGGATAACCCAGTGTTTGAAAATGGATTTTTTTGCAGGTTAGGTCTTCCAAATTTAAGATAAACATTTTTTTTCATAATTTTCAGATTATTTCATCCACATAAAAGAAAATTACATTCTTAGAAAAATCAAAACCTGCATAATTGGGCAAATTCAGGATCAAATAAAGTAAAAAATTAATATTATGAATGAGGTTGTGGGAATTTCTAAGTTATTAATTCTAAAATGCCATGTAAAAAAAATCTATGATGTTTTTAAAAATGCATTCAGTATTTTAAAAATATTAGTTTTGATTTACACTATTTATTCCACAGTGTAAATCCTATTGTACATCCTTTTTAACTACATATGTTAGTTAATATTTTAAAAGATTGTCTATTATTTGAAGTTTTTCTGTATATACATAAAAATATTCTTAGTTATATTTATTGTAGACTATAATACTAAGGTGCAATCTAACCCTATAGGATCTAATTAAAACATCACTTTCAGTAATTCTTTATTTTGAATATTGTCATTTTTATGTAAAATTTTATTGGCAATGGATAAACCAAATATGTATGAATATATATGTACATATATATACAATAATTATATGTATATATAATTATATAAAATGCACTACAATTAACTAAAATGAACTACACATAATTATATAAAATGAACTATATTGGATGTATCCACCCCCTAGCTAAGAAACAGTTAATAATTAGGATGTATTATTGCCTTAGAAACACTTCTGAATCTGGACCATCTCCAATGTTGTATTGGTGAGTCTGATTTCCCTGGAATATCTTCTTTTGTCCTCTCATTTCTACTTCTTACTAACTACTCTCTTGGTAGAATCTTTACTTACCGATATTTTGTGGAAAGGTTAGTTATCCAATAATATAGTCTTAAGGAGGCTGGTTATGCTTATCTAATATGGCTATCCTCTATTCATATAACTTAGGCATCCTATCACTGTACTCTTTTTCTTTTCATTCCTCTGGATAATTTCAAATGACCTATGCCATTAAGCTTGCTGATTCTTCTGCATGATTAACTCTGCTGGCAAAGCTCTCTTATAACAGGATTTTCTTCGGTTTGTTGTTATGTTCTTCCCCTCCAGAATTCTGTTTGGTTTGTTTTTGTCGTTTTCATCTCGTAGTTGATATTCTCATTTTGTTCATGTATCATTTTCCTGAATTTGTTTACTTGTCTATCTGTGCTTTCTTGTAGCTCACTGAATTTCTTTAAGACAATTATTTTGAATTATTTTTCAGGCAACTCATAGATCTCCATTACTTTAGGGTTGTTTACTATTGATTCATTTTTTACCTTTGGTAGTTTCATATTTCCTTGATTCTTCATGTTCCTGGTAGCTTTGTATTGATTTCTTTGCATTTAATGAAGCAGTCACCTCTTCCAATTTTCACGGACTGGCTTTGGCAGGGAAAGGCTGTCACCAAGTAGCTTTGCTAGAGATTCTGGGATTTAAAAAAAAAAAAAAAATTTAATGGATGTGCATGTTTCACTACTATCAGGTCTGGGGGAAGAATTCTAAGGACTACTCCCCTTCCCCAAATTCCACAGAGCCATGCTGGTTGTGAAAGCCCACTGACACTTTTTCCTTGTGCAGTGTGCTGGAATGTTAGTGGAAGCTCCACTTCACTCTCCCTTCTGAAGGAGAAAACTGAGGGTGGTGCATCTTTCCTCTCTCCCACTTGGGCTGAGCCAGCAGCTGACCTCTATGTGTCTGTTGAAGTCCATCAAGATTTTATTGTACTTTAGTGCTTCCCCTAATAGGCTGTGTTGCTACTGTTACTCTGATCTGCAAGATGAAAAAGTCTTCAAAAGAATCCTTAGACAGAAATCTGCATATGTTCAATGCAGGACACATACTTTTTTAATAATATTAAATATCTTCAAATAATAATAGCTCAAGATCTAATTATGTAATCACTTCATGGTGAATATCATATGAGCTGCTCAATAAACAATTACTCATTATTTAGCTTAGGCACAATATATCCATTTCATCATATTATAGGACTCTAGTTATAGAAGAGATTTTTGTTGAATTTCCATATTTATAGATCAGTGCTAATAAATCTTATTTTTCAAAATTCTTGTTTCAAATGGTACTTCATGTATTACCAATGTATAGAAAGCTAGTTGTTAAAGAAATGACTGTTTATATATATTTTTGAATCAATGTATTCAGAATATAACTATTGTTGTTTCTTTTTTAAAGTTTTAAAGATTTTATTTATCCATTTCTAGAGAGAGGAGAAAGGATGGAAAAAGAAAGGGAGAGAAATATCAATGTGCAAGAGAAACATTGATCCATTGCCTCTTGTATGCCCCCAGCTGGGGACCTGGTCTGCAACCCAGGCATGGGTCCTGACCGGGAATTGAACCTGTGACCTTTTGTTTTGTGGGATGATTCCCAAACCACTGAACCACACCAGTCAGGAGGAGCATGTAGCTATTATTTTTTACCTTTAAGATATAATTTACCAATCTTAGAGAAGAAATTACTCTTGAGTACGATACTAGCTAGCATAGTATCACGATCATTTCATAGCAGTTCCTGCACTTGTGTACATTCCGTATCTAAAGAAAATAACCATTCTTAAATCAGGAGTTTCAGCTATTCAAAGTTATACCAGAAAGAATATTTGAATGATTCACCTGCATGCTTGGAATATAGCAAGCAATGGCCGCCTCTCCTTCCTGGCAAGGACTACAGTACACATTAAGCTCCATAAACTTACGGCTTTTTAAAAGGAATTAGCATGTACTTTGTAAACATGTAGGGTTAGGCACAAATCCTAGTTCTGCCATATACTGGCTGGAGGGACTTCAACAAGTTACTCAGTTTCCATGAGTTTCATTTTCTTCACTTATCAAACAGAAAAAAATTGCAAGTTGTGAGGATGTATTGATATAACCAATGTATAATGTCTACTGATAAATTTAACTGACAATCCCAGCCATTTCTATGGCGTCCAACTTGACACAGAGATGATCCAAGACCTCTGGAGACTAACTTTTTAAGGGGCTATAGCTCTGGAATCTGAACGTCTGGGTACGAATTCCGAGTTCAAGGTCTGCTGGCCTTGTGATTTGGTTCTGTGCTCCTCTCTTATGGTTGTATGAGAGTTAATGCAGAAGTAAGGCGCTCAGTCTAAAATGGGCACATACAAAGAGTAACTCGATGTCAGCTATTGCTACCACTGCATTACTCCTGTCTGGCCTGAAATATTCCACTGATCTTGTAGCTTAGGGGAATAGTTAGAGTTGTTCTACTGTTAGGTGTTTCATTCACATTGCTGATTCTCGTGTTATGAGGGTCATTATTAAAAAAAGATAGCTAGCTACACATGTCAAGTGTATTATTTTCACCTGAAAACATTACCTGGTATGTCTTTCAATCTCTCCTTCTCAGAACCCATAGTTTAAAAGGCTAGGTTATTAAAGTTGCTAGGTATTTGAATGCTTGAATTCATGAAAAAAAAAAAGTTCAGCATGTTATCCATTGCTATAGATAGCATCTCTTCCTTCCTTCCTTCCTTCCTTCCTTCCTTCCTTCCTTCCTTCCTTCCTTCCTTCCTTCCTCCCTCCTTCCCTCCTTTCCTTCTTTTTTATTCCCTTCTTTATTCATGCATCTACTCATTCATATAACAAGTTTTTCATGTGGACTCCAGAGTTGGATGCCCAGGGTTTAAATTCTGGCACTAACAGAATTAATTTCATGACCCTGATTAAGTTACTTAACCTCCCTAAACATCAAATCTTCCTTTACCAACTTTAGTTAATAGTAGCATCTACCTCTAAAGATTGTTTTAAGAACTAACTGAGATAAGGCAAATCCCCTCACACAGTGCTTGGTATAATAAGCTCAGAGAATGTAAGCTATTATAATCATTATTTTTAGTATTAGATAACTTTATTATTCCTCCTCCTGGCCCTTCTTCTCTTCTTATCACCCCATCTCCACTTCTACTTGCCAGCATTCTACTAGACGCTGCGTCTATGCTGACAGAAACAGACAAAAAAATCAGTGTCCCTATCCTAATGCAATGCATATTTTGTGGGTAAATGTAACATACAAAGAAACATAATTTTAAATATAGAATTATATTTTTGATAACATTGGAAAGAACACTTTTGGGGGGAAAATTGATAACACCTGGAGGGGACTAACTTAGGATGTTTAGGAAGATCTCTGTTCATTTTGTGGAAGTTGAATTTAAGCTCAGACCTGAAGAGAAACCACAAACATGAAGAACAGGAGAACCTGGATGTGTGAGGCAGTGAAAGCAAATTTAGTAGGCGGATTGTAAGATAAAGTGTAAGTTCTCAGACAATACAGATTTTGTACATAGGGGGAAAAGTTGGATTTCATTTGAAGTATTTATTTGAAGTATTTTTCCTTATTCTTGAAAGCACTCTGCATCTGTTGTTAAGATTATAGATTTTGTTCTTTTTTTATAGTCGTTAAACCTACTGAAGTGTTTATAAGACATTCTACTATACTGAACATGTACAAAATATTATACCTGTCAGGAGAAAAGAAAGATAAATATACCAAATATCAAATAAACAATGTTAAAATCTTCAAATTATGCAGTTAAGATTTTAATTTACTAAAGCTGTTTGCTTAATTCTGTAGGCTTTATTCACAGATGGCAATATTTAAATCATGGAGTTAACAGAAAGTGATAAAAGAAAAAGATCTTTGTGGTGTGATGTATCCAGTAAACAAGAACTGTGCAAATTCACCAATTAAATTTGACAACTCCTTAAAAGATTTAATCCCACAGATGCAATATGACAGTCCCAAAGTGGGAACAGTACATGAAATATCACATCCTGCTCATTCACTTAACTGTTCTTTCTTAAATATGCACAATCCGAATTGCATTTAAGGAGTAGACAGTGGAAAATGCAGTTAGCACACAGACAACAGATGCAAAACCTCATCTGTGTCACTCAGAAGATACACATGAAAATGTTTGGACCTTAAACACCTCCTGTTAGATTGATTTTATTTCTTCTTGCCAATCTTTTGTTCATGCTAACATGTGACAGCAGTAAGATTCTAATCCTTCCAAATGATTTAGCAAATTGTTATATTTCCTTTTTTTTTTTTGAAATAATTTCCTGAAATGGAATTTAAAAAAACATAATTGTGTTTTGCTGTTAATGGACAGTAATCTCTACATCTGAGAGGCTCTTTAATTTGGCTCTAGGGTTTAAATTAAACTTTCTAATAGCAGTGGTTTTACATTCTTTCCATGTAGACACATTGTGCAGTGCTGTGATTAATTGGGCAAGCCTGATTCCTTATATTTAGAGCCCACTTGTAAGTGGAAGTGAGAAATGAATTGTGCCGAGAGCCTTCAGTTCTATTTTTATTAATAGAGTAGATTACATAGATCATGAAAACAATCTTCTAATTTATAAGTGTCAATCTAATACCATGTTAAACAAGAGTTATTATTATTGAGCTTAAGCTATTGAAGTGTGTTATACCAAAGGGCCACTTCCCACATTGAAGAACACTGCTGTGAACACTAGCATGTTAACTACATGCTAATGGGCTCTCAGCAGCCTGATAAGTTATTGATTATCTCAGCTGACATAATTCATATCAGGAAGAGGCAGTGTAGTTAACTGGAATATAAGTTCTTCCTTTTTGCAACTTGAAACAGACTCACATGCTCATCAGTCACTTTATTCAGGGCCATGGTAACAGACAGAAGGCTTTGTCCACAGGTGGATGGTTCTCTCACAAAGGAGCTGTGCTGAACACCATTAAACTCTGGCCCAGGAAATTTCAACTCCTATTGTACCTATTAATCTAAACAGTAACTGAAATTCCAGATGGAGGAACAGTTCAAAACCACTTGCTATTGTTCTCTTGCTAATGTGAATGGTAAAATTATACTGAATTTTGTATTTTGTTCATTTTTTCCAAGACTGGACTGAAATGGAAAAGGATAAAGAGTATATGCGATTATAAAAGGCTATGTTTAAAAAAAAAAAAAGTATTCACATGGTAATAGTCAGCCATATTATTTTAAAGCATTTCTATAGAAAAGATTTTTCCATTGTGAATTTATTTAAACATATGCAAAATGTAATTATACAGAAGTTTTTTTTTTCTCCCACACAAAGTTGTGTCAGTGTGGTTTGTTATGTTCACTGGAAATTGGGACCCTTACAACAAGCGCTTAAGCGGACGCTTTTCTCCACACACTACCGGTTTTTAAATGGGAAGACAAATGCATGTTGAAAATTGTAAAAGGAAATAAAATAGCTCTTAAATAAAGAAATATCTTGTTGTGAAGTAATGTAGGCATTGTAAATTGGCAAGATTTTATGACACATTGCTATGTCTATTTATTTGTGGAAATGCTTGAAAATGCTCAAAAGGGTTTGGTTTCATGTTTTGGAGGAACAGCTAAGTTTAGCATGACAGTTTGCTAAAAGAGGAATAGAACAGGATTTGTGTTCTCTTGGTAAATAATTCACCTTCAAATAGTTGTTCTTTCCCAAACATATTTAAATAATAGAATATTTTGCTAAATAGAGGATCAAATTTCAGTTGCAACCATTTATAACAACCAGGTGAATAAAGTCTCACCTGGCATTACTCACTAATACCAGCCAGCAGTGGCTTGTTTATTCAAGAGAAAAACCGCAGGCCCAATATGGCATCACTTGTGCCAAAACCTATGATACCAAACCTTGACTTAATTCTTGACCTAATTACAGTTCCAGCTTTCACCAGAAATATAATCAAATCAACCAGTCTGGTATTTTCTGGTCCACACCAGTGAGGTCATCTCTCACAGGCGCTCCCTCTCCCTCCGTGGGAAGAAGAGGTGATCTGCGCAAGGGAAACCTCACCATGTTCCATTCTTCTCAAAAAAGATGTCCTAACCTAAAAATAATTCTCTCTTTTCTTTTGCTAATAGCTCCCTTGCCCCACCCTTCTTCCTGTAAAAGCCTTCGGGTTGTACAGCCCCTTGAACAGCCCTTCAAGCTGCTGGATGGGATGCTGTCAGATTCATGAATTGCTTAATAGAGACAATTAGATCTTCAAATTTACTCAGTTGAATTTTGTTCTTTAACAGCTTTGATCAAAAACTTTTTTGCTTTCATCTATATTACTATAATAGCAGTCACAAAAATTCTTATGAAATATGTAAATTGTTAAAGTGGCAGTATGTCTGAAATGATAAGCAACTTAAAATAGTAACTATAATGGCTAAGAGTATGAGCTCGGCAGTCAGAAATGTCCAGGTTAAGTACCAGCAGCATGACCTTGGGCAAGGTAAAATTCAGCTCCACAATCCTCAGTTGTTCAACAATGAAATGACAATAAAGTACAAATGTTATAGAATTTATTTTTTAAAAATTAAAGGAGATAATGCATGTAAAGTACTTAACAAGGCATTTAACATAGGTTAAACATACAATTATATTAGTATTAACTAGTCTAACTTTCTTGAATTAACATGGGAACTGGACAGTCAAGGTACTTGTGTTTAATCACAGTTAACCCTGTAAACAAAAACATATAATTGAAAGTCAGGACTACAAACATGTTTCTTAGTACTAAGTTAAATTTTAAACTGTACTACCCAGGAAACATGAGATTGAGGTCTTCTCTCATTTATGTGAGTATATCATTGAATTTCACTGTATCTAAATATGTAGCTGTTAGGATATATACACACATATCTATATCTAGGTAGTTATGATTGATAGGTAAATTATTTGCGAATAGTTAGGACACTCTACACTATTAATTCTCCTATAATCTTGCTATAGGTCCTCATTAACATTGCTCTTTCTCCTAGTCACAGTTTTACTCTTAACTCAGCCTTTTATTGGTTACAAAATAATAGCATGGTTCCTCTAACCCCACTCCAGGAAACACTCATCCCCTCCATTGCCCCTCTCCCACCCCAAACTAGGCAGTACTGTTATGCCGATATGTCAACATCTCATTTTTTACTACAAAAACTATCAATTCTGTTTATGAAGCTTTATTCCAAATGCACGAGATGTCAGTCAGCTTAAGTCCCTAGTGATGAATATCCTCATGGCCTTTTGTCTAAATCAAACAAAAAGAAAACAAAAGCAATTTAGCTTCTTTAATATAGCTAAATAATGATGGAATTAGAGGATTCAGCTGACATAGGTATAAAAACATTTCAGCTTCACAGTGGACAGTCTCTTAAACAGATTAGGCAAACAAGATTTAGAGTAGTTAAATAATTCTCCAAGGTCCCATATATAGTGATAAAGCAGAGAGTATGACAAAGCAGTTTTTTTTCTTCTTTCTTTTTTTAAATTATATTTTATTGATTATGCTATTCTAGTTGCCCCAATTTCCCCCCTTTGTCCTCCTACACCCAGCAGTCCCCACTCCCTCAGGCAATTCCCAAACCATTGTTCATATCTATGGGTAATGCATATACATTCTTTGGCTACTCCATTTCCTATAACTGCCCTTTACATCCCCAAGGCTATTTTGAAAATTCCTATTTGTACTTCTCAATTCCCTCACCTCTTGACCCATTCCCCTACACCTCCCTCCCACGTGGCAAACATAAAAACATTCTCTATATCCATGATTCTCTCTCTGTTCTTGTTTGCTCAGTTTGATTTTTAGATTCAATTGTCGATAGATACGTATTTATTGCCATTTTATTGTTCATAGTTTTGATTTTCTCCTTTTTCTTAAATAAATCCCTTTAACATTTCATATAATAATGGTTTGGTGATGACAAGCTCCTTTAGTTTTTTCTTCTATACGAAACTCTCTACTTGAGCTTCGTATACAAGCTTCTCTATTTGATTCTAAATGAAATCTTTGCTGGGTAGAGCAATCTTGCCTGTAGGTATCTGCTTTTTATGGCTTTGAATATTTCTTGCCAATCCCTTCT
This sequence comes from Mormoops blainvillei, assembly GCA_004026545.1. Classification (NCBI taxonomy): domain Eukaryota; kingdom Metazoa; phylum Chordata; class Mammalia; order Chiroptera; family Mormoopidae; genus Mormoops; species Mormoops blainvillei. The sequence goes on along the minus strand of PVJD01002459.1, from coordinate 101,418 downwards.
AGCCTGCAAAGTTTCTTTTGAGAAATCAGCAGTCTAATGGGAACTCTCTTATAGGTATCTAACTGCTTTTCTCTTGTTGCTTTTAAGAACCTCTCTTTATCTTTAACCTTTGGCATTTTAATCATGATGTGTTTTGGAGTGGGCCTCTTTGTATCCATCTTGTTTGGGACTCTGTGCTTCTTGAACTTGAATGTCTATTTCCTTCACCAAATTAGAGAAGCTTTCATTCATTATTTTTTCCATTAGCTTTCAAATTTCTTGCTCTTTCTCTTCTCTTCCAGGCAACCCTATGATACAAATGTAGTGCTTGAAGTTGTCCCAGAGGCTGCTTACCCTGTCTTTGTTTTTTTGGATTCTTTTTTCTCCTTTTTGTTCTGACTGGTTGTTTTTTCATTCTTATGTTCCAAATCATTGATTTGATTCTCTGCTTCAGCCACTTCAAACATGTTGTTTTTCTGTAAATCATTCTTTATTTCAGTTAGCGAATTCTTCATTTCTAACTGGATCTTTTTTTATGCTCTTGAGGTCTCACTAAGTTCCTTGAGCAACCTTATAACAAGTGTTTTGAACTTAACATCTGACAGATTGCTTATCTCCATTTCATTTAGCTCATTTTCTGGAGTTTTGATCTGTTCCTTCATTTGGGTCATATTTCTTTGTCTCCTCATTTTGGCAGCCTCCCTGTGTTTGTTTCTATGTATTAGGCAGAGCTGCTATGACTCCCTGTGTTGGTAGCATGGCCTAATATAATAGGTGTCCTGCAGGATCCAGTGGCAGAGCTTCCCCTATCACCCAAGTTAAGTACTCAAGACATGCCTTTTGTGTGGGATGAGTACACCCTCCTCTTGTAGGTGAGACTTGACTGCTGTTGGAAGGTCAATGGGAAGGATTTACCTAGGCCAGTAAATTTCAAGGACTGGCTATGACCACTCACCACCATCCTCTGCCCTCCGTGGAGGATCAGCTGTGCAGCGTGAGGGTGGTGGTGCTATGACAAGGTCTATAGCTGTCCACTGGATGTGCCAGCTCTGGGATTTCCTAGGTGGTGCAGGCCAATGTCAACCTATACCTGAGTTATGCCTGAGATCACCCTGCCTGAGCTATAAAACAATCTGAGATGGCTGCTAGGTATGCTGTGCTTGGAGATTCCCAGGAGAAACCAAGCTGGACATCGAGGCTGGCTGCTGTTAGTGCCAGGTCTGGGGCCACTTAGCAAAAGGTACAAGGGCTGGGAGCTCACTGAGGCTGGATGTTGTTTGTTTGAGGGGATTTAGGAAGTTGTACAGCATGAGCCAAGACAAGCCATTCATATGGAGAAACAGCTTGGGTGGGCACAAGAGTTGGGCTGGAATGAATCCTGGGGATCTCCAGGACAGGGCACATGGTGTAGTCAGGTTGATAAAGTCTCAGATATGGCATCAGCCTGCTGGCTCTGTGGCTTTCCAGGGGGAAAGTTCAGAAAAAGGGCAATGATCTCTACCTGCCTTTCTGCCTGGGAGAAAGCTGTCCCTCAACTCTCACCTTGATGCCAGACAATTCGGTTTCTCCCTGTATGCTGCTGGTGCCTTCCAAGTTACCACTCCAGTGCTGGAGCTCAGAGGGAGTGAATCTGGGTAAACCTATGTGTGGGCTCTTTAAGAGGAACTGCTTGGGACTCCAGTAGTTTCATCCACAGGCTCAATCCCCACTGGGTTTTGTAGCCAGAAGTTATGGGGGACTTATCTTCCTGGCACCAGAAGCTTGGGCAAGGGGTCTGGTGCGGGGCAGGGACTCCTTGCTCCCCAGATATCCCTCCTGAATTTGTAACCACCACATGTGGATTAAGGCCTAGCGTGTTTCACATCTCTTCCTGTCCTACCAGTCTGGATGGATGTGGTTCGTTTAATTCTGTAGTTGTCAGACTTCCATTCAACTCAATTTCTAAAGGCTCTGAGTGGTGGTGGTTTTATATTTTAGTTGTAATTTCGATGCAGTTGTGCAAGGAGGCAAGCCATGTTTGCCAATGCTGCCGTCTTGGCCCAACAGTTTTAAAAGTTTAGGGACTCAAATTCAATATTTCTTGCCCTTACAAGTTCCTGGAGTAATTGTTCTTTACATGGGGTTACTGATCTGTTAATTCCTACACACCTTCACTTTCAAAAACTGAAGGGTTATGTTGATAGAACCCAAAAGATACTGAGCATGTATGATGATAAGTTTAGCACCAATTTTATTTTGATACTACTCTGCTTTATTTAGTGTCTATTTCCATATTTTTATTCATTAGCATAGATACAGAAACGCGGCTTTAAAAATTCAGATCTTCTTCTAAGATTCTTATCTCATCAATAAACAACTATGAACCTTATAAAATAGTATAATCTTTTTTATGCTCATTCCTTTTCCTGAACACTAGATAACATGTTTCTTTTTGTAAATTAAAGGTTAAGCAATATTTATCGATGACCTACTTTTCTGAGACAGTTAAATCAACAATTTAGTTAGTATTTTGTATTAAGAGAACCAAAAAGAAGAATAGCAGATTTTTTTAATTGTTATGGAAGCTTTTTCAAATCAACAGTTTCCTAAAAAAGCAGAAAATTCTGAAATGAAAAATTAATAAAATCATGTGCCAATAGTTAAGAACTTTAGGTCTTTAGTTAATAAGAACTAAGTTTAAATACTCTCTGCAGGATCTTGGGCAAATTTTTATTAATCTATAGATTTCTAATTTATAATAAAGTGATACAAAGTACATAGTCAAAGTATTCTGACTCTCAGTTTCTTCCCTCTATAGAGTTAGGTAGACCTCAAACTTTTTCATGCTTAGGAAAAATTATATATTTTTTGACTTATTGTTCACAAATTTGTTGTGAGAATTAATTAAATAATGAAATTAGAGCCCCTGCTGCAGTGGCTGGAAGCTATGTTTCTGTAAACACTGATTTATTGGAATGTGGTACAGTTTTGTGGTGCAATGGCAGAGTTAATAGTTGGGACAGAGACCGTCTTGCCCTAAAATGTATACTATCAAACCCTTTAGAGGAGTGTTTGTCAACCACTGTCCTATTACCTTGCCTAATATAGCAAGTAGTCCTTTCCTCCTTCCCTTACCTCCTAACATTTTCCTTCTTTTCCTTCTTTCCTTCTTTCCTTCCTTCCTCCCTTCCTCCCTCCCTCCCTCCCTTTCTTCCCTCCTTTTTCCTTCTGGAAAAATGCATTGTCTACTATGTGAGGTAAGCTCTGAGCTTAAAAATACATCAGTAAGACCCAATTTCTACAATGTGGTGGTGGATATAGACAAAAGGCGATTAAAATGCAATGAGTAAGTTCTGTGATAAAATAATGGCATGTAGACAGGTTTCTTAACCAGGTCTCAGGGGTTCAGGGAAGACTTTCTGGACAAAAAGATCTATAAGGTAAATTCTGGAAAGTAAGTGGACATTTGCCAGTAAGGAGAGGAGGAGGGGAAGAATGTTCCAGTAATAAGGGAAAAGCATGATTATAGAGATAGCACTTTTCAGAAGTTCAGATAGTTCGGCATGTTGGGAACTTTATTAAGCAGAGTGCGAACAGGGGCAGGTTAAGCTGCTGAGCAGGAGCCAGACTATGCGGGGCTTTATGACCCCTGGCCCACAAAACTCAGTGCATCCCACGGAGAGTGATGCGGACAGATGCGGAAGAGGAGGCTTTGTGCACCAGGGTCAGATGCCAGATTAGTCATTTAAAAAGATTATCTGGTGGGAGTTTTAGAAAGTGGATTGAGGCGAGCATGGTGAGCATGGAGACAAGCTAGATGACTTGGAATACTTTGAAAAAGTAGAACAATTTTAAATACCTGTTTGGAATTAGTGGTGGACTTAGGTGTGGTTTTCTAGAAATTTTATGGTATTGTACAAAGAACATGGATGTTATGAAGTCCTACATTTCTAAATAAGTTGTATAGAGAAACAACACCCAAGTGGGGAAAAAAATACAGTGTTATTATTATTAGTGTGTGCAAAGCACTCATCAACCAGGATACAATATTCTTTAGTCTCATATATTTATTCAACATGTATTTATTAAATGCTGAGCAGGCTTCAGACACCATTTTATGGATTGGAGACAAAGCAGTGCATTAAACATTCAGCCTCTCTTTTCATGAAAACTGTATTGTAGTGGAAAATACAACCAAAATTAAATAAATGAGTGAACATAGAGTTGTGAGTTGCAATATGTTCTATTAAAGAAAAGAACAGGTACAGGATAGAACAAATATAATGACCGTTTCCTGTTTCAGAAAGGACAATCAGGGAAGAATTCTCAAAGAAGTGTCATTTTAACTGATACCTAAAGATGGGACAGCCATAAAACAAGTTGCCAATTTAGGCAAAGGAAATGACATACCAGTAAGTATGAATGTCCAAAGAAAGGAATGTGTTTGGCAAAATTAGAGAATTAAAAATGATCAGTGTAGCTGGAGTAAAGTAATGAAAAAGAACTGAATGAGAAATAGCATGGCAAGAGTGAGACATGAAGGAGAACCTAGTATTGGCATCATGATTAAATTTTGTGTAAGTATAATAGGAAACTGTTGAAGAATTTTAAGCGGGTGTGTTACATAATATTATTTATAGTTGTTTTCTTCTTGATTTTCACAGAAAGGTCTTGCAAAGATTTTATTATATTTATTTCTAGGTGCCTAATATTTTACAACTATTGTAACTGACTTTTTAAAGTATTAATTTTGATTGTTAGTTAGGTAAAGAAATGCAATTAATCTGTTTCCAGGATTTTGCTAAGCTATCTTATTCAGTGTAAAAGTTTGCACATTAATTAGTATTTTCTATGTTCAGAATCACATTATCTGCAAATACGATAATTTTGTCTCTTATTTTTTAATTCTCATAGCATTCTCTTGCCTTATTCTTTAGGATAAGTAATAGAAATCGTTTTTTTCCACATACACTCCATATCTTCATATTGTGATGTTTGTTTGCTTTCTAGAGTCATCTTTTATGAGTCTAAGAAATTTTCTATTTTTATTATCCTATATATTCTATTCTTTATTTCTAGTTAGTTAAGAGAGGTTTCTTTAATAACTGAATATTAAATTTATCAAATACATTTTTATTGTAGAATATCATGTAATCTTTCTTCTTTAACATGTCAAAGTGGAAAATTTCATTGATCAATTTTCTATTATAAATTAACATTTTATTTCTCTTATAAAAATAACTTAGTCATGATATACTTTTCTTTAATGACACTAAACTATTAGTTTCAGTGAGCCAGTAGGTTGTTTTGCACCTATGTTAACACAAAGATTGAGCTACACTTTCATTTTTTATGCATTTTGCTGCTATTTTAGGTTTTGTAATCAAGGTATGTTATTCTAAAGGTTAATTGGTAATAGTACTGGAGTAAATGCTTTAAAATGATAATTAATTCTTACTTAATTATTTAGTTGAAGTATCCTCAGTAAAGCCATCTAATCCTTGAGTTTTCTTTTGGAAAATTTAAAATTATTGATTTGATTTTGTCAACAGTAATTGCATTATTTAAGTTTTCCACTTCTTACATCAGTTTTTGTAGATTTAATTCAATAAAATCTGGAAAGATAGTTCTAATTTGTTGGCATAAAATTATACCAGATATTCTCTTGTTTGTTTTTATTTTGTTGTATCATCAGCAGAGAGATTTCCTATATAATTTCAAGTATTGAAGATTTGTCCCATGTCTCTTTATTATCTTTATCTTACCACAAATTTACCGACCCTTCTTTCTAAATTGGCTTGTTGAGCTTCTTTACTGCATTTTTTCTATTTCATTAATTTATTTCTTAATATTCATTTTATATTACTTCTGTTGGTTTTGGAGGGTCAGATTGCTGGGAGTTTTTATTCTTATTATTTCATGAACTGAATGCTTAGCTCACTAAATTTTTAGGCTTATTTTCTAATAAATGCATTCAAGGCTGAAAATTACAATAAAAAGGTTAAAACACTATGCAGCAAGTCTTCAGTATAATTAAGTTAAAAATATTTCCTAATTTCCATTATGATTATTTCATTGATCCAAGGGTCATTTAATATATCATTTCAAAATAAAAATTTCCAAACAAATTAAAATTTTATAATTAAATTTATTCTACTTATATATAAACATTTTAAAGATGTCAGACAGTACTCTATCTATGATTTAAACCATTTGAAATTTTTCAAGATTTTGTTTCAGTCTTTTTTAATCTATAGGGTTTCAAATAAATGGATATTCTTTAAATGTTGAGTACATTATTTCCTATATGTCCTGTAGGTCAAGCTTGTTTATAATAGTATTCAAATATTACATATTTATATTTTCTAATATTTGTCTGATATTAATATTTGTCTGATTATAAATTTAAAGTTAATAAATATAAAAATGTACAATTTATACCATAAAAACCTCTCCTTATCTCTAATTATGCTTTTGTTATTTACATTTTATATAATTTTTAATGTTTGTTTTCATTTATTCTGAATCCTTTTATTTTAGTTTGTGATTCATAAACTGCTCATAGTTTCACTGGTGTGTTTATGTGTGTATTTATATTTAATTTTATAAACTTTGTTTTTTATTGGAATACCTCATAAATTTATATTTAATGCAATTATGGATGTGTTTAGATTTAATCTATCTTATTTTGCTCTTTATATTTGTCCATTTTTTTGTTTTCGTCTCCCCTTTCTTGGCATGTTTTTGACTTAATTCATTATCATATTCGGTGGGTTTTTTTTCCCTATTTAAATTGTAAATTACAGGCTTGTTTTTCAGGTTTTAGAGATTACTCTAAAATTACATTATGTTTTCTCAATCCAGTGAATACTACCTTTTTCAAGCAAAATCTCATTTCTTTACTTGTTTTTATCCGGAACACAGAGCAACATTGCTACCCCCAGACCCCATTACAGGAGATGGGGCCATGTGACTGAGTTTCCTTGAAGAGTATGAATGGAAGTTATTCAACGCCAAGGCTGTTAACTAAAAGGTGTGATACAATGTCTCTTTCTCCTTGTGCTGTCTAGATGCAGATGATGATAAATTCTCGGAGGATGGATAATCCAAAAAACTTAAAAAATAATAATAATTCTGAACCTATGTATGACCTGATAGAGGAAATCTTCCCCATCTATTTTAGGAACTTCTTTGACTTTTAAGGTATTGAGAAATAAACTTGTATATTATTAGAGCTATTATATATTTTTGCATATATTTGTTATGGTAATTAGTTTTATTTCTACTAATAAAAATATCTGAATCTTAAATTGAGTTGTTGCCATAACTAAATATAAATATCGTATTTGTGTTCAGCAATTCAGTGGAAGATGGTGATGTAACAGATACAGCAGGCAGGGAGCCTGGCTATCTGAGATTTTCCAGGAAGATGTTAGATAAGATTGTAGTGCTTCAGGGAAAAAGAATATCAGAATGTTAGTATACATTGTTTGTTGTGTAGAGCAAGGTTTGGAGGGAAAAATGGTTGAAGGAAAAGAATAATGGTTAGTTTATAAGCAGAAAAAAGTGCATATACGGAATACTGATTTTTAAAACTATCCTCCTTGTATCTCTTACTTCTTTCTACTTTTACCAGTAGCGTGTTTTTGTTTCACTTCTTAATGAATCTCACTCTTACTGCTACATGGAGAGTGGATTGGAAGGGGCCACAGAGGGAAGTAGACCACTGGAAGGGGATTATAATAATAAAGGTTAGAGAAGATGCTCACTTAAAAAAAAGTGGATAAAGAGCAGTAAAGAAATTAGTTGATATACAGGGTGGAGCAAAAATAGGTTTACAGTTGTGAATACGTGAAAGTGTTATTCTTACATTATTATTAATTATTATATTATTTCCCGTATGAATCACTGTAAACCTACTTTTGCCCCACGCTGTATGTTAGAGGAGTCTATTCTATAGTGTAAGGCTCATAGGTGACTTAAACATGCAGAAAGGAGGGAGGGAGAAAGATACTTAAGGTTGTAGCTAAGATTCTAATGAGCAAATGGATAATTGGTAGTATCATCTTCTGAAAAATACTACGGAAAATATATACATACACAATTAAGGAAGGAAATAAGAGTTCAATTTTGTTTACATATGTCCTAAGTTCCCTTAAATCCAAAGCCAGATTTTGTTATTATGCCATCTTGTATATGATATGGGAACCCAAATCATGGAATATCATGTTAACACAAAAGAAGAGGAACCAAATGATATCATTCCTGGCCATGCACAAAGATTGTGCTCATTGGTGTGTAGAAGTCACTCAATAGCCTGGATTCTGCTCCATCAGAATCACAATACCTTATTTTTGGAGAAGTAAGAAATGATGGAGTTATTTTAAGTGGGTGAGCAGAGAGGCGGGCAAAAGCATCTCCTCTGCTATGAAGCCTAGGGGTTTGGGGATAGATTGGATTTTAGGGAGAAGAGAGGAATAAGGGAAGATAAAGCATCGTTTCACTCTGGAGCCCATATCTGGGTTAGATGTGCTGAACTGAAGAGCCCAGGAGACAAACAGGAAGTGCAGGGGCAGTGTACAGATGAAGAAATAGCAACTGAAACTGTCAATGGATTTCTTAACTGGAACTCTGATCTAGTTCTTAGATATATTTTAGCTCAGCATATAAATAATAATTGAGACCTACTATATTCAAGAGGTGGGCAGAGGCAAAATAACCTGCAAAAATGTGAAGTTGGTAGAGAAGATAACAGGAGTCTGTGGTATCACGACAACAGGGGAATGGAGCCTTTCAAGGAGAGATGACCAAGATTTAAACATAAACATCAGAAAAAGGAGAGATTACCAATGACACCCCTTTTGATATTCTGGGTATGATAAACACCATAAAGTGCCCTTTTACTTTTAGCAACATTTAGAACCATATATAGTGACCTTAGAAAGAGCTTTAGTGGCAGTCTGGGGGTTACAGCCAGGTTTCACCAGCATGGTGATTTTAAGGTATCTAAAGAGTAACAAAAATATTACTATTTTTTTCCCTCTCAGGGACTAATAATGTTTGGAGTTGGTGGGAGAAGAATCTTGCCCATTCACTTTTGTTCCAGATCCTTCCAAAACACAATAATTTAAGTTCTGCAGATGAGAGCAAAAGATCAAAAGGGAAAAACATCTGGCTAAAGTTTCCTTCATACTGGAGTGAGTGTTAATAAAATGATAATTTTAAAATCTCACAAAAATTTATTTAAAATATTCTATTTTAATCACAAAATCTTATTACTTTCTTTGAAATCATTTTGTTAAAAATATTTGATTCACATTGGAAATTATATGAGTTACATTTATTTATATATCTGTTTATTGCTTTCCCCCACAAACACAAAAATAACCCAGCTGTGACTATATATAACTGACTATTTATAAGTTGCAAATCTGCTCCCTAAAAATTTTTGGCACAACTCCAGGGAGGCATGAATACACTCTGGACTTTTTTTTATATAAAAGATACTGTATTTCATACATATAGTATGTACTAGGGTTAGTTAAGGACATGAAATTTAAAGTCAGCTCAATAGATTGACATGTCTCTATGGGCTTTATGGAAGATAATGGCTCAAACAACCTTATGACATTCCATTAACAATTTTCTTTGGGACAATATTTTTAAGCCATCATGCTTTCTTATATGCACTTAACATCTATCTAAAAAAAAAATCATACTTCTCTTTTGCTTCATCGGACTACATATAATTTAATTTTAAAATGTAGCTTTTATCATAGAAGTTTTTCAGGAAATAATTTATAAGTTTGAACTAGCTCAAATCAGCACTTTTTATCAATTTACTGGCATTTAAAAAAATATTTTCATGACTATGTTTTCCTGAACTGCTGAGGTAGATTTAACCTTACATGTAATGTGTCCTTTCTTTTTAAATCTGAATGACAACCATCCAATTTCAATGAGTCCCTTTTTTATGAGATATATAATCTACCTTCTTTTATCCTTTAACCTTATGAACACCCAGGACACTTTACCACCTTCCTTGTTGGCAGAGCCTTTCAGCTACATAAGGAGAAAATTGGAGCTATATGCCCTTCTTCCAATAAACCTGGAGTATAGAGCACAGAATATATTTTGACTTATAGAAAGCCTTTCTTAAATTTATTTAAGAATAATGTAAAATTTGACTCCCTAGCTATTTGACTGTAGAATAAATGTGAATGTGGTTTTTACCTGATGACTCCAAGACTTTTACACTTTTGTTCATTCACTTAGTTTTGCTTTTGCTATGTATATTTTTGCCCATTCACTGAAAATCTTAGAACCCCTTTGACATATTGACTAATTACTGTTTCTGGGCACCTATTAATTCTATATGCCAACAGAAACTCCTGAATTTCTGGTATTTTTATAGACTGTTTTATGAATTCCAACAAAATATATAGATTATAGGACCTATGTTGTTAGTTTCCATGACTTTTTCTTATGAGATATGGGTTTACCTTAAGCCATTAATAATCAAATGTCTTTTAACACTCTTTATCATTTGGCCACGTTAAACTAGATATGTGAACAAAGCGTATTTGAATTTTGGTCTTTATTTATTACTTTCTCCTTCTCTGTGTTCCAACCTTCTGGCCACTCTGTCTTCTGTTTTGTTTTCTCGATGATTTCTAAACAGAGGCATTGTTCAAGAATTTTTATCTAGTCTGCTCCTCATTTTTTTACATTCTCTATAGATAATTACATTCACATCAAAGATTTGATTGGTAATAATTTCATAATTAAAACTCTAGCCTTCCCTCACCTTTTTTTATTCCACATTCTCACTAAAGTAAAGGACACGTAGATTTGCCTTAGAATCCTATCTGCACATATCTGCTAATCCCTCTGTTTTCCCTGGCTATTTACTTCAAAACATTGTACAAAAATATATTAGAAATACATTAAGAAGCTATGGGGCATAGTGAGCCTAAATTTTATCTCAAAACTATAACCTTAATGGCCTTTCCCCTTCAAGTCTCAAATTGTTGGTCTGCTTACTATTTTACTGAGAAAACATAAAGTTTTTAAAAACTATCATTTCTCACCACCAAATTTATCAAAAACCATCTGTATTCATATATTCTGCCGTCTTTACAAGTTTGGTGCACCAGTTATCAGAGTTTCTATTTAAAATCAACTCTCTTCCTTGTACTTTGGATCCCATCTGCTGTCACCAGCTCGGAAACTTGTCTCTGCTGTTCATTGTATCAATTCTATCAGCCCACAGAACACTCACATCTTAAACAGAAAGAATCAATTCACTGGATACCCCGTTACTCTGTAGCTGCCTTCTAATGCAGAGCTCCCCTTTGGAACAGAATTCCAGAGTTGCCTGTGCACTCCATCCTGCTACCTGGCCTCCAGACCCCCTTCCCATTACTCCTCTGTGGCTTTCACCCCCACACCCACTTTACTGATATAGCACTTTTGTCCAATATGCTAAAGAATCCATCCTGCTGAACCAGTGCTTTGAACAGTCCTCTTTCCTCATTTTACTCCAACTCTCAACAATTTTCCATGACCAACCCTTCCTCCTCAAAACATTTTTTCTCTGACAGCACAAACTCCCGATTTTCTTCCTACTTCACTAAGTGCTCCTTTTATTCACTTTTATTGTCTCATCCATCCTTTCTTGACTTTGAAAACTAATGTGAATAAATTGATTCACTTATCCTCAGGACAGAGTTTCACTTTGCAGGTGATAAAACTGAGTACTAGAGAAGTATACTGTCTTTGCCAAATTTACACAGCAAGTACATAAGACTAACAATTCAGGGATTGAAACTCTGGCAGTTTGGCTCCTGTGCTCTTAACATTAGCAATCACTCTGTACAAACACATATTTTCAGCCCTGACATCTCTGTTGAGCTCCAGTCATATTTCCCAACTTCTTACCCAACAGCTACATTTGACAGCCTCGCACACATCTAAAAAGTGAACATAGAGAAAACTGATCTTTGCTTTCCTTCCAAGTCCACTTGACTGGTCTTCCCCGTCTGCATAACAGAGATACTGTTTTTCTAAACTCATCTGCTGCTATTTCCAGGAACATTAGCCTTCACACTGTAATTCTGAGTTATTTCCAAGTCAGGTTCTTTGCACCTGCTCATTCCTCCTCCAGAAATGTTCTTCCTCAAGACCTTACACAACTTACACTCTCACTTTATTTAGGTTTGTGCTCAAATGCAACCTCCTCCGAAATAGCACTTCCCAGGAGTAAAACAGCCATTTTCACCCAGGCTTTCTCTTCCTGGCTGATTTTATTCTGCTTCCTGTTATCACCATCCACAATTAAGCATTTGCTTTTAGTTTCTTATTATTTCTCTCTCCATTAAAATGCAAGCTCTACTGAAAAAAGATATCAAGTAATTCCCCTGCTTCTGTCAATATGTATTGTTGGCCTGTTTTTAAATTCACTTTACCCACTTTTTGGCCTCTTTTCTTCACTCTCAAACTCTTCCTCTCAATATCATATTTATCTATGGGACCATAACAGAGATGATGCGATGATATTTTTGCTATAAATTTGTCCATGATTCCTCCAGTTAAAATGTAATTATTGTATTTTTATAAGAATACTCTTTTTTAAAACTCCTATCATATTCTGCTTAGTGGTATACATGCCAATGTGTTTTCCCTTATGAAATTATGTTTAATTTTTATTCCAATGAACAAACACTTGTTGACACATTTACAACTATTTATGTGGCAACAACATCTTATCATTTTTATGTCTTCAAAGTACTGACAGGGTAACTTAGATGTAGCAGCCACTCAATAAATGTTTATGAAATCGGTGAACCTTTCTTTTCCTGAAAAAGATACATTAATTTCATTTCAATGGAATCATACAACATGATTATCAAAAAATTTCATTATTTTGAAAAATTATGACATTAATGTATGAATATATGGCAAACACTAATGCTCTATTTATTTTATATATATACACATATACTATTTAGACATACATATATAATTTAATTATAAAACTATACAAAATATATATATTTAATTTGTATTTGCTTTTTCTACAGAAGGAAATACTTGTAACTCTCACTAACTTTCCACCATCTGCATTCCATTTTCCCAGGTACATTGCCTATGGTAAATTGAAAACTAGAGGGTGTGCACTCCCCTCTGAGGTTACATTTGTTAAGTGACCCATATTGAGCTGGTCAGATTCACCATCACTGTTATAAACCCAGTGATACCACAGAAGCAGCTGCTCCTGTACCATTAGCAGCTGCTTCACCAACCTGTTTTCCCTGAGCAATGACACGCAGGCAACTGGGAGACCTCCTCTGTCCGTGAGACTTGGGCTTCCTATACTGACACTACCTTACAGGTTAGTTTGGCATAAATAACAGCTGCTTTAGCCTCTTGTGATCTAATTTTTGACAAACTATCTGATGTCTTATTTAAGAGTCAGGATGGTTAAAAAAACATCAAAAAGAAATTTCATTTTATTTGCTGAACTAGTAGAATTCAGGACTTGTGTATAATCCAAAAATATCTGTGAGAAATGTCAGATGTTTGTTTGCTTACAGAGAATGGTAATTTCTCTTTCTAGATTTATTATATTTAACTAAATCTCAAAAATGGAACACTACAATTACTATAGTTTATTAAGTCTAAATACATTCCTTCCATCGTGTGTTTAACACATTAAAAAAAAACAGCTACAGATTCAAAATAACACAACCATTGATTATACATTTTTCATCCAATAATCCAAATTATATCCCTATTATTATTTGCTTTGATGAGAAGTAGATGGAAAATCATAAAATGTCACAAGTTATTTGCCCATTGAAAAATAAAGGAACATGCATAAAGGATTCATCGACAAAGCCACGTGGTGGGAAGATTGAGGGTGAGAGGTGGGGGTGGGAGGGGCTGGGGAAAGTGGTGGTGGGAAAATGTTGACAAAAACAAACAAAAAACAAAGTGGACAGGGTGAGGTTGGGAGCAGTGTGGGAAATTAAGAAGCCAAAGAACTGCTGTGTGCCGCCCATAGACATGGACTAAGAGGTGTGGGGATGATGACATGGGGTGCAGGGTGGAGGGGATACAGGGGGGAAAAATGGGACAACTGTAATAGCATAATAAATACATAAATATACTATTTCCTGAAAAAGAAAACTCTTTAAGGTTTTGGTTCTCTGTAATCTTTTACCTCATTAAGAAGTTCCTCATATTCTACCAAAAGCAGTTTTAAATGAAGTGTTATCTTTGGCAGTGATGTTACACTGCTAGCTGTTACTAAAAGTGCAAGCCCTTAAACCCACATGTATGCGTATCTTTTCTTTAAACAGCTGTCCAGTCAGATTTTCATAAATTATTCTTACGAAATCAATTTTTTTTTAACCTAAACTCAAGGCTTTATCCAGTTTGACCTATCATAGTAGGCAACCAAAGAACGTTGGAATTTAGTATCCCCTAATGAAATGGCCACCCCCTTTTGATTTATGTCATCTTTAAGCGCAATACATAACAAAGGTAACTTCCACCCAGCACTTACAAAATGCTAAAGGGGCAGGACACAGGATGTAAGATGTGAGGAACCTTCTGACTAATAACAATGACAAATATTTGCTGGATTTCTACAAGGGAAACCTCCAGACTTGCTTCTGCCCTACTCTTGATCCCTTATGTCCTATTCTCAGTCCTGCATCATAGTGACACACGTGTAGTAATAATTCATGTCTCTTCTCATTCCTATTAAAGTGTCAATGCTTTATCTTACTTAGTTATCTGATCTAGAAGAAATCATTTATGCTTGGTACTACTTGCTGTTGACCCGTGTTGATTCCCAGTGAATACTCGCTGTTTGTTAGTTTCTTTGCTTTTAATTTTCTAGGATTGTAAGAAAATTTCCACATTTGTTGAGGAAAAATAAAGAGTCTAAAAAATATGAAGAAGTAAAATATACTTCTATCTAGCAAAATTAATCTACAGATATTTCTTCCACATCTTTTATATAATATATAATACAAGTGTTGCATAATGTGTGAGGGCATTACAATAATACCATAGGTAGTTGACTAAATAGCATCTACTAAAAGTAGTGTCCATCAGGACCCATAATGTGACCTTATTCATAAATAGGGCTTTTTTCAGGTATAATTAGTTAAAGATCTAGATGTAAAATTGCCCAGCATATAGAGTGGATCCTAAATCCAATAACTGGTGTCCTTACTCAGAATGGACAGAGATAAATAGAGAAGTCCACGTAAGTACAGGACATAGACTGGAGTCATGTGGTCACAAGTCAAGGAGTACGTACCTGAGGCCACCAGAAGCTGAAAGAGGCATGAAAGGATTCTTCCCTAAAGCCTTTGCAGGGAGCGGGGCTCTACTCACACCTTCATTTCAGACTTCTGGACTCCAGAACTGCTGTTTCTGTTGTTTAAAAGTACAAAGTTTAGGATGATTTGTTACAGCAGCCTTAGGAAACAGCCCTACCATGGACATAGTTTTGTGTTATATTCTTTTTTTCATCTGTGCAATATTGTGTTCATTTGCATTGTGTTAAGTTCTATAACTTTCATCCCAAATGCATTACTTTCAAAGGCTACAAAGTGTTACAAAATATAAAGGTACTAAGTGATTTTAAAACTCAAAATGTGAAAAATTTAGACTATCTCATTTCTTTATTCTTTTTTTATGTTTCAATAGCACTACAGTGAACAGCTTTGTATATGAGAAATCTTTCCACATAACATTAGGGTAATATCTAGAAGTGAAAATATCATGTCAATTTATTACATTTCTCTTTATCAATTATTTATTGAGTACTAAAGTATAGAATTTTGTCTGACAAAGTAAAAAAAAATTGTAGGTAACTGCTATGAATCATGAGACTTTAATAAGACATAAGAACAGAAAAGATGACATAGTATTTTCTTATATAAAAATATTCAAAACTCACCATTTTTATATTCTTCATCATCTCTTCTATAACCACTGTCAAAGCCTTCAAACTGGTCTCCTTGCAATAAACCTTCCCGACAACAGATTATCGACAAAGTAACCAGAATGTTCATGCCGGATAGAAGCCAGATAATATGACTCCGATACTTGAAACCTCCTTTACTCAGCATTTCACTCTGAGTTAAAGCCCTAGTTTCCCCAAGCTGTGCATGGTCTCGCTCCTCGTTTCTTTCTGACCATGTTTTCTCCCACTCTCCCTTGCTCATTGTGCTTTAGTAGCCCCCTTAGTATCTCTCAAAGTCAACCAGCATCATTCTGCCCTGAGGACTTGGCAGAGGCTCTTCATCTGGCCAGGTCATTGTCTTTCACACAGCTGCAAATATTGTCACATCACCTCCCTCATGGCTCTGCTAAAAAGTTACCTGCATGGAAGCCAGCACTGAAAACCTCACCTAAAACCGTAAGCATTCCTACCTCAGACTTCCATTCCTCTAATGGAAATCCTTTTCCTTTGTTGTTCAGTTCTTATCATTTGTAAACATACTATAAAACTTACATATAATTTTAGGGTACCCTCCCATAAAGACAGAAATCTTTGTCTCCTGTGTTCAGTATATAATTTCTTTGGCTAAATGGTATAAACAAAAGCATGAATGAGTTCCAGTAATGTTTATAAAATGTTGGAGTTATGGAAGTTCACCTCATGTCTCTTATATTGCACTATTATAAGTAAATAATAACAAAAATAGCTTGTATTGAGGCTTATAATATGTCTAGCATTACACTAAGTTTCTCTCATACATCAACTCTAACCACTGATGGTAAGAACTTATCAGTGAACATTTTCCCTATTTTGAAGAAGGAGAAACAAGCCTAAAGCATAGTTTTATTTTTATTTCTTCCTCAATATAAATTAATATGCCATAGCTTACTTATTTTTACAGGTGAAAAATTAGGGCCATTTTCCTTGTGATAAATTTATATGTTACTATTCCTGCTTAGGTTTTAAGTAAATAATTAGATAATTTAAGATAATTTAATATTAGAACAAGACTAGGGATTTGTGGATTATAGATTACAATGCTTTTCCTAGTTGAAAGCCATGTTATTACTGGAAGAAGATAGATTTAGAAGTTGAGGTTTTTCTACTTTATTTCGTGAATTAATATAAAATAGAATGTGAATTATGTTTATTATTTAATACCCCAACCATTGTCTTTTGTCTTTTCTTGTACTCCTCATTTAAGATTTATCACTTTGAAAAAGTAAAAGAAAAAGAATGAAATTAGTGCAGAAGCATCAATTTAGATTTGGTGTGGTCAAATTGAACTATGTAAGTTGCTCCCAGAGGGGGGGAAAAATACACCTCCTATGTAAATATGTAAGGTAAATGAGTAACTTGTGAAATCAGCTATGTAAACATTTTTCATGGTCAAGTAACAGTTGAGAAAATTCTACTCTTTCCCCTCTTGAAGGCCCTCAGTACATTCTTATATCCTAGAATAAGTAAACCTTTTTTTTAGCTTTTATAGTGCAATAACAACAAAAATCTAATAACTTATTTTCTTTTCTTCCCACAAAAAACCTATCTGTAATTCCCCAGAGATAATATTCTGAGAAATTAGCTTTAGAAAATGCCAGTTTGTCTATGTGAAATCATCTGACCAAATTTAAAATGCATGCTAATCTATTTTACATTAAAATCAACAAAAATACATATATCACTCATTCTTTCAGATTCCAGCTCTACCTTGGGCTTATATGTAATTCATAGGGAAAATGTTTTATGTATGAGTGTGTAAAAGCTCTCACACACAGGGCTTCGGATTTCATCTTTGTATAGAGAGTGGTGACCTCTTCAAAAGGAAAAAAGAGAATGTGAACCCCTAAAAAGGTAAACTTTGAATAGTTACTGGTATGTAATTGACAAAAGTCAGCATTTAGCATATGAACCTTTTAGAAGGTGCATTTTCCTCCTATAATTCACATGGAAATTCTCCAGTATTCTCAAAATTAAGATAACCAAAAAGTTTAGCAATAATTTTCAGACATCAGAGCATCTGTTCAAATTACCATGCAGATCTTGAAAGAACCTCTCCTTCAAGCCAAAACTAATCAGAATATTATATAGCTAATATGTTGCAGTGGACAGCTGTGTAGAAACTACAAAAGGAAAAGAATGCCTGGGCCTTTAGGCGTAATTACATTTATATAGAGGAAGCTACTATAGTGCGTAGCAACAGCAAAAGATTTTAAGTCAAGAAACCCGTGTTTCGAATCTAGCTCTGCCAAATATTAGCTGGCAAAATTTCAACATCTTTTTAGGGCCTCAATTTTCTAATAAGCAGAAGAGACTGGTAAACAAGCAACAGTGTGGCCATGATTATGTTTAGGATCAACTTAAAGATGGTATTTAAGAAAAAACTGTCAACTATAAAGCCTCATACAAGTTAAACTGTTTATTATGCATTTTTTTGTTTATTTAAGTGAGAAATATTAAGGTTATAAAAGCTAACACATTTTACATTTTTTACAAAAATAAGGCTTCCCAACTTTAATATTTGACCATATCATTGACTTGAATCTGTTAGATAAAATCACATTATCTCAATCAAAAATAATGTTGGAGTCTTTTGTTTCTTACCAAATGAATGATCATTTTAAAAAGCAGGGAAATTGAGTGAGAGAGAGAGAGCGAGAGAGAGAGACCATTCAAAACTATTCAAGTAAAAAAGATATATGGTTCTTCTAAGTCTGCCAACACCCATATGTGGTAAAATAATCAAAATGAGGAATACAGGCAAAATAATAGTGCAGAAAGTTTTAAATGATGTGAGGATAATTGCCTCGTACATAAATATTATTTTCAATCAACAGGGGGTTTATTACTTATATTTCTGCTGTAAATATATTCTGGCTATAAAACAGGTTTTCCTAGCATGAAACAAATTTATATCCAGAAGTAAAAGAAGTAGAAGTTTCTAGGAGCCTAAAAGCACAGGAAGACTGGAAATAAAGAAGGCATCTGATCTAATAGGAGCATAGCAAAAATGACAAGTTTGGTGGTCCTCAAGGATGTTAATTTCTCTTTGTTAATGTCATCTGTTTGCCAAAGTCACCTACAATAATTTCATGGTCCATTTTTGAGTCTTCGTTGTAAAATAATGCACTTTGGTTTGTTTCCTCCCTTCAATGAATTTATAATCTACATAGATGCTAAGAAAAGTTCCAATGAAAAACAAAGTATTCACTGAATTGAACTGGCACATAATTTTTTAAAAAATTATTCAAGAACTAGAGAGTGCAAGGAAAAAAAAAAGACTTCTAGATTATTTCAATTATGGCAACCTTAAATCCCAGATTTTTTTCAGAACTGTTTGCTTCTAAACATTTTACTTCAGTCTTTCTAAAAATGCACTCGACGCCAAATATGAGGTTCAGAAAACATGATGACAAAGGCAAAAAAAATAAAGGGCTTAACACTGCTGTAAACTTTGTTGTATGACCTTTGACTAACCTCTTGACCTTCAAATTTACCATCTTTAAAATGACAAATATGTTTCATCTTGGGTTCTAGCTCTGATTCCCTAGAGTGTGCCCAGAGTACCATGCTGAAGAATCCAAGACTTTCCCTAGGATAAACACAAAAGTGTGCTGCTATTGTAAGGTCCAGAAAACAAATAAACAAAAAAAAGTAGAGCAGCAACAGAAATGTCACATGTTTGCCAAACAAAATGTCTTAAAGTGAATGTTACAACAGTTTTTAGAATGGTGAGGTTACAGGTCAATAACTGTTTTGTTTTGTTTTTTCACTTATACAGGTATAGCTTATTTCTAGAAAAAAATCATAAAGGAAGAATAATTAATGACATTCAACAAATTTAATTTAAAAATTCATGTTCAAAATTACATCTCCATTGTGGCACTATGTCTACCAATTAGACCTTTATTTGTAAGAGAGCATAGTCTGTTAGTTAGTTTACATTATATATATCAGAGACAAATACACAGTTGGACCCAATTGCAGTTGAATTATCTTTTCCAACAGCTCTAAACTACTCAATTTCTCTTTCTATAATTATAATCTATCAATCAGATATCTTAGTTGTTTAACACATATTTTTCTGCCTCCTTTTACCCTACCATCCATTGATTCTTTTAATTTCACTCAACCTTCTAGCCTGGTTCCATATTTTTCCCTTTATAGAATGAATCATGTACTCTTTGCTCTTTTACTTCTCTATTATAACCTTCTCATCAAATCTTAGACTAAAAATCAATCCAACTGACCAGTTTTCTTTTCTGAAAGCCAGGATGCAGGGAAAAAGTACACACAACCATACAGGTTAGTGACAAAGCAACTTTATGCTTTAAACTTTCACTGGGTCTTTGGTCTGGCCTGTCTCCTTTGTCAACTCACTTTCTGTATTCTCCTCAAATCCATATGCCATCACTCTACCTCTACCTTTCTTTAGCAGTTGAGCAAATTGTTCACTTAAAAAATAGAAACAGGAGACATAAGATAGGAAATTAAGGACTTCTATCTGCAGATTTTTCTTATCCATGCCTTTCCCTTGTCATTTTCACCTATTTTCTAAGGCTTACTACCTTTATCTAGAATGCACGGCTTAAATCATCACTACTTTACCTTTAAAACAAGTTATATACTGTCTCATTAGGGGTGTACTAAGTTTAAAATAATCACCCCATTTTGAATTTCCATAATATCCTCTTTGAATGGGTAACACTTTATAAGAACTTGCTGTTGTGTTTGTGTGTGTTTGCTTTTGACGCACCTCCCAAAACACACACATACCAGTCTATGCTCACTTTGAAGGCAGGAATTGTGGTTTTATTATCTTTCTTTCCCTGGGCTTAGCATAATACCTGTCATATACTAGAAACTTAGAAATATTTATTAAATGGCTGCATGAATTTTGCTCTGTGAAGATCTTAATTTTTCCATAACCGAGACAAGCTAAATGTTGTAATGATTATTTTTTTATAAACCATGTTTAGTTCCTTTTCTTCTTTTAGAGCATCTTGAAAATCCTTGCTATCGATACCTTTGTTGTCTTCTCACCTTTGTTGACATTACCTGGGAGCTTGTTATAAATGCAGAACATCATCCTCCCTCTTTTATTTATCAAATGAATCTCATTTTAATAGATATTAATATGTATATTAAATATTGAAAAACACTGCTCCAAAATGTATTTGAAAATCAAAACCACTTAGGAATATCCATCAAATGGGGAGTTTATGAGAGAGTTGAGTGAAAAGCCAAAACCATTGCTGAGACTATTTATTCAACGATAACATTATTTTACAATTATCAGGTGCTATTTATTAATTCATTTAGTCAGTATATATTTCCCAGAACCAATCACAGTCTAGAAATAGTTCTAAGCACTGTGTTTAAAACTAGGAATCGGAGAGCAAAATAAAAACAGTGTCTGAGAACTCACAATAAAGTAGGTTGTTCTTTTTCTGTTGGAAACCTCAACAGCTGCTTAGAACTGATGTAGAGGAGCCATACTTAAATTAACTGGATAAAGAGAATCTTTTAAAAAATATTAATGATTGAAAGAGGTAAGGGGATGGGAAAAGGCAGGAAATATTTTCCTATATAAAATATATACCTATATATATAGGTATATTTAGGTATATATATATGTAGGTATATATAGGTATATGTGTATATAAAATATATACCTATATATAGGTATAATGGTTAATTTTGTGTGTCAACTTGACAGGGCTAAGTATGCCTTGGTATTTGGTTAAACATTATTTTGGGTATATCTCTCAGCACGTTTCTGAATGAGAATAACTTTGTGTCAGTTTGAGTAAATCCAGTTGCCCTCCCCAGTGTAGGTGGAACTCATCTATTCCATTGGAGACCTGAATAGAACAAAAAGTCTAGGTAAGAGATGCTTTTCTCTTTCTGTCCAGTCGTCTTTGAGCTGCAGCATTGGTTTTCTCCTGCCTTCATACTCAGATTCGGACTGAAACTATAGCATTGCTTCTCCTGAGTCTCCAGTTTGCCAACTGCAAAGGGCAAGACTTCCCAGCCTCCCTAACTACTGTGTGAGCCAATTATATGGATATGGATCTAGATGATAGATAGATACATAGATAGATAGGTATCCTAAGGCTACATTCTTTCCTGAAAATCCAGATTAATAATATACCAGGTAAACATAGTTAAATTGTTTTCACAGAGTATATTGGATTATGATAATAAACAATTGGCCAGCTAAATATTTGACAATCATTTGAGTTATATTAAAATACGAAAATCATTGCTTTCTAGTTCTTTCTGTCACTTGCAATGTATCAGTGCAATAGAGCAATTCATGATGAGAGGGACAAAGAAGATTTTACAATCAAAGAAACAATGTTGATCACATTTATTCAGAGAGTTTAAACTTGCAATATTTAATAAGGTAGTCACTAAATTTATATGACCATTTAGATTGATATTTAAATTAATACAAAGAAATAAAATTAAAAATGTAGTTCCTTGGTTGCGCCAGCCACATTTCAAGTACTCAACAGCCACATGTGGCTAGTAGCCATCATATTGAACAGTGGCAATATAAAACATTTCCATCATTGTGTAAAATTCTGGTTAAAAGTTGCCATCTATCTGCTGCATAGTATTCCACTGTGTAAATGTACCATCGTTTTTAGATCCAAGCTGCGACCCTTTGTTGCAGCATAGATGGAACTGGAGAGCATTATGCTAAGTGATATAAGCCAGGTGGTGAGAGACAGATACCATATGACCTCACCTGTAAGTGGAACCTAATCAACAAAATAAACAAGTAAGCAAAATATAACCAGGGACATTGAAAGAAAAACAGACAGTAACCAGAGGGGAAGAGGGAGGGGGATTAAAGGGGAAAGGGAGGAGAAAGGGCATCAAGTAACATGCACAAGAACCCATGGACAAAGCCAAATGGGGGAAGGATTGAGGGTGGGAGATGGGAGTGGGTGGGGCTGGGGAAAGTGGTGGCAGGAAAATGTTGACAAAAACAAACAAAAAATAAAGTAGTCAGGCAGAGGCTGGGAGTAGTGTGGGAAATTAAGGGGTCGAAGAACTGGTGTGTGTAGCCCATGGACATGGACTAAGAGGTGTGGGGATGATGACATGGGGTGCATGGTGAAGGGGATAAAGGGGGGGGGAATGGGACAACTGTAATAGCATACTCAATAAAATAAACCAAAAAAAAAAAAAAGTTGGGATCTAAATCATCCATGGGATCATGGACACCAACAGAATTCTATGGGAATGTGCTGTGGCTTAAAATATGAAGAAAAGTACGTACCCCCCAAATTGTTTTGATATGTTTATATAGGAAGAGAAATATCTCCAAATGTTTTGGATTTAAAACGTAAAAAATAAAAAGAAATCATATAGTTTAAGTTGAACTGTTTTTTAATGTCTCAGTTATTCCTTAGCCAATTGCCCATAAACTGACATCATTTTTTTATAGTTATAACAAAAGTTATGAAAGGAGTAAATGTTAAAGTTGTAAATATGATAATTACTTACATTACTTAAACTTATGGAAGTGATAGATTTATTTTATTTTTCATTGTTTCTAGAGAGAAAGGAAAGGAGAGAGAGAAAAAAGAAAAACATCAATGTGAGAGAGAAACACTGATTGGTTGCCTCCCGCACACGACCTCACCATGGATTGAACCCACAATCGTTGGTTTATAGGATGACACTCCAACCAACTGAACCACACCAGCCAGGGCTGTAAGTGATATATTTAATTATCAAGAATACTTCATAGTTTTTTAAGAATTCTTTAAACAGGACATTTTTGCTGTTTAGCAATGATGGTCATTATATTTCAAAGAAGGGAAACAATGTCAATTCTCTCTCACCTCCTTTTTTAAAATTAAATAAATCGGGGTGACATTAGTTAATAAAATTACATAGATTTCATGTGTACAATTCTATGATACCTCACTTGTATACTGCATTGTGTGCCCACCACCCAAAGTCAAATCTTCATTTGTCACCATATATTTACCCTTTACCCTTTACCCTTTCCTACCCCTGCACCTCCCCTTCCCTCTGGTAATCACTAGCATTGCCTGTGTCATTGAGTTTTTATTTGGCTATTATCAACAAGACAAGTAATAATGAGTGTTGGAAAGGTTGTGCAGAGAAAGGAAACTCCAGTCACTGCTGGTGGGAGTGTAAACTGATGAACCACTGGAAGACAGTATGGAAGCTTTCCAAAAAATTAAGAATAGAGTAACCAACCATTTGGCATAGCAACCCCTCTTTTGGGTATCTACTCCCAAAACTTGAAAGCATTTATTCACAAATATATATGTCCCTAGGTTCACTGAAGCATTATTCACAGTGGCCAAGACATGGAAACAACAGAAGTGTCCTTTGATAGAGGATTTGGTAAAGAAGAAGATGTGGTACATATATACAATGGGATACTACTCAGCCATAAGAAAACATGAAATACTACCATTTGCAACAACATGGATGGATCTTGAGAATATTAAGCTAAGTGTATAAGTCAGAAAATGTGAAGAAACATTCAGTTTCACTCATGTGTCAGATATAAAACTGAAAACAACAAATGGACAAAAAAGAAAACAAATACTAGAAAGCATCCCCTTCAAGCTTCAAGGCTTATAAAGTAAATTACAGAATTTGGACAGAGGAAAAAACAAAAGAGAAGTTGTATAATAAATTATAATTTTGGAAGGGAAGTTGTAGAGTTCCTTCTAAACTATATCATAAATTCTCCCTAAATTTTGGAAGACATGAATGTAAATACTATATGGACTCTTTAAATGCTCTTTGTAAGTTATTTTTATACTGTTATATTTTTAACAAATTCTAATGTTTTATTCAGGAATATTTAAATGATGTTAAGCAGGAAAATGTTTTCTAAATTGAAGGGTTGTTAATTTGTGGATACAATGAGGAGTGATCATTTGAACTTCATTCTCAAAAGTCAAAGCAATTAAATGGAACTCAATTTCTTCTTTCTTTTTGAGTATGAATAGATATTGATAATCTCTAATCTTTATATTTATGATATAGAATGAATTACAGTTTTAATAATTTCTTAATAGCTTTTATACCCACATAGTTTCTATTGCAATCTATCAGAATTTCTCCTCATAAATTTCAGATCACAAGCTTTCCATTACTTATTATGCAAAGCACTGTGGGCAATTCTTAGAGCCAGGCATTCTAGATTACTACCACTGGCCTCTATTTGTCTAGACACTAAAAAGCCTATGCCTTCTTCTGTTGCATTTCTCAAGAAATCATTACATTTCTTTTATTTGCTTGGTACATTGATCTCAGTTCTTCTCCTCACTTCCAGGTTCTGCCCTTTTATTATCCAATCTACCTAGAACAGAAGGAAGACTGCCAACTTTCATTGAACTGTCAGGTTCTTCGGGGGGTCCGCTAGCTGCAGTAAAATGACTCTACATTGTATTCAATGAACCGTAAAGATAAAGAGACCAATGGGAAAAAATAAGTTTTCATGCCCTCAGAGCAAGAGGTTGGTCTCATCTTCTAGTAAAGCTGTTTAACAGCCCATAACAACTGCCAGACATGGGAGAGTTGGAGGAATGACAATGCAACTCAGCTATTCACCTCCCATAATGAAGCATCTGTCCCCAAAATACAGTGTTCTCTCCTTCCAAGAAACTCACAAGACAAAGGCAAACAAAGTAGTGAAATAGAGACTCAATCAAATAATACATATTCTAATTAGAATAAGAGGGGAAAGGTAGGTTAGAAAGAAATAGAAAAATGATGGGAGGTACTTCAGCAATTTAAATATTGTTCATTAGTAAGAATAGGAAGTACGCAGCCTACCTGGTGTTGCAGCAACTAAGTTCCACAATTTAGCAAGAATAATATTAAGCAGTAGATGAATTTTCTGTTTGTTTGTATACACAATAAAATTCCTGTATCATTTTTACATAATATTGGCATTTGACCTCTCTCCCAGGAACTATATTCTCTTCCCTATGTTTAGAAACATTGGCTATTAGTTTAAAGGAGAGAAAAAATGATTAGTGAGAAAACCGCTAGCATGGTTATGCTTTATAAATGTAGACTTAATTTTTTCCAGGAAGACTTTTAACATCTTAAATTCTCTTCAAGTTTTCATAGTTTTGTTCACTTTCTCTTAAAGATAATATAAAGAGGTCATTGATTTTCTTACACTAAAAACAAAAGGGAGAATTAATATATATTCAGCTTTATCTATATATTTTTAATAGATAAAACATTAACTGATAACTAGTAACCCTACAACATCCACAAATCTACAAAAATTGACACATTGACCTACCTTAGTAATTAAATAACACTTCTTATAGGGTTGATTTTTTAGATTATGAAAGTAAGTTTTCAGAAGTCACCTGTTAAAATGCTTCTACTTTCAGGTGATGTAATTCATCAAGTTAAGCTATCACTATAAAAGGATATTTTTCAAAAATAAATTTCAGAAAATTATGGAGTTATTATGTAGAAAACAAATGTAAGTTACAGAAACCAGTTGGAAAAAGGGCTACCATTGACCTGGCAAGTGACACACTGCATGGATTTCTGGTCATAACTGACCCCTTAACTGGGTACCCTGGTGCAAAGCAAAACCTATACGACCTGGAGCCATAGGTTACTGTCCCCCCATGAAGGAATCGTTAGCCTACAGGGGTAGGCACAGGGGTATCCAACCCGTGGGCCAACCCAAAATCATAAATTTACTTAAAACATTATGAGATTTTGGGGGATTACCTGTCACAATGTATTTAATGTGTGGCCCAAGACAACTCTTCTTCCACTGTGGCCCAGAGACGCCAAAAGTGTGGACGCCCTGGTAGGGTTTGAGGTGCTTCAAGACAAAATGAATGTAAGTAAAAGTGCTTCAGATGGGCTTACGAAGATGTCAGGCCTTACTGATAAGGGGATTGGTATTAAAAGTTGTCTTCTTTCAGTGAAATATGGAACAATAAATGTGAGAACTAATTTGATATATGCAAAGATATCAAAGATTATTTGTTTTGTTTTAGTTTATGTCAGTTTTGCCTGGGGCTCGCTCTGTGGATGAGCTTTTTTTTTTTTTTTTCTTGTGAAGCTCTTCCTGCAGATGTTTAGGAGAGTTTTAAAGCATGTTGATGTCCTTTAAAATGATAGTATGCAGAGTATGCAGAACATATAAATACTAACAATAACTTATTATTAGGTTAAGTAAATGCATTTTAATCAAACCAATCAAAGTTTTTCTTTTCTCCATATAAAAATGCTGTGAAATACATGCTTTTAGCTTGCGAAACAAAATTTGTTATTTTGCTTGTAAGAAAAAGTCAGTGTTTGGGGCTGCATACATCTCTCCATTTATATTATCAGCTTAAATTAAGGGAACTTTCTCCTTGGAGGGTGAGAATTGATTATCAATTAAAAAAGGACAAATATGAAAGGTATTGTGTAAGTTTGTATGGCATATGACTAAACTTTTAAATATGTATCCAGAGATTTTGTGGCTTACATTGTTTGCAACTGGAGTTTATCATGCTGTAAAAGAGAAGACTGGTGCCTTAATGAAAAGAGCTGTACTCAAAATTCATATAGCCATCTAAAAATCCAGTACACTTAAAATGTCCTTTTAGCTTTTGGTTTGAGTAATATAAAATGTTTGCTTTATTGGCCTCTAGCTATATAAATATAGACAATGCTATTTGCCTTTAAAATTCTTAACAAGAAAACCATTCATCTAATTTATACTGAATCATTGTACAATAAGCTTAGTATATAATCATTAGCTAGTGCCACAATAAATAACTACTATGTATTCATCAGAAGTTATTATGAATCTTCAGCTTCTTATAATGGCAGTGAGTATATCTTTCTAACAGTTTCACTCTGTCAAAGAAGTTATTGTGAACCGAGCTAAGAATTTCATTAAGTGCCTGTTTTTTAGAAGGAAGACTTTTGTGGAGAACATGCAGACATATGCATGTAGGCAATATGTAATCGACTTATTACTTCATTGCCATAACTCTCTCTTAGAGCTGGCTTTAGATATCCATCTTTTAAATTAACCACATTCCAGAAAGCTTGAGATTTATTCCTTTTTAAAGTGCATCAAAATATTATATAAAATAAAAAGGCTTATCAGAACACTAATTCTGCTTTAATTTGATTTTCAGTCTTTCTCCCTTTTTGTTGTATGCAAGCAGGCAAATTGATGGGAAGGATGTGAATGCCTACAAATGCATTTTTACCCAGTGAGTTAATAAAGCCAATGGAGATAAGACTTTAAAAGAAAAAAAAATGCCTTGTGTATATTAATGGGATACATTTTGATAAGAACAAATAAGTTCATTCCATTGATTTTAGTCATACTTTTTAGTAAATACAGAAATGGCACTTCAGAAATCACTTCTTATGTATATTAAAGACCAACTCTGTATTCTACACTGTGATAGTTTGCATTCACTCCCTAAATTTAGAAATAAACCCAATGGTATGCAATTTTTGAAGAAATGTAAGACCAGTGGTTTTGGAATCATTGAGAATGGTGGGTATATGGGGTAGAGGACCATCCATTAATTAGTAAGATTTGGGTGGATATAATCAAAAAGACTAGTCACCAGCAAATATTCAGAACTAGGAATCCTTCTGATGTAAAGTGCTGTCAAGGACAATAAGGTGATTGGCCTAATCTGCTTGCTGTTTGCCACTACAGGTTTATCCTAGGAAGTTGTGGAAATATCACACAAATGGGAAGGAGAGAACCCACACTACCAAAAAGAAAGGGGGGGAGGATTAAAAGCAAAGCTCTCTATTCATTATTCACAGCCTAATTAAAAAATTAATTAAAACTTTAAAATACGTAATGAGAGACACTAGTAAGAAAATACCTAAACTGACTTCTACTTCTAACAATATGTTATTGGAGTCATTTTCCTACTTTTCCAATGACTTCTTTATTACAGTTTCTGATTTCTTCTCTTATAACCTATAGTTTTTTTCAAAATTTGATTCTTAATGCTTTTACTTCCTATACTTACACTTTCTTCCTAAGACAGCCCAATTGTTATTATTCCTTACATATTCAGTTTTATTCTCTTTTATTTATGAATCTCTAAATTTTTTGCAATAAAGTATTTTTATGTTTTTAATTTTATATTTTAATATATTTTTCTAATTTTTTATAATGAATCTCTAATTCTGTATCTTCAGTCAAGCTCTAATCTAAATGCTTATTTTCTGGATATTTTAATAGAATAGAATGCTTCTATTTGGATAGGCTAATTTTTTCTGAAATTCACTAGTTATAAAATAAAAATTATTATATTTTCCCAACCAACTTCAGCAGCTCAGCTTCTATGGTTTTGTCAAATTCTTTGATGTTTTACTTTTCTTTTCACTTGCATTTGTAGAATCATGTTTTCCTGTACATTGCACCACCAGTGAATCAATTATACCCATCCTGGTCTAGGCCTGCCCAACACTGGTTTTATAACCACAACCATGAATGCTCACAACATTGTATATAACAACGGTAATATGACCACTTATTAAAATGTTTGTAATAAATTTGTTATCAAAAAAAGAAAATATAAAAACATAAGAACAAGACTTTTTAAAGATACTTTTCTTATGCCAGTTGCTGGTCTGAATACAAATTGTGATGGAGCAAACAGCTGTGAAAGAAGTCAGAGCCCATACTGACAATCTTACATTCATATAGACTGCCAAGTAGAAATACTGATAAATTTCAAAAAAGTCAGTGAAACTAATTTTTTATACTTTGGAAAATATTTTGGTACCTTTTCAAATTATCTTGTCAATGCATTTAACATAAAATTCTCAAAGTTTGCAAAAAGTCATAGTTAATATCACAGAATATTTCAAAATATTAAAACATTATATTATGACCAAAGTCTGAATACTTCACATGCTGCAAAAAATCAATTTTCCAATTTTACTGTACTGTTTGGAGGATATTCCTACACACTAAGCAATGTGCTGTCAAAAAAAACAAGTGTGATAATCATTGAAATTTGGCTTAAGTCACCACAGTTTCTTCTTGCATGTAGCACTAACAAATGAGGCTTTGTAATACTAATTCTTAGATTTTTGGCCTTATTTAGATTAGAGTAATGAATTACATTAAAAATTTTCAATGCTTCAAATCAAAAATAGGGCCACTGCTTAAAGAAAATTGTTATCTCTTAATATCTTTTACAAACATAGAAGAGATTTTAAAAATCAATCTAGCATGTAAAAGAGAACAAAAAAAGTTTTTTGATAATTTTTCTTCTTCCCTTTTATTTTTGTTTTGATTTGTTTTGTTTTGTTGGCCAAAAAGGCTATCTGAATGACACCTGAAGAACTTTGCTGTCTGTGACCATGCAAACACCATGGTGATTATAAAGAATTATTAACCTATTTTGAAAGTGAAAGTGAAAATTCATCTTGAATTGCTGTAAATCATGCAGTACAGCAATTCAAAATGGTGTGTCTTTGAGAGTTCTATAACTTAAGACAAAATTTTGGCATATTGTCCATTTTTCACATGGGGTGAAAGTGAGAAACAATTACTTCATTTTTCCCAGGATAAAAAGTTTAAGCGGAAGTCGAGCACTGAAAAGTATTAGTAATACAGAATGTTGGCCCAAGAGCAGAGAAAATATTTGATAATAAAGAACTGAATTGAAACCACAACCAAAGAGTTCATTAAAGTAACATGGTTCCATTCTCAGGGTCATTCAGACTTGTCTCATATTTTCATCCACCTGGAAAACACATACGTGCCTAACACAAGTCCCTATTTACTTTCACCTTGGATATGTTATCTCTTAGAAAAATTACAATTCACAAAATAATATCCATTATAGCCTTTAAAGCTCAGAGGCAAATTAAGCCTCTGTTTGGGCAAATGTATACTACTTTACAGTGTAAGATACTCTATGAGATAAAAGAGGTCTTGTTATTATATAATCCAACAAAAGAGTGATAAGTGAGTTTCAGGCCCCAAGAAATCTTTAAACCTCTTAGCCAGAAGTGCACAGTGAACAAATCATATTATATTTTTGTCAAAGGACTGGGAAATCCTTAGCAATGAATAGAAACTTGGTAGTTTATATTGCTCATTAGAAAACAATGGCCAATGCCCCAGTGGGAAGAGTAGCCATTTGAACTTAATAGAAAGTGCGAGTAAAGCATCTTCCAAACGAAACAAATCATGTGTTTTTTTTGTTTTTTGTTTTTTTTTTTTGCTAGAAGAGTAAGTCCCTCACGAATGAAACAGAACTCAGTGTTAATCTAGATGTAGGAACCATTTTTATTATAAAATTATTCAAATTCAAATTCAAAAAATAAAATAGAAACTCAAGGATATAAGTGACTGGAAAATGTAGCATTTCTGTTAATGGATTTTTATTTCAACATTTAACAAATTTATCAATATTAAGGGTATTGTGAGATTATTTAGATCACGAAACAGGAGGCCCTGACAGAGTATTCACTATTTATTTCCAATATTTTTTAATGAGATTAAGTTAATATTCTACAGATGAATAAAGTTAGATTAATTTTTAGATAATTTTAGCTTATCCCAGAGCTTCACTCCAACATTGCCTTTGGTGAATATGCTTTCTTCACACACAGTCAACTGCCTTGAAAGTGGAAGAGGAACAAAAAATGCAAAGAAATCCTCATCATAACACATTGATTTATAATGTCTATAACCCCTCTTATCCTTACCTTTGTACAACTGTTACTACAATCAATGGCACACTACTTTGTATTCTACTTTTCTCATTTTTTTCAATTATAGGCTTCTTGTACTATGCCCTTATACATATTTAATATTTTAAGATATATTATGTACAAGAATATACCCATAATTTTTAATAGTCCAGGAAGATATCCTTAATTCTGTTTCCCTCTCACCCATGGCATATAAATCTGTTACTTAAGGTTTTCTATTTTACTTCCTATATAGCTCTCTCAGATTTGGCTTGTCTTATTCATCCCAACTTCCAGTTGCTCCTCATTTAGGCTCATAATCATCTGTCACTAAAAGCATTTCAAGGACTCCTTAACTGCACTTTCTTTTGTATCCAGTCTCATCAACCCCTCAAAACCATCCTTCGTTCAGACACTGGAGGTACTGCTTATTTCACAACATCTAAAATGACATCGAGTGTAAGTAAAGTCATCTCTATGAAACACTAATATAGTAAATAAACATGCTGCTGCTTTAAAATTCTTCAATACTCAAAAATGTTCTTATTAGTGACATTGCTGAGGATTTAGAGATTTACATAGGATACTTGTACAAGCATAAAAGTATTTGATGCTGTCTCATAAGACTGGTTTAATATATAGAATAGAATAGACTGATTTATTATATAAAATTAAATAGTGACTTAATATTAAACCAGATAGCTGCCATGGTTTTATCATCTCAGTACAAAATTTAAAAAATGGAGAAATAAAAATCAAAATCAACAAATCTAAAACTTCATCTTGAAATATTTCTGTAGTATGCTATTTAGTGTTATTTAGTATGTTATTTTGAGCTGAGATCTGTGGCCAACTTATCTAGCTTTGATATTTTGTATTTTCCATTCTGACTCTAAAGGTACTATGGTCAAACTATGAGTAATAAATTTTCACACATATTTCTTCCAATTTAGAGATTATATTTTAAAAAATGTTGTTTTGCAATTCCTCCTCCACAATTCCACCCACAATGACTCAATAGCCTAATATGCTCATTATTTTCCCCACCATTAAGATATAATTATCTACAATCATGGAAATCCTGTATTCTCTCCCACATCTTCTCTATCAAATTTTATTTTCAAAATACTTAAAAATAAATCTAGCTGAGCTATACTAATGACTTAAAATGGTATGTTGTGTTAAGATTTGAGAGTTATACTGAAGTTTCTCCATTTCCTATCACTTTTAAAAAAAAACCCATCAATCATTTCCATTTTAAAAGAAAAAAAGAAAAAAATGAAACTATCACTCTATATTTAAACTAGTTCAAATTATAAGTTATTTGACATATGCCAACAGGTTCACATTTAAGGATGGTGTGTCAGCCTTCTTTATTGTTATGATTTACCACTTATATCTGATAGTGATGACATTAAATGAGTATGTCCTTTTTTAATACAAAAGACAAACTTTATCCAGAATAATCACAAATTGGATCACAGCTTGATATAAACTCTATATTTTTACATAGTGTTTTTCTTGACCATTTATCATATTATATGCTGCACTATAATTTTCCTGTTTATATATCTTTGATATTAAATAATTAAATAATTTCAATTCTTTTCATCTGTGTTTACCTCTGGAACCTACTGCATTATCTTCTCCATAGTCAATATTTGGTAAATATTTGTTGAAGAAACCAGATATATTATATTTGTATCCATACAGTCTGACAGTTTACAAACTAAACTATTTGTTTCTTGAGTGAAGGAACTGAATATTTGTATATGCAACCCTGGCATCTCAGAGACTGCAACAGAAAGGTATACAATAAATTTTTCTTTTCAGAATAAATGTTTTGGTGGTAATAAAACAGGGGTCTTTTTAAAGCATTCATGAGAGTTAAAGTTCAATAGGTAGATTGGAGAAACATTGAAGGGGTATTTAAATCCCAAATAAAGGGGTATAAAGTTAGAATTGTAGATACCGATTAGTATTCCAGTTATGATGCTTCATGAACATGTCTATAATAACCACCTCACCTCCATAAGCCTTAAGTTTTTCCGTTCAAATGAAGAATGGAATAACATGTTTGGCCATATGTTTAAGGTATATAATACCAGAAGTTATTTCAAACCAGCACCAACCAGGGCATTCAACAAGTTATTTCCATGTTGAGCTCATTCAGCATGTGCTAAGACTAGTGAATACTCTTGGCATGAGTATCTTTACCTATTGCCAGTCCTATAAAGTTTGTTTTCTAATCATGCATGATGCATGTGAGATAAAAGAGTAATACAAAAGGGATTATCTAAATGTGCGATGGTTGGTGTTAATAGATGTGCTTCAGGCTGTTCTTGTCAGTAAAAAGTGCTGCTCAAGCATGACGAAAAGGATTAAAAATAATCGACCTTTTCCAAACAGATGCCTGGACTCCTGGGGAATAATGACATATTGTGGACTCATTAAGCTCTGCTTTGGGTAGATTAGGCACTCAGATTGGCTTTCTTGGGAGGGAAGTCTGTATTGTCAAGTGCATACAGTTTCAATCATGGTCATTATGTTCATGGACTCCTTCATAAGAGATAAGACTTGGGGGAAAACCACTCTATTTTCCACTGGATGGATCATCTTGTCTACCAAAATGTTGACTCTTTGAACCAAAGCAAACATTTCCTAATGGAAAATTAAACAGGAAATGTATATTACCATACTGTGTCCATTCTAAATTATCCACCTCTATTCCTATTGTTTTTCTTTTCTTTCTTTCTTTCTTTCTTTCTTTCTTTCTTTCTTTCTTTCTTTCTTTCTTTCTTTCTTTCTTTCTTTCTTCTTTCTTTCTTTCTTTCTTTCTTTCTTTCTTTCTTTCTTTCTTTCTTTCTTTCTTTCTTTCTTTCTTTCTTTCTTTCTTTCTTTCTTTCTTTCTTTCTTTCTTTCTTCTTTCTTTCTTTTCAAAAAATCCATTCAACTTATTTGGATAACATTGGTTAATAAAATTATATAGGTGTCAGGTGTACAATTCTATACTATATCACCTGCATATTGTATATCCACCACCCAAAGTCAAGTCACCTTCTGTCATCATTTACCCTCCTTTCGCCCTTTTCTAACCTCCCCTTATCACTGTTTCCCTCTAGTAATCATCATACTGTCATCTGTGGGTTGTTGCTGTTGTTTTGTTCTGTTTTTTGGTTTTTTGCTTAGTCCCTTCATCTTTTCATCCCAGCCCCCAATACCCTTCCCTTCGAAAAGCTGTCAGTGTTTTCTGTATCTATGACTCTGCATCAATTTTGTTTGTTCATTTTGGTCATTAAATTTTACGTATAAGTGAAATCAGATGATACTTGTTTTTCTCTGACTGGTTTACTTCACTTTGCATAATACTCTCCAGGTACATTCATGCTGTTGCAAAAGTGAAGATTTCCTTCTTTTTTGTGGACAAGAAGTATTCCATTGTGTAAATATACCACAGCATTCTATCCACTCATCTGTTAATGAGTAATTAGGTTGATTCCAAATCATGGCTATTGTATATAGTGCTGCAATGAACATAAGGGTGCATATATATTTTTTCAAATTAGTGTTTTGGGTTTCTATGGATATATTCTCAGTAGTGAATTTGCTGGGTCACAGGACAGTTCCATTTTTAATTTTTTTGAGGAAACTCCATACTCTTTTCCATAATGGCTGCACCAATCTGCATTCCCACCAACAGAGCACAAGGGTACCCTTTTATTTACATCCTGGCCAACACTTGTTGCTTGCTGATTTATTGATGATAGCCATTCTGACAGATGTGAGGTGATTTCTAACCATGGTGTTAATTTTCATTTCTCTGATGATTAGTGATGTTAAAGGTCTCTTTATATGTCTATTGGTCATCTCTATGACCTCTTCAGAAAAGTATCTATTCAGGTTATTTGCTTATTTTTAATTAGGTTTTTGGGTTTGTGTCTTTGTGTGTTGAGTTTTATAAGTTCTTTATAGATTTTGGATATTAACCCCTTATCAGATGTACCATTGGTGAATGTGTTCTCCCATTCATCTCCCATCTTTCCATTTTGTTGATGGTTTTCTTTGCTGTGAAAAAGCGTTTTAGTTTGCTGTTGTCCCATTTGTTTATTTCTTGTTTCCCTTGTCTGAGGAGACACATTAGAAAAAAATCAGAAAAAAAAAGAATTGCTACAAAAAAAATCAGAGATTTTATTCCCCATGTTTCCTTCTAAGAATTTTATGGTTTTGAGTTGAGCATTTAATTATTTAATGCATTTTGAGTTTATTCTTATGTATGGTATAAAAAATGTGGTCTAGTTTCATGTCTTTGCACATATCAGTCCAATTTTCCCAACACCAGTTATTGAATAGATTATTATATATTTCTGGCTCCTTGTCAAATATAAAAGGTGTGGGTTTATTTCTGTGTTTTCTATTCTGTTCCATTGACTTATATGTCTGGTTTTATTCCATTACCTTGCTGTTTTGATTACTATGGCCTTGTGGTGTAGTTTGATATTAGGTAGTATGGTTTCTCCAACGTTTTTCTTCTTTCTCAAGATTGCCAGGGTATTTTATTGTTCCCTACACATTTTTGGAATATTTGTTCTAGTCTCCCCTTAATATGACTGCATTACTATCAATCTCTCCTTTTCAGTCTATCAAGATTTATGGTACTTTACCTATTTAGGTGCTCCTATGTTGGGTGCATAAATGTTTACAATGGTTATGTCCTCTGGTCCTCTGTTGGATTAATTCCTTTAGCAATATATAATGTTTTTTTTATTTTTGTCTCTTGTCAAAATTTTTCTCTTGTCTTTTTTTGAAGTCTATTTTGTTTGATATAAGTAGTGCTACCCTAACCTGTTTTTTCATTCCCATTTTCTTAAAATACATTTTCCATCCCTTTATTTTGCAGATCTCCTTGCAGAATATTCCTGTCTTCTTTTTTTCCAACTAATTCTTTAGCCACTCATCATAAATCATTATAAATGCATATTTCAGGCCTTCTCTCCCTCTATAGTAACTGTAACATCAGAAAGAATTCCCTTCACTACTGTTTTAAGGGCTGTCACTGAGTGCAAGTGAGTAGTAGCAGTCTACTTCTAGTCAATACCAGTATAACTTCGAAATCTAACAAAAAACCAGACTCGCTTTTTCTTACTCCATTAGCTGTTCATGGGAAACTCCACATGAGGTCATACTTATAGTGGAGTGAGAGTCAGTGAAGCAGCAGGAGCAAGTACCATGGGACTCTAAGCCATCTGTTTATGTAGTTTATCTGTGCCTTCCCAGACCTATGTGGCTAAGTCTAATCTCATTTTACAATAAAATGTACTGTGCACATTCTATTTTATGGTTCGGTGGATCAGATCACACAATTTATGATGTGCAATACAAATTGCATAGTTGTGGTATCCCATGAACAGGTGTTCACTCTACAAACTTTCAGTATCAAGGCAGAGCTACATTTCAAGGGGAAAATCGTTATTGGTAGATAAATGCATGGCTTAGCCGGTTTATGCTCTTATCCTTTTATGATAACTTTACAGAAATTCCACACAATTTTTCCATCTACCACAATACTTCTAATACCATTGGGTCTGCTATGTTATAAAGCCCAAGTGACTGGTTCCTTTAACTACAGTCTAGAACTGAAGCAGAATCTTTTCCTGCTTAGAGACCAATTCAGTACTGAGCATTGTATTTAAATCAGCAAATGAATCAGCACAGCGTACCCAAACATGATATATGTTATATTCAAAATATGAGGTACATCAGGCTTGTGCTTCTTTTTGTCCGGTGTGCAAGGGGCAGCAATGCATTATAATTTAAAGTAGATTTTCCTATTCCCAAGTAACGGGACAAAAAATTCCACCTATGGGCTCCTAAAGTTCTTATGCTTTTAAAGATTTTATTCATTTTTAGAGAGAGGGAGAGGGAAAAAGAGAGGGAGAGAAACACTGATGTGCAAGAGATACATCGATCAAATTTTTTCGCACACCCCCGACCAGGGACCTGGCCTGCAGGGACCTGGCCTGCAGGGACCTGGCCTGCAGGGACCTGGCCTGCAACCTAGGTATGTGCTGTAACTGAGAATTGAACCAGTGACATTTTGGTTTGCAGGCAGGCACTCAATCCACTAAGCCACACCAACCAGGGCAATTCTTGCTACTTTCTGTTCACTAGGCCCTGTTAGCATGATGTTATTAATGTAATGGGCAAACATGATGTTCTGTGAGATATCATGTAGCTCGACATCTCTATAGCCTGCATTATGACTGAGAGCATGGTCTTTTATCTACTATAAGGCAAGACTTTTTCCAGCCATTATTTGTGATTACCTGTTCTCTTAAGGATAAGAACAAAAAACATTGTTTCCAGGTCAGAAACTGGGTAGTAAACACTAGGATCCAAGTTTATTTGCTCTTATCAGGATATCACATCTGGAGGTGGTACTATGATTGGCACCACCATCTGATTACATTGAGTTATTTCCCAAGACATGCTTGGTCTATTCAGGGGCTGAATATAAGGAGAAAAAGGGGAATGAGGGAGGGATCACCATGTCTGCATTTTTATTTTATTTTTTCACCCATCCCTTCCATTTGGAAAACATCAGTTTGTTCTGTATGTGTAGGGGTATTTTACTGTTTTGGTTTGTTTATTCATTTACATAGTTTTTTAGATTTCATATATAAGTGAAATCATACTGTATTTATCTCTCTCTTTCTGACTTATTTCATTTAGCATAATAACCTCTAGGTTCAACATGTTGCCCTGAATAGACCGTTTTAACTTTTTTTTGCTGATTAATATTCCAGTGTCTAGGGATGGACACTTAGGATGCTTCCATATCATGCCTACTGTAAATAATACTGTGATGAACATAAGCGTGTATATATCCTTCCTAATTAGTGGTTTATTTATTTATTTACTTTAAACAATTTTTAATTACAATTGACATACAAAATTAGATTAGCCTCAAGTGTGTAACACAGAGATTAGACATGATATAACTTACTAAGTAACCATCCTGATAAATCTTGTACCCAACTAACATAATACATAGTTATAACAATATTATTGACTATACTTTCTAAGTTGTACTTTACATCACCATGACTATTCTGTAACTACCAATTTGCACTGCTTAATCTCTTCAAATTTTCTACCCTTCCCTACCAAAGGGTATCTGATCCGTTTTCATCTACTCCACTGTTGATTCACTATAATACATTCTTCATTTCTGACTGCTTCTTTTTATGTTTCCTATCTCTTTATTGAAGTTCTCATTAAGTTCATATACTCTTCCCTCCTTCCATCTGACAATCATCAAAATGTTCTCTGTATCTATGAGTCTGTTTTTCTTCTACTTGTTCATCTATTTTGATTTTTAAATTTAAGTATTGATAGATATATATTTATTTATTGCCATTTCATTATTCATATTTTTTATCATTTTCTTCTTAAGAAGACCCTTAACATGGTGTCCAAACTTTTGGCATTTCTAAGCCACATTGGAAGAAGAAGGGTTGTCTTGGGCCACACATTAAATACATTGCGACAAGTAATCACAAAAATATCTAATAATGTTTTAAATAAGTTTACGATTTTGTGTTGGATCACATTCTTAGCCACCCTGGGCCAAACGCGGCCCACAGACCATGGGTTGGACACCCCCGCTTAACATTTAATATAATACTGGTTTGATAGTGATGAACTCCTTTAGCATTTTCTTGTTTGGGAAGCTGTTTATCTGTCTTTTGATTCTAAATGATAACTTTGCTGGGTAGAGTAGTTTTAATTGCAGATCTTTTCTTTTCATCACTTCTCTTACTACTTTTAAGATTCTCTTTGTCTTTAACATTTGGCATTTTAATTATTATGTATCTTGATGTGGACCTTTTAGAGCTTATCTTATTAGGAACTCTCTGCACTTATTGGAATTGTATGTGTGTTTGCTTCACCAGGTTAGGGAAGTTTCCATCCTTTTTTTTTTTTTTTTTTTTGCATAAGCTTTCAATTCCTTGCTCTCTAGTGTCTCCTCTAGCACCTCCTTTATGTGAATGTTGGTATGCCCGAAGATGTCCCAGTGACTCCTTACACTATCCTCATTTGGGGGTGGGAGGGATTCTTTTTTAGTCTTGCTGTTATGATTGGGTATTTTCTCCTCCTTTACCTTCTAAACCTCTGATCTGATCCTTTTTCATCTACTCCACTGTTGATTCACTATAATGCTTTCTTCATTTCTGACTGCTTCTTCCTATGTTTCCTATCTCTTTATTGAAATTCTCATTAAGTTCATATACTCTTCCCAAAAATTCATTGAGCTTCCTCTGCAGCCACAGTGTTTTGAACTCTGAGAATGGGTTGGTCCTACACCCACATTGGTGAATAAAGATTGGAAAGGATACCTCAGCTGTAGAGGTCCCCCTTAAGTTTTGAACTCTGCATCTAGTAGAATGCTTATCTTCATTTTGTTTAGTTCTTTTTCTGGATTGTATTCTGTTCTTTCACTGGGGACACATTTCCTTGTCAACTCATTTTGGTTGCCTCCCTGTGTTTGTTTCCTGTATACTAAATAGAGTTGCTATGTATCCTGGCTTGGTAGAATGGCATTATGTAGTAGGTGTTCTGTAGGGTCCAGTGGCACAGCTTCCCCATTCACCTGGGATGGGTACTGTAGGTGTGCCCCCTATATGATCTGTGTACACTTATTGTAGTTGAGCCTTAATTGTTGTTGGCTGGTCAGTGGGAGGTATTTACTCCTAGGTCAACCAACTGCAAGGACTGGCATCAACTACCGTGGAGGATTAGCTATGCATGCCCTTATACACACAGAGAGCAGAACTTACCTTAGCAAGGCCGTGGTGCCTACCAGTCTTCTCCTTAATTGTGGTGTTTGTAGATGTGGCTAGGGGATGCTACAACATGGTCTGAGGTTGTCCACAGGTTGTGCTGGCTCTGAGGCATCCTAGGAACTGCAGACCAAAGTCAGTAGCTACCTGTATCCTGAGTGGGACCACTCACAAGAGCTACAAAGAAATCTCTAGATGGCTGCTGCTTGTGCTAGGCTTGGACATTCCCAGGAAAGGCAATACTGCAAACCAAGGGCGGCTGCAACTAGCCTTTGACCTGGGGCCACTTAGCAAAAGGTACAGATGGAAAAACCACTAGGAACAAGTGGCTTTCATGGGCTCCCAAGTTGAGTACAGTGGGGTCTCAGGGAACCACCATGGCAGCGTGAACAGTGTCAACCAGGTTGATGGAG
Source organism: Mormoops blainvillei (assembly GCA_004026545.1). NCBI lineage: Eukaryota > Metazoa > Chordata > Mammalia > Chiroptera > Mormoopidae > Mormoops > Mormoops blainvillei. Next base: position 60,454 of record PVJD01002459.1, on the reverse strand, counting down.
ATTCAGATATGGCACCTGCTTGCCAGCTTTGTGGGAGGAGGTCTCAGAAAAGGTACAATGTCCTCTGCTAGCATTTCAGTCTGTGAGAAAGCTGCCCCTCCAGCTCTTACCATGATGCCAGATAATTCCATTCCTTTCTATATGTTCCTAGTTCCGTTCAAGCTGCTGCAACAGCACTGGCACTCAGAGTGTGTCAGTCTGAGTAAGCCACCCCCTTCCAACTCCTAATTATAGTTTTAGCCAACTAAGGCAACCTGGCCACAGTTTTGCCTTTTCCAGGATGTCATGTATTTTGGATCGTATAGTACATAGCCTTTTCAGATTGGTCTCTTTAATTTAGTAATATGCATTTGTTTTTACCATGTCTTTTCATGGCTTAATAACTCATCTCTTTTCAGCACTGAACAAAATTCCATTATCAGGAAGTACCACAATTTGTTTATCCATTCATGTTCTAAAGGACATCTTAGTTGTTCCATGTTTTGCCATTTTGAATAAAGCTGCCACAAACATCTATGTGAAGGATTTTGTGGAATAAGTATTCAACTTTTGGAGGTAAATATCAAGAGCGCATTATCTGGGTCATATGATAAGAGTATGTGTCTTTCAAAGTAGCTTTACCATTTTGCATCTACCAGCTATGAATTGAGAGTTCCTGTTGCTCCACATTCTCACCTGCATTTGATGTTGTCACTGTTCCACCTTTTGATCATTCTAATAGGTATGTAGTGATATCTCACTGTTGATTTAATTTGCATTACCTTGATGACATTTGATGTGAATCTTCTTTTCATATGATTATTTGTCACTTCTATATCTTCTTTAAGAGAACTGCTAAAGTCTTTGGTTCATTTATTAGGCTGTTTTCATATTCTTGAATTTTAAGAGATCTTTGTATTTTGGGGTTAAAAGTCCTTCATCAGGTATATCTTCTGCAAAGTTTATTCCCATCTGTCACTTGTCTTTTTGGTGTATTTCATCCTTTTGATGGTGTATTTCATCTAGCAAAACTTTTAATTTCTGTGAAGTCTGGTTTATCAATTCTTTATTTCATGAAATGTGCCTTTGGTATGTCATCATCCAACCCAGGGTTGCCTATTTTCTTTATGCTGATTAAGACAGTGAAAACATGTTCTCAAGTTTGCAGCTGGTGGATCAGTTCTTAATTTAGTAGTGTGTGAATTGTGGCAGAAATGGTGTACTTCTGTCACTAGTAGTGTGACAATGCTGAGGTAGCCTTCTGGGTTAGGGCATCCTGACTGTGGAAATAACAGCAGCACCTGTGAAGGACGGGTGCTGCAGTGTGGCTAAAGTCATCCCAAGAAACTCCACCTAGAGTTCAACTCTTCAGCCCTCCCATGATTCAGTGACTTATCTATGTCCCTAAATAATGTTCTCTCAGCTTCAATTTGGGTAGACTCTACCGACTGTAAGAACACTAAATAATAAAACAGCTGTTTTTCCATCACTCCATATTCATTTATTTAAGGGTTAAATGTGACATAACAGTGATTTTGCTCACCACATGATCTGAAACCATCAGATTGCATTAATATTTGCAAGTTCCATTTTAATTAGTAATCAGATCTTTGTAACAAGAGGAGTCACATTGATAAAATAAGCATTTTTACATAATAAATATCAGACTAAGCTCAAAACATAGTATTTCAAGAATAGTTGGGAAACTGAAAAGATTTAGTCTAGGATGGATTTGAGTACTGTTTTAAAATACTTGAAGAGCTAATATGTAGAATAAATATACCTTAAATTTGGTGCTGTGATCGGTAAAGAAGAATCAGTAAGAAATTTGGTAGGCTACGAATCAGTCAAAGATAGGTAAAACTTCTTTTGTATTCCTTACTCTGTGTAATCACAGTGTTTCATGTAGTGCTTCAATAAAATAGACTGGCAAAATACCCTAATTAAATAATTGAAGAGATATATTTGGAATTTAACATAATGTTGAGTTTTTCAATAATTTTAGCAGCTGGTTGAAACTAACTACTGTTCTCAGAGGGTTATTCCTGCCACTGTATATTTTCAAGGAAATAATCGCTTATTAGAGATATTATGGAATAGATGCATACACTTGGTAAGATACATATTAAATGATGTAAAAGCACCTAGACAGTAGACAACCAACTCTGACTCTTTGCTCTGGAACTACTGAAGATTTGTGGGATGACTGTTGGGAAAATCTTATAATGAACAAACCCTACTAGCTTCATATCCTTGTTTTCTTCTTCACAATCCAAATTATGAGAATTTATGGTCATCCAACCTCATTTGTTTCAAGCTTTCTACTGTATTTGTTCTATATTCTCATACAACATTACATTGATCCTCCAAATATGTCACTAAATTTTCTGCATTTCCTTGACTAAAATTAAACAAATTTTCTATGAAAGTAACAATGGCTGAAATGTATAGCACTGCCTACACTGTTTCTCAAATGAAATTCTGGATTATTTGATTCATTCATTTCCATTACCCACAAATTAGTCACCAAGTCTTATCCATGATTTCCCTTCTAAATATCTCTAGATACCATTCTCATCTCCATAAACCCCACAAAAAAATATCACAAATTCAATGCACCATTATTTTGTGCTTCAATTTTAGTGCAAGGTCCTTGAAAGTGACCTCTCTATAACTGGTTTTGCATTAAAAATGAAAAAAAAAATCCTCTCTAAAGCACAACTCTGATTATGTCACTTCTTTATTTCAGAAATAACTCAGATATATAAACCTGCCAATTTGACAATGGTTGTATTGTGATCCTTGGTAATTTTACCTATGAAAAGTTTTAAATGCAAATGCTCTTTAAACAATTCTCTGAGGTACAGCTGGTATACAATAAACTATACATATTTAATGTGTACAATCTGACAAGTTTGACATGTGTACCATCTCAACAATGAACATTTGACTATATTCATCACTCTTAAAATCTTCATGCCTCTTTATAATCGAACCCAACGTACATCTCTGTTCTCATCCTCTCATCATGACATGGCAACTACTGGCCATTTATGCCATTCTCAATTATTTTAATTTCCTCAAGTTTTACATACATGGTAACATATACCAGTACTCCTATTATGGTGGTATTTTCACAGAAAATAAACATTTTGAGATATATGCATGCTGCTATGTATATTAATAGTTTATTCCCTTTTAGTGCTGAATGATAGTCCAATGTGTGAATCTACTACGGTTTCTTGTCCATTCCCTGTTCTTGGGCATTTGAATTGCTACTAATTTTGGCCATTACAAATAAAGTTGCTGTGAATATTAACATAAAAACATTGGTATGAACATATGCTTTCATTTCTATTGGGTAAATACTTAAGAGTAAAATGATTGGATCATATAATACAAATATATTCATCTAATAAAAATCCACTCAATATTTTTGCTAAAGTGGTAGTATCAGTTTTATTCTCACCAGAACTGCATGAGAGTTCCAATTCCTCCACATTCTCATCAACACTTAATATATTCATATATTTAAAATAAGTCTTGAAATCATGAACTCTTAGTTCTTTCGATGTGCTATTATTTTATAAAACTGTTTTGCTTAACCTAATTTCTTTGCATATAAATTTTAGAATTTATATTAACAATGTTTTATAGTTCTTAAAGTATAAATTTTGCACTTTTTAAATAAAATTTATTCTTATGTATTTTCCTAGTTTTGAGGCCATTATAAAGGTGATTGCTTTCTTAACTTCATTTTTAGATCATTTATATTTTTTGTACAGAAATATTGAATTTTTAAAATTGATCTTATATATAGATCTTGTATCCTGTAATCTTGTACAATCTATATATAAAATATAAAGGCCTAAGAAATTCTCTAAAATTTATAGTTAATAATAAATAAATTTTAGCATATTTACTCCAGCGTGTCCAGGTTTTGATCTCATTCCATTTATTCTAATCGGAGTTTGTTGAGGTATTGGAAGTATAGATTAGTATTTTTGATCAAATTTAGGAAGTTTTCTACTATTTTCCTTCTCTTCTCTATCCTCTCTGTCTGGTTCTTCTGTCACACATATGTTGGTACACTTAATTGTGCACCACATTACAATGGGCTGTGTTCATTTTTCATCCATTTACTTTCTCTGGTCTTTAGGTTGCATAGTTGCTATCTTTACTACTTTTAAAGTTCACTACTTTATTATCAACCATTCTAAATCTACAGCTGAGGCCCTCAAGTGAAATATTTATTCACTGTTCATGTACTTTTGAACTCCAGAATTTCCACTCAGCTCTTTTAAAATATTTCTCTCCATCGATATTCTTTATTTGATGAGACAGTGTCATCATATCTTTCTTTCCTTCTTCAAGTATGGTCTCCTTTAGTTCTCTGAATAATTTATAATGGCTCTTTAAATACAAGGGGGAGCCCCCTAAAAACCTGGAATTATCTTCCGGAGGGCAGAGCCCTGTAGTACAGGCTTCCTCCTCTAGATGAGTGTTCTAGGAACCCATCTCAATCAGTGTGCTGATAACAATGCCAGCTGGCATTGTTGCGAGATGCTGTGTTCGGCTTCAGTGAATATTTTAAGACTTTTTTAAAGGGTTTGCCCATTTCATTATGGGTGATTTATGAGCACACCTGCCCACACCTTGTTGGGTGTTCAGCAGTTTTTGGCTAAAACCGGCAAGACCTTGTGCCCCACCCTTCCTATTCACCCAATCTCAACCCAAGGGACTTGTTTTTGTTTCCTCAGATGAAAAAAGTCCCCTAAGGGAAACGTTTTGCCAACATGGAAGAGATAAAACAGAAAACATCAGAGGCACTAAAAGGCACAAAAATTGGTAAGTTCAAAAACTTTTTTGAGTCGTGGAAAAAAGTCATGATAAGTGTGTTACATCAAATGGAAAGTACTTTGAAAATGACTGAAGTTAAACATGTAAAATTAAGTGAACAACTTTTAGTAAATAAATTTGGTGTTTTGGGGGGCCTCCCCTCATATTTCCTAAGCCTAACATCTGGGCCCTCTCACAGGCAGCTTCTGTTACTTTCTTTTTGTCTTGAGTGTGGATTGTACCTTCTTGTGTCTGAAAAGTCATCATCAAATCCAAGGTCATCTAGATTGCCTCTTATGTTATTTTAGGACTATTGTATCTTCACTTTTAAATTTATGTCTATGATCCATTACAATTAATTTTTGCAAAGAATGTAAAGTCTGATTCCAGTTTCTTTTTGGGGGGGATGGAGTCATGTGGATGTCCAGTTGTTTCAGTGCCATTTGTTGTAAACTCTATTATTTTTCTCCATTGAGTAACTTTGGCTCCTATATCAAAAATTTGGTTAACAATATTTGTGTGTGTCTATTTCTGGGATCCATTTTTCTGTTTTCCATCTCTCAGTGATTACTGTCATTCATTATCTAATATCTGATTTCTTGAAAAAACATTGTTTCAAGTACAGTTTTGTCCATTCTCCCCAACAACAATTTAAAAAAACCCACTGTTTCATTTTTTTTTTAATATAGTGATCTGAGAGAAAAACATCAATTTGTGTTTCTACTTCTTTATGTATTCATTGGTTGATTCTTGATTGTACCCTAACCAGGGATCAAAATTGCAACCTTGGTGCAACCTTGGTACAACACTTTAACCAACTGAGTTAGACCAGGGTTGTTTCATATATTTTATCTACTTTTATTTCAGGCAGGAAGATAAATCTAGTCCCATCTTGTACAGAAGCAGAAAATGAAAACATTTTAATTGAAATTTTACAGAGTGATGAATTTTGTCAAGTATTTATTAGTGAATTCACAGAACCAATTTAACTGCCTGATCAATTTCTTATTAAGTACTATTAGTCAATTTACATTTTTCTTTTTATTTTACCAAAATATATTTCATTATTCTCTATAAAAATCATAATTAAGATTTGATTTATCAATAATTTCATTCTACTCCACATTAGCTATACTAGCTTCTGTCAATATAAGTTTTATTTTGTGCTATTATTTACATCAAGTCAAATTTTTGCATATCAAATTGTTATAAAAATTTAATACCTTAATCACTTTTTACTCATTACTCAATTTGATTAGTTCCATTATAGCCACTGAAAGATTTGTATTTGTCATTTCAGTAACAGGAACCACGATCTAGATCAATGACTCATATATAACTACTGTTTTAACTTATTCATTAGGATACTGTCAACAACACTTGAGAGAGAAAAAACATTGGTAAAGGCTGAAAGACAGAAAGGGACAATGAAGAAGGTATAGGACTAGAGAGAAAAATAGATATAGAAAGAAAAATCATATTTGATACAGAGTATTCACCAATAAACTCTAAATTGCAAACAAAGTCATACCTTTGGCCTCAGAGTAGCTGAGACAACACATCTGGCTTTGGATTAAAATCCTACAACCTTGTCCATTGATCTAAAGATGAGGTTAAAATCTTTAAAAGATGTGTATTATATTTCCTTCAATCTCTATTCTGATTCTCTACAATTCACCAAATAATTTATTTGAGTATCCCTAAATATGATAGCTTGCATAGTAGACCTTGCTTATGATATATTTTTCATGTAGAACATTCTATCTTATCCCTCTTCTTGTTGATATTTCTGTTTATCCACAGGTCTCAGTTTAAAGTAATCTCCTCTGGGAAATTGTCCTTTACCACTTTCTACTCATAAGACTGATTTAAATGTCCCCAGGATATGTCATCACATAATTTGCAATTTTATAATATTAGGCACCACATTTTATTTTGTACTAAATGGCTATTCATTGATTTCTCTTTTAGATTCTAGAAATTAAAGGAGCATAAAGTCCTCATCTTCATCATTGAACAGTTAGCATCCAATCCAACAATAGTCCTGGAGCAATGTTTTAAAATACTTATTTAATTAAAATTAGATCTCATTTTTGCATTCTATGACATCACATCATGATTCTAAGACTGAACTAATATCTCAATACTAGGATCTCATTTCATTATCAGTCAATTTCTCTCCTAATTAAACTATGTAAAGTAACACGAAGGTTTTCACACAGAAAATCTATGTGTCAAAAAGACATCTAACTTGTTAAAGGGAAGAAATAGTTCTTGTTTTAATTAGTATGTCTTCCCCAGATAGTAAAGTGATCTATTAGAATACAAAGTATGGATGTTAATGAAACAGCAATTCCAAGGGATTCTCCCCTTTGGCACATATTTATTAGGTTAATCACTGTTCCAAAACAACAAAAACAAAAACAAAAAAACAAAAACAAATGACATGTATCTTAAGACTGTGCCATTGCGTTTTCCCCAGAGGTTTTTTAACACTAATGAGTATCAATGACATCGATGTATGATTCACAAAGAAGCTGGTAATTTAAGCTCTAAATATACTGAAGGAAAAAAGCCAATGTGATTAAACAGAAAGAAAATTAATTCCCAACATCTCTGAAGCCTTTAAGTATGTTTCTGTTTGTTTCTCAAAAAACCTCATTTTCACACACCCATAATTCTCAGTTACAATTACTCATGACATAATGAAGATGCCAAATCAGTCTTCTGAATGGAGGATTAGAGAATAAAAAAGTGCTTTTTTTTCTTCAGGTGTGCAAAATACATTTAACAGGACTGAAACACAATATTACCAACATACCTTGAAACCAAGTCCTCAACACCTCAAAGACCTCATGATTTCTCTAATACTGTCTTTTGAAAATACCCCTTAAGAAAGAATCTGTGATTCAATGATTCACAGCTAAAAAAATGATAATGTATTTGTTTGTTTGCTAAATTTATAGATATTGTCTCTGTCATCTTTTTCAATTACATTTGTGAACAAAGCCTTAGTGATCTAAAAGTAAAGTTTTAATGAAGGAAGTACAGGCACCAACCAACATATAAACATTATTTTGTGAAGGGAAATGGGCACTTAGCTTTCCTGGTACCCCTGAAACCACTTCTCAAATCAGTTATATTCCTGCAATACACATTAATACTGGCTTTTCTGAAATCAGCACCATAAACAGTGACTTCTAAATATTGGATTTCATGTTTATCTGTTTTAGTCAATGGCTGACTTATGACATCTGGAAAATAAAAGCAGTATTGCTGGATCCTGGATACTTAAAAACTATTTTTATTATGATTTTTCTGGCAACACGCACTACATGCATATTCATGGCTTTGGAAATGCTTCCAATTTCTATAGATTCCTTCCTCATTTGCAGGTGTGATTATAGATTCATGAATGCAGCAAATCACTTCTAATATGTACAACAATCCAGCCACTGCACTGAAATTTTCCTTGATATGTTGATGAAGCTTGATGATGGCCCTGAAGGACGCTCAGTGAATTAGGTAATCCACAGTAGCCTTCAGGGATAGTGAAAGTGGTACATAAAATTGGTTCATTTGGCGTTTACTGCTGATTACACTTGAGAAGGACTCTAGAACTCTCTCTTATATCCCCACTTGCCTCACTCCACCCCCGCAAACAAATACACCCCTACAGTTTCACACCTCCTACATCTTCCTTCTAAAAAAGAAAGAGAGAGAGAAAGAGGTAGCCTTGTTTCGTCAGTCTAAAGTTGGTATCCCCTTCACTTGAGGAACAATAGAACCTTTTATCTTCCCTGGGTTAACTAAGATTCTGAGTCTGTTTCCACAAAGTGAAACTAAAGCCATTACAAGATATGTGTAAAATCATAACCTCAATTTATATTTCAACATTTTTTAAATTTTATCCATAAAAATAGAAATTTATCTTTCTTCTTTTTTCTGATCAATATGGAGAATAAACCTGATTTGGTGAGAGCATCAATATCAATATCTCAATAAAGGGGCCGTGCACAGATAATTTTTCCCTTTTATCCATGTTACACATTAGAATCTTTGAAACATTTTAAATTTTTAGAATGAAATGCATGCCAGCAAGGTAGAAATTGGTGTTCTTGTGTGAAAAGAAAAAGAGAGGATGCCATGTGATTGCCTGACTTTATGACACTACAATGAACCTCCTGTTAGGTGCCGGGCGGCATCTGACAGTAACGCTGCCAAAAGAGTCTCACACACCCCAGACTCCAGGCTCATTAAAAGTAGCTTGAGGCAAGAGATGTCAATCTTCATAATTAAATGGCTCTAGTGTTTGCTTCCCAGGTGCAGTTTCCAGTCATCTCACCTGCTTTCCGAGGTAACTCAACTTGGCTTCTGTTCCTGGCTCCTTTTTTGACAAGTCCCTTAATCAAACTGCACATGTCCATAGTTTGTCCCCCCATCTATGCCTTTTGAACTTTAGCTTTCCCTCATTTCCTCTCTGTACTCTTGTCTGATTTCAATCTTACCACATTCCATATCATGCCAGACGTGACACTTCTAACACAAAATCCCACACAGAGAAACAGAAAGGCTATATGCATGAATTTGTAGCCTCTTTATTTCTGTATAATCCCATGTATTTTGACACAATTATTGATTTTGTCATTTATTGTTTGATTTTTCTCGTTTTCCTTATGTTACTGGTACATAGAAAAGCCCAAATATTGTTAGTGTTATTATTACTGCTATGACTAGTATTTTAAGATGAGAAAATTAGAATAAAAAGGCTAATTGCCTCAGAGCCACACAACTAGAAATGACAGAGCCAAGACTTGACTGGAGAGACTGATATTAAGTCTTTTCACTCAATATGTATTTTGTTGAACTGAATTCAACTGAGCGAGTCAGAGTATGTCAATAAGAAAAAAAGGAGTGGATGCTACTTAGAAAGGAAGGACAGTAGGCAGGAAGTCAGCCAGCAGGTCATCAGATCCCAGTCACCAGGCTGTAATTACATATCAGAACCACTGTCTCTGGGTCGGGACGCTGGGAAAATTTAAACTAGCTTCTGGTCTGTTGGAATTTACATGCCAAGCAGACCAATAAAAGGACTCAGGTACAAAGTAAAAAATAAGGCAGCTATTACATTCTCTAAACAAGGATGAGGTAAAGTCTACTCAAGTAGCAAGGACTACTTAATGATGAGTCCTACAGGTTTGAAATAAATTTATTTGAGCCCTTCTGCCTCACACCAGGGTTTATCATTGGAACTGGTAAGAGTGAGACCATGGTTGTGGAGAAAGGAGGATTGAAAACACTATTAACAAAAGCATTTTGTACAACGTTATAACAATTATCCACAGGTAACACCAGGCCTACTAGACTCCGGGCTCCTTTGAGTCAACAGCAGTTTCTCATTCACCTTCACATCATTCAGAGCACTTAGCTCAGAACTTTGTTCACGGCTAGTTTGTAATGATTGAAACCTTGAATAAATGCCCCCAAACCTGTGGTGTTCAGTTGCTTCACACATCTCTGAAACATATCATAGGCGACCTTTTTTGTCCTTTTATTTTGGGAATTGGGAGCATCTTATAATGCTTATTGTCATGATGTCTAAGTGATAAAGAAGATGTGAAGCATACAGACCAAATGTGACTTCTGAAGGCAGGCTCACATAGCAGGTAAGAGTATGGACTTAAAAGGTAGATTGCCTGGGCTCAAATCATGACTGCACATTTACTAGCCATTAATATGACTTTGGGAAAGTTGTTTGGAATTGCATCTCCCAGTTTCCACAATTATAAAGTGGAAGGACTATAAGTTTTTACCTGGTGGTGTTGCTCTGAAGATCATATATATATATATGGTTTTATATACACACACACACACACACACACACGGTTTTATATACATGTATATATATTTATGTGTGTGTATATATATATGTATATATAGTGTCTGCCACATAGAAAGAGGTAAGTAAACATTTCTTATTACAATAGGCACAAAACAAATGTCAGTGCATTTACATCCTCCCATATTTGTATACAAAGTTGTAGATACATAAAAATGAAAAGAATAATATTTTCACTTGTTTTTCTTATGACCATTTAAAATGTTCATTTTTTATACTGTTTATTGAACATGATAGAAGCCCATAGAAAAACAAAAAAATCTCATCTCTTGAAAAAATTGATAAAGACATTCACTTCTCTGTGCTATATGAACAATGAAGCCAATCTTTGTAAGACACCCACAAAAATGGCAATACAGACAAATAAAACCTTTCATAACATTTTTGACTTTCAGTGTAGGAAAAAATAACTGTTTAGTAAGTAGCCATGGTAGACTTCTGGTCAAGACAGCAGAGTAAGAAAACACTGTGTTTGCCTCCTCCCACGACCACATCAAAATTTCATTATGCTAGACTACAGAATAACTATCACTGAGAACCACCTGAAGTCTAGCTTAACAGAAATTCTATAACTAAGGATGTACAGAAAAAGCCACATTGAGAGTCACAGGAGAGGCAGAGAGGCTGAACAGGCCAACCTCACCCGTATGTGTGGCAGCTGAGAACCCTAAAGCAGATCTCAGCTGTGGAGGTCTCACCTGAGGAGTGAGGAGTCCTAGCCTTCACCAGGCTCCATAGCCAGGGTTCCAGTGTTTGGAAGAGGAGGCTCATAACTTCTGGGGGCTTGTGGCTTAGTGAGACAGAGGGCTACTGAAGAGCCAGGCATTCTTTTTAAAGGGCCCATGCAGAGACTTATTTTCTCTGAACTCCAGAGCTGGGGCAGCAGTTCCAAAAGCTCCAGGGACATACTGAGTTGTCTGACTTTGGAGCAAGAAGAACTGAGTTGTCTGACTTCAGAGCAAGAGTTGGAGGGGCAGCTTTCTCCCAGACAGAAGTGTTGGCAGAAGCCATTGATCCTTTGTTGGGCCCTTCTGCCATCCAGCCTGCAGGTGAAGGTGGGCTCCAAGTCTAGGTCTCCATCAACCTGGTTAATACATTTCACTCCACCCTGAGGATTCCTTGAGACCCCACACCACTCAAATTGAGGGCCCACCTAATACCCTAACAGTGGCTTTTTCATACAAAAACCCTGTCTTCATTTGTGTCACAGGCTTGCCTAAATTTCTCAAATGTTTACAAACCTCCAAAGAGCAGCATCTGGCCTTGGCACGCACTGTACCCTTGCTAGGCAGCCCCAAGTCTAGGACTAGGGGCAGCCCCTTTGGTTTGCAGCTTAGCCTCTACTAGTCAACTCCAAACCCAGCACAAGCAGCAACCTTTAGCAGATCACCTCGCAGCAGTCGACCTTGGTCTATACCAGAACCCCTCACAAGAGACCTCAGAGCCAACACACCTGGTGGACAGCTTCAGAACCCACTCAAACACCTCCACAAACAAGACACCCAAAGGGAAGACTCAGCAGGTTCAAAGCCTTGCTAAAGTGAATCTTGCTCCATAGGGCCAGTGCCTGCACAGCAGATCCTCTCTTGTAGACAGGGTCAGTCATAAAAGCATGAGGATCATTCCTGCCTCCTGAGGTACCAACTGCAATCAAGGCTCAAATACAATATGTGGACACACACAACCCACCAAGGGATACATCTAGAGAACCTGGCTCATGTGACCAAGGACACTGTGCCTCTGGGCCCCACAAGATGCCTACTACACAAGGCCACTCAAGTGAGACTGGAAGATAGAGTAGCTCTACTTAATACATAGAAACAAACACAAAGAGGGGACAAAAATGTCCTTAATGAAAGGATAGAAGAAAACTCCCAAAAATGGACCAAATAAAATGGAGACATACAATCTACCAAATGTATAGTTCAAAACACTGATTATAAGGATGCTCAGTGAACTTAGGGAGAGTAGATAAACTCAGTGAGAACTTTAACAAAGAGGATAGGAAATATAAAAATGGAGATAGAAAACATAAAAAAGGACCAGTCAAAAGTATAAAATAAAACAAATGAAATGAAGAATACATTAGAAAGAATAACAGTAGGTGGGATGAAGCAGAGGATCAAAGCAGCAATTTGGAAGACAAGGGAGCTAAAACACCCCCTCAGAATAGCAAAAAGAAAAAAGAATTTTAAAAAAATAAGGCTATTTTAAGGGGCTTTTGGGATAACGTAAAGCATACAAAGAATCATACAATAAGGTCACCAGAAGAAGAAGAGAGAGAGCAAGGAATTAAACAGCAATTTCAAGAAATAATAATGGAAAACTTCCCTAACGTAACTGTGCAGAAACCTCATTTTCATAATCTGACTCTTTTTTGTTGTTGTTATTATCCTTTGACTCAAATGGTCCTCACCTAGCACTCTGACTTACTTTTTTTCCCTTGTCTAATCAGTAAGCCCTCATAACAATGAGGTTCCACTTAGCATCCAGCAATCTCAGGAACAAGGTCTTTGGTCTACTATCCACAGGGGCAGAGTTTTCAATCGAACTAAAAATAACATCTTGGCCTCAGTTGTGTTTTAACTCTGGGCCCTGAAAGCAAAATTAACCAGGTGAAGCAGTGCTATGGTCGACATCAGGACCAGATACAATGATGATTACCCTCTACCTTATCACCAACCAGTCAGTAGAAGACATGAACCTAACTCCTTTAGTCACCATGATTAATGATTTTTTCCTTATCTAGTTCACCCTCTGGAAGCCATGGGGAGCCAGGTCTTTGAGCTAGCTTATAGGTGACTCCAGATGAGGAACCACTTTCTCAACTAAGAAGCTCACTCTTTTTTGGCTACAAACTCCTGTTCTCATCTTATTGGGCTTTGATCCATGCAGGCAAATGGACCCCTTCACTCTGGTAACACTAAACTGGTGAAGGTAATAGACATACAAGCCCAGGAAATGCAGAGTCCCAAACAGGGTTAACTCAAAGAGGCCCACACCAAGACACATCATAATTGAAATGTCAAAGGTTAAAGACAAAGACAAATCTTAAAAGCAGCAAGAGAAAAGTAGTTAGTTACTCACAAGGGAGCTCCCACAAGATTCTCAGCTGATTACTCAACAGGAAGTTTGCATGCCAAAAGGGACTGGCATGAAATATTCAAAGTGATGAAAAGCAAGGGATTCACTTTAGCAAGGCTTTGAGCCTGCTGAGTCTTCCCTTTGGGTGTCTTGTTTGTGGAGGTGTTTGAGTGGGTTCTGAAGCTGTCCACCAGGTGTGTTGGCTCTGATGTCTCTTGTGAGGGGTTCTGGTATAGACCAAGGTCGACTGCTGCGAGGTGATCTGCTGAAGGTTGCTGCTTGTGCTGGGCTTGGAGTTGACCAGTAGAAACCTGATACAATTACAAATGCCCTTATAAAAGGAAAGCAGGAGCAACAGATTCAGAAATGGTAATGACACAGTGGAACATAGGTTGGGTGATGCAATAGCTGAAATGGGACCATGAGCAAAGGAATGTGGGCAGCCTCTAGAAGTTGGAAAATGCAAAAGGAAAAAGAAAAGGATCATTGTCTGGAGCCTCCAGAAGAAACAGCTCCCCTGAAAACCTGATTTTACCCCAGTAGCCTTTTTTCTCCAGAACTGTTAAGTGAATAAATTTGTATTTTTAAGCCACCAAATTTGTGGTAATTTGTTACAGCAGTAGGAGGAGACTAACATCTTCTCAAATGGCATGGTTCATGTTCATTGGGAACAGGTGGCGTGAGGAGAAGTGTGCACATGTGGAATGGTAAGGAAGTAATGCAAGGCAGAAAGTGAACGTAGATAAGGAGAATATTGAGTTTTTACTCAAATTTTAGGGAAAAAAACAAATATGTTTAAATGGTCAACGAAGGGTAGATCAATCTTGTAGAGAACCACCAAGAAACTTTGAAGGTAGATTAAATGCAATACAGATATAAAATCTAAATCCCTGAAAACTGGGGACCTTTGTAGAACATAGATATACCATTCTAAAATCTAATCCAAAATTTAATAAAATCCTCAATTTATAAAGCTAAAGAATAGTTACTGATTATTATGTTAATATGTATTTTCACAAAGAAGCAAATCTAATGATCAAATATGTTCCTTTTATGTTGAAAAGTGTGTAAAGTAGTTAGATGTGATTGCCTCTGCTACATCTACTACACATTATAATTAAATTTGGAGGAGGGAGGGGGATGACAAGGGAAAGGGAGGAGAAAGGTCATCAAGGAACACACATAAAAGGACCCATCAACAAAGCCAAATGGAGGAAGAATTGAGGGTGGGAGATGGGGGTGGGTGGGGAAAGTGGTGGTGGGAAAATATTGCCAAAAACAAACAAAAAAAGTGGTCAGGGGAGGCTGGGAGTAGTGTAGGAAATTAAGAAGCTGAAGAACTGGTGTGTGCAGCCCATGGACATGGACTAAGAGGTGTGGGAATGATGGGATAGGGTGCAGGGCAGAGGGGATAAAGGGGGGAAAACTGGGAAAACTGTAAAAATATACCAAAAATAAAATATAAAATAAAATAAAATATTCTCTGTTGCAACACCACCTCTCCAAATCCTTAGAACAATTGACAACTGAAAACTTTGCCTTTATTTCAAATAAGATCTTCACGCAAATTTACAAAATCTATATTAACCTATTTTCCCAGGAAGAGTCCCTTCAAGTCAACTAGGATGATTTGTTGAAATCCAAATCTCTTTGAAAAAAAATCAATTTTTAACTTGTAGTGTAACTGAAACACACATACATATTTGGCAACAGATTGATTCATAGTCAGGTACGATCAATGAGAATGCTTGGCAAATTAAACTGGATCATCAATTTGAGTCATTGCATAGTTTCTTAACTGATAGATCTACACAGTTCATGAATTGTTGACTTGCAGAAAGTACACCATATGAAGCCACTAATAAAACTGATGGTTTGGGCAATGAAGCCACACACAATAGATGAGAAAAGAAAAAAAAAAAAAGTCTGCCCCTGTACCAGAGAAAAATGTAAATAAATCAAAGCTGTATATTTATGGTTGATCAGACATTGGCTATAACTTGAGGTTTCAGGTCTGATTCAAAAGATTTTTGGATTGATCTATCACATTTTCAGTTATCATTAGTAGCAGTAGGATTAGGGTTGCAGAGAATACATTTCTACTACTGTCATCAGCCATTTCCAGAAACCTCAACTAAGCATGCTTTAACTAGTACTTCTGCTTCCTTATCTCTGTGTGATGGAATGGTAATTTGAAATATATTTTAGTTTTCAGGACCATTGTAAAAGAGTCTGAGCTAAGAGAAGGTTGAAAATAACCTATTCATTTTCTCTATGTTGGAAAAGGATAAAAATCATTCATTTTTTTCTAGGTTAAATTAATGTTTTATTCTTTTTATAATTTGAAAATATATATATATATATATTTAGATATCTCTTGAAAAACATGTCCTTTTTTTACTCTTGTTGTTCAGTTACAGTTGTCCCACATTTTCCCTTCCTTGCTCTCCCCTGCTCAGCCCTCCTCCCCTGCAGCCAGTCCCCACTCCATTGTCCGTGCCCGTGGGTCCTCTATTCATGTTCCTTGACTAGCTCCTTCCCTGTCTTTCCCGCATTATCCCTGCCTCCCTTCGGATCACTGTCAGTTTGTTCTTTATTTCCATGTCTCTGGTTCTATTTTGCTCATTTGTTTGTTTTCTTGATTAGGTTCCACTTGTTTTTTTCATACTCCCTTAAGTCATGTGATAGTATCTAGCTACGACATAAATGTGGGTCAAACAAGGATGCTTCCATGTCCACAGGCTCTGAAAGTAAGCTTTGTTTTCATTCACTCTCTAACAGGAAATTCCTTTAAACTCATTACTTGGTCTTCAGTTTTGCATTTTCAGCCACTACCCATAGTAATAGTTACTATGTATAGTAAGTGACATGTCATTGCTGAAGCCCTCACACATTCACATTGCTGCAGGAATAAAATACCCATAAAGATGTATGGCTCTATTAGACATTGAAAACCACCCAAAGTCATGCTCTGAAACACAGCAAATATCATATGAGTTTTATACATTTAAAATTTATTTTCATCAAATTTTGCTTTTTCATTAAAAACTGTTTATACTGCCGGTTAGAGCTGTGCCTGAGTACAATGACAAAGGTAATAAATTATTAACCATAGCTATTTAGTGGTTCAAGCATAATTCTGGATCAGAAATCCAGACTGTTAAAATGTAAACCACTAGAATTTTCATATGAACAGACCTGGACATTCTAGATATATATGCCCCAAGTCTTTATATAGTTTATATAGTTAATCATAACATGATGTGAAATTTAAATGATTATTCACATATGGTTGTGGATTTTAAATCTCAAAGTTGTATAAATATCTAGCATGCATTAAGAAAACCAGAGGCCAGTAGCTTCCATGATCTTTTAAACTGCAATGTTCTTGACATTTTAATATCCTGAAGTGTCATGAGTAGTACCATGGGTATAAAGTCAGTAACTTATATGACATTTACCATGTTTTCATTTATTTCAATATACTCATAAAATTTTCAAATATTTCAAAATATTTTTAAAATAACACTGAAGGAAAACCTGTGTCTTGAAATGTGTGATTTCTGGAAAAGCACAAATTATTTTTCTACTAGGAAAATATTGGTGATTTAAACATTTAAATTCCTGCATAGTTAATGGGACTAAAAAATAAAATTAAGCAAATTACAGTCCCAGTACTCATTACAACCTATTTTTCATGGTCTTGTTGTTCACAGGGTCTGTATATTTACCTAGTTGCTCTTGGGAAACTAGGAAAAAACTTGGGTTTTGCTATTAACATAGCAAAGCATAGCATAGTTTTTGTAATTAAACATAGATAAAAATTGAATTCAGGTCCTGGCTAAATGTAGAGCTTGAAGTAACCTGGGCTAGTGGAGACTGTACAGTTCTGGATTGAGCATGGAGTGATTCTTTTCTAATCTATCAAACCAGGTTATCCAAGAAAAGCAGCACCCATGACAGTTCTCTTGCGAGTCATTCACACTACTCAGGCGTCAGCTGATCCTCAACCCTGACAAAAGTTCTTTAAGCCACAGAGATCCCGTTCTCATTTATCCAGTTAGTGTGGACTCCTCTGCCACTGAATCTGGCTTATACACTGGGAAAAAATAATGTTTAATTTACATGGCAGGGTTACTATTCATACTGTATAAAGAACATTTATAAATCAATAAGCATGAGATAAATACCTCAGTTAAAAAAAGCAATCTACTTAAGAACATATATTTATAATGATCAAGCATATGAAAAGATGCTCAATCATACACTCAAATAAAAAACGCAAATTAAAACAATGCATTATCATTTTCACCTTTTATACTGGCAACTTTAAAAACAGCAATTTTTATAAAATACTCTATGAACAAAGGTGTAAAGAAACAAGCAATACTTTATACTATGGGTAACTATGTAAGTAGATACTAAGATTAAAAATTTTGGTAATATTTTGGAAATTTTCAAATAATATGTAGTTTGATTCAGAAATTTCTTTTTAGGAATTTAAGAACCACTTTACTCTGTGATCCCCTGAATCCTTGAAAACTACACATCCCTTGGTATATATTCCATAAATACTTGTTCATGTAGTTTGTGACAAGATAAATTTAAAAAAGGCTCATTATAACAATATTAAAAATTATTAAAATATTAGAAACAACCCAAATGTAAACTAACAGAGGATCAGTTAAATTATACATATGCTACAATACTATATAATCATTAATATCAATTGGCACATCTATGTGTGTGTATGAATACTTGATAAAAAAACAGCTGGTATAATAAATTTTTATCTGTTGTCTAATTCAGAAGTCATGAAGGAAAAGACTGGTACAGTTTAAATTTTATTTTTTTATTAAATATTTTATCATTCTACTACAGTTTTCCCAATTTTTCCTCCTTTTCTCTCCTCCACCTGGCACACCCCTGCTCCCACAGTCAATCTCCATCATGTTGTCCATGTCCATGGGTCATTCATACATGTTCCTTGACTAATCCCTTTCTCTTCTGTCCACCCTTATCCCCCTCCTCCCTCCCATCTGGCCGCTGTCAGTCTGTTCCATGTTTCCATGCCTCTGGTTCTGTTGTTGGTTTCATTCATTAGGTTCCTCTTAGGTCAGGTCATATGGTATTTGTCTTTCACCACCTGGCTTATTTCACTTAGTATAATATTCTTCAGTTCCATCCATGCTACCATGAAGGGTAGGAATTTCTTCTTTCTGCTGCATAGTATTCCATTGTGTAAATGCACCACACTTTTTTGATGCACTCATTTACTGATGGGCACTTAGGCTGTTTCCAGCACTTGGCTATTGTAAATAAGGTTACTATGAACATTGGAGAACATAGATTCTTTTGAATTGGGGTTTCAGGATTCATAGGGTACCCTTATGATATGAATATTACTATGTTTCATATTGTCCTGCAGCTCCCTTAAACTCTGTTCATACTTTTTTAGTCTTTTTCCATTTTGTTACTCTGTCTTGAGAGTTTTTTTCTACCTTGTTCTCCAGCTTGCTGATTTCAGTCCTCTGTTTCATCTAACCTGCTCTTAATTCCTTTTAGTGTATTCTTCATTTCAGATATTGTATTCCTCATTTCCTCCTGGCACTTATTGATAGTTTCTATGCCCTTTTTCATGCTGATGTAGTTCCCATTAAGTTTCTTCTAGCTTCCATAGAGTTCCTTATAGTTCTCACTAAGCTCCTTGACCATCCTTATAACCATAATTTAGAACTCCGTAAGATTGCTTGCTTCAATTTCATTTAGCACTCTTTCTGGGGATTCCTCCTTTCCTTTTGATTGAAGGTGGTTTCTTTGTCTCCACATTTTAGGTGTCTTTCCTTGTTTGTTTCTGCATGTTAGATTGATCTGCTTAACTCCCTGTCTTCGAGGTGTGAACTTCTGTGGTGGGAGACCTGTGGGACTCAGTGGTGCCATCTCCCTGATCTCCTGAGCTGGATGCTCTTGGGGTGCCTTTTGTGCCATTTATGTGGGCTCTCTGGTTGTAATTGGGTTTTGGTTGTCATTGGGCCATTCTTTGGTGGGTTCTTCCCACCAGCTGACTGTCTCGAGAGTCACATAGCCCATCATGTCTTGTATCCTGTTGTACAGGTGCTGCCAGAACAAAACAAAGCAACCCAGGAAACAAATTACTTGCAGTAATTATCTCCACCCATAACCACACTATCAACAGCAAATGAGCAAATATTAATGAAGGTATAGAGAGATTAAGACTATTATAAGATAGAAAAAATGAATATGAGGTGATTTACTGAAAGAAAAATGATTTTGAGAAGGTAGAAGGATGGATAATTGTATAATTTAAAATTTAACCAACAAACTAAAAAAAAAGATATTAAATATTGAGAATTAGTGGGTTAGAATGTCCAGTGCAAGGCCAAAACATATGACGAAGTAAAGAAAATTTTAAAAAATTAATAAAGAGAAAGATGGGAAATCTGGATAAAAACTTCAGAAGATTTCTTTCTTTATTTTTATAAAATAAATCAAATTATCATTTATTTATTTATATAAAATAAAACTAGATTCTTTATACTGAAAGGTATCACCGAGACTCAAGCAAGATTCATTAAAAAAAAGAACAAAACTTAGACATGTTTTTGAAATCCCTGAAAAACAAATATAATACAGGCTTTTACAAACTTCCCAACAGAAAGAACAAGTTTTTTATAATGGAATGATGATCATATTTTTTTATATCTGGTAGAATAGACAAGAAGGTAATCAAATAAAATCTAGTACACTGAGAGAAAATGATTTGCCTTTCAAGAATTCTATAGCCAGACAAGATACCATTCACCCATCAAAATAAAAGAAAGATAGCACTATACAAATTTCAGAGACTGTCAGAACATACTTGATACATGTTTTTAACAGAGTAAAATATTGAATAAGAACATAGATCTCAAAAATGGGAAAGATAACAATAAACACAAACATCTGTACCTTTGTGTGTGTGTGTGTGTGTGTGTATACGCATGAATATGTGTGTGAATAAATGAGACAAGTATACAAAAAATTTTTTTGACTCCCTTTTAACTACCCCATCACCTTAGGATGAGCTCAGTCACCTCAGTGACAGTGCGTAGAGGAAAAATTCAAAGTAGCAAGCAGCCACATGGCTAATAAAGCAAGTCCAGTCACCAAATCAACTACTCCCAGTTCCAGATTGCTTGTTTGTCTGTCTGTCTGTCTGTTTGTTTAATACTCATAAATCCAGCAGCAGTTGTTCATTTATACTGATCTGAAACGTACTATGTGAGATTCACTAATTCTGCATTAACAAAGAACTTCTGAAGATCCCAGGCTTAAGGAAAAAAAAAAAATCCTATTATTTACAATCCCCAAGCACTTCCTGATAACTTCCATTGTCTGAAGTGCTCCCACACTTTTCATCAGAGTTAGCCTTTGGCGGAGTTAGTGAAGCCACCAATTTACCACAATTACAGCCTGTTGTGGCTTTTAGTGAAACTTTTCTTAACAAACTATTATTATCATACGGAAGGACTTGCAACCAAGACCACTGGGAGTGGGACCTGCATTTGGATTTCTTATTCCATTTGAATGAACACTATGTTCTTGACCCACATGCTTTTATGGGTGAAAGGTTATAAGCCAGTGTGGCATCCTCCCCATTACACTTTCTGTTTCTCCCAATGCCTGCCTACTTACCACATATAAACCTGTTTCTTCTCTCCATAAGAAAAATAACTTCTCCTTCTGATTCCTATTTTCTTACAAATATGTTATACAACTATATAAACATGAGATATATGGAAAATAATATAGCCTGAAACTAAAACCTCTCAATTATTTCAAGAAATGAAGAATTCAGAAGTGTGGGAAGTAAAGCAAGGCCGTGCTTTGTGTTTCTATTATTTCCTTTTAGCACGGACAAGTAAACGCATTTTTTCCAGTCTTCCTAACAGTGAGGGGGGGGTATGTGATTAAATCAGAATGATGACACGTGAATGGTCGTGGAGCATACGAACACATTGTTTGAAGCTCAGCTTTCTCTTCCTCTACAACAACCACCGAGGGACTATATGTTGAGATAGTGGAGACAAAAGATGAAACCACTGTAGATCCCCAATCAGAGGGAGCTTCTGTTCAGAAACACTAAAACTCCCGCAAACTCTGCAAAAGTGAAAAACTTTAATGTGCTAAGCAACCAAGATTTGGGGACTTTGCCCCACATAGCATAGTTTCAGTTATTCTGAATAATGCAAGAAGAAAAAAAAAACAGAAGTGGGGAATTTAATGTGTTCTACAGTTTTTATCTTAGATTGCCACTTGCTTTGATTAATACAATAAAGAAAAAAGATATATTAAATTCTGATTGTTGGAAATGGAGAGATTAGTATCACCATATTGAAAAGCATAGTAGAATATAATTAGCAAGGCAAAAAAAAAGAAATAATACAAGTATAATAAAGCAAGCAAAATAATAAAAAAGAAAACAGCAAAATAAAATAAATAGCCAACATAAAATAAAATGCAAGTAATAAAAACAATTATAGCATTTATAACACTAAATGTGAACATGCTGAATTTCTAGACTAGAGATGGATCATTGTTAGAATGGGTAAAAAACAAAATCTACACATACATTGTTTAGCAAAAAAAATTAAAATAAAGTAATAAAAACAAGCTCACAATAAGAGATGAACAGAAGATTCCCAGGCAAATATAAACAACAGAAGAGTCCTGGTAATGTTTCCGGCACAGTGAAATCTATGAAAAAAGCATTCACATGGGAAAAGACACAATATATAATGAATTTTTTTAAGTTTAAATTTTCTAAAAAATATAATTGACCTAAACCTTCATATATTGAATAAGATAATGAATATATAGCAAATTTTATTTTTATCTTTTCAATAATATTTATTATTTACTTACTATAATATAAAACTTTTAGAAATAAACATTGAATATAAATTTTATATTGTGCTGAGAATATGAGTAATACATTCTTAAACTTTTAAGTGCAGTACAGCATTGTTAACTACAGGCACAATATTGTACAACAGATCTTTAGAATTATTCATCTCACATAACTGAACATTTATTCTCATTTACCTGCAACTCTCCATTTTGCCCTCTGCTAGCCCCTGGCAACCACCACTCTAATCTCTGTTTCTATAAATTTGACTATTTTAGATACCAAATATAAAAGGAATCACGCAGTATTTATCCTCCTATGCCTAGTTTATTTTACTTAGCATAATGTACCCCAGATTCATTCATGTTGTCATATGTAACATTTCCTGCTTTTTAAAGTATGAGTAATATTCCATTTCATGCTTATGCTGCATGCATTGCAGCATTATTCACAATATCAAAGATATGGGAAACAACCCAAATATCCATCAACAGATGGATGAATAAAGCAAACTTTTTTAAGATGATTTATTTCTGAAAAATAATTGTAATTGGGAGAGTTCAACCCATCTCTTTCTGAATTCTGATAAATCTTATTTATTAGAATAGCATAGATATAAAGGATTTGAATATTCTATCAACAAGCTTAAATATTTTCACAAATGTAACAATTACAGGTACTTATATTTATGGAATAAATCCTTATATCCATGGAAAAATTATGAATAATAAATCATCTACCATGAAAAAAACTTTATTTGCTTTTAAATAGAGACTTCAAAGGCTATATTTTCTGCTCATAGTATATGAAACTAAAATAAATTATTAAAATATGACCCCCAAAAGTTCAACTTCTGTAAAATACTCTCCAAATAATCCTTGTGTAAATATTAGGGAAATTATAAATTAATTAAGAAGTTATAAGGAAAAGTAAAATTTAAAGCAACACCTAGGTGATTTAAAGTAGTACTCAAAACATAGGACTTGCATATTTTCTTTATTTAAATAACGACATAGTAATGATAGCTAACATAATCTCGTATTTACTATGTGTCAGGTACTGTTCTCAGAACTTGCAAGTACTGTTAACTTTTACAAAAACTCCGGGGGTAAATACTACGATTATTCCCATTGCACAGATGAAGATATTGAGACACAGAGAGATTAAAAGGCCCATTCGGCATCACAGAGTTAGCAAGTTGCAAAACGAGCACGCAAGCCTAGGTGGTCTGGCTCCAGGCCCATGCTCATAAATATGATGTTACAGTAAATACTAATCTTGGGAAATTGGGGAGGGTCTATACAGAGGAAAAAAGACTCTGGTAGGAGGTGCATAAAGATTTTCAAAACTGAAATTCATAAATGAGGCAGGGAAACAGAAAAGCTTAGCACAACAAAGCTGAACTTTTTGGCAAGAATGGTGAAATAGATAAAGGATTAGAGGCCCAAATACCCATCCACATTTTAGAAGGGCATACTTTTTATCGATTAATTCTCTTCTTAGGCACTGATGATAACTGCATGGCTGAACAATGTTAGCAACTGTATGCATCTCCAGGACCCTTCATATTTAAAAATATTAGCAGCGATCTGAATGTCCATAGTTTGGGAGCTGGTTAAAGCTGTGATACCATAGCAATACAATGCAATACTTGGCACAGAACATTACATGATAATATAAAGTTATTTTCATGGGCAGGCATCCACATTTTAAAAATAAATTAATAGGTTACAAATGTCATGTAAAATACAATAATTTAATAAGTCCTATGTCCATACAGGAAGTACCTAAAAGGAGTTAGATGATAGCATTTTTAGTGATTTTATTTATTTTTAAATTCTGTTTAGAATTTGAATTGCTTTCCAATGTTAATATTACTTTTACAATGAGAGGAAAGAAAGAAAAAACACTTGTCACTTTGAATAAAAATCATGAATTCTGGGCATTTTAAACAAATGAACACACAGAGTTCACAACTATTTTTAAATTAGATGTTCATCAGTTTTTAATATAATAAAGTCTTAGGAAACAATCATAGAAAGGGCTAAATTTAGAATCAAAATCACTGGATGAGACACTAGGTAAAACTTTTTGCTTCATAGCAGGTTTAGCTCATTATCTGCTTGTAACAAATGCAAAAGGAAGGCACATACCTGGTTCTTTGCAGAATAACAATTAGTAGCTTCCTAATAATTGAGCTTGGCCTACCAAGCAGAGCTTAGAAAGTAATTTAACTTTGATTCACTCAGAACTTTTTTCACTTCTTTCATATTTCTCACCTTAGTTCCTTGAGATAAGCTTTAACATTTTTAAATATTTCATATTAATATATAGGCATATTTTGCAAAAATAGAATTCATATCAACTCATTTTAAACCAATTTATAGTTTTTAGGAAGATACATTTAAATACAATGAGATTGTCAAGGTAATGTGATGGGTTTCAGTACACAGAAACAGTTGACTGATAGACAAGGCTAATTAAAATTTACTTATCTTCCATATATGGGAACTTCATTTCTGAAGTCATTGTGAGTAAGAGACACGGTTTTTGCTTTTCCTGATGCAAAGATAGCCCTGATTCAGAATGATCTCTAAATACTATTTGAATAAAACTATTTTTAACATTTTACATCTCTCAATTAAACTTTAATTTAAACTATTTCGACCTATCCTTAGTAAATGTGACAACAAAAATCCTTTCTTGATGGGAAGACAGTAAAAATCAGAAGGTAAAAATCTGACTATCATTTGGATGTTAATCTAGTCAATCTAAATATACTGAGGACCTAAAAATGTCTACCCTTGTTCTGATTATTAAGAATACAAAAGGGAATAAAATACTGTACCTTTCCTTCAAACATTCTAGTAGAAACAATAATGTAGACAGTA
This sequence comes from Mormoops blainvillei, assembly GCA_004026545.1. Classification (NCBI taxonomy): domain Eukaryota; kingdom Metazoa; phylum Chordata; class Mammalia; order Chiroptera; family Mormoopidae; genus Mormoops; species Mormoops blainvillei. The sequence goes on along the minus strand of PVJD01002459.1, from coordinate 34,854 downwards.
GTGTGATATTTATTATTTAAAAAAGAAAACAGTAAATTTTGTAGAAATATATTTCTAATATAAAAACTCCAATAAAATGTTATTTATTAAATGAATATATTTAAAACTGGGATATATATCTCTGCCAAGCAAAGTATATAATCTACCTGGAATTAAAAAACAAACAAAAAAAAAAAAACAAAAACAGTTAACTCATGAAAGTGGGACTTCAGATTCAATAGTTGAATAGTTGGCTTCCATCACACTTTGAGTCCTATGATTTTTCAGGGTGACTTAGCTCTTCTAGGCACATGTCACATCAGTGGAGGATTTATATATCTCAAAGATCTCATTTTATTTTATACACCAAGAAAATAGTATCTGTATTTTAAATAATTTATAAATAAGTGTTTTAAAATAAAGAATAAAAATTCCACCTTCTTGGTTTACAAATTTCTTATTTCAGCTCATATCAGTTAAGGATTTGTGGAAAAGAAATATATAGAAAATAAGTATTATAATGTAGTGTTCCCTGTGGTAGGCAGAGAGATCCAGCCCCCACCCCAAAGATGTCTAGAACCTGTAAATGCACTGCTTTAGGTTATATGTCAAAGATGAATTTAACTGACCATAAAACAGAGATGTTTTCCTTGATTACTTGAGTAGGCCAATTTGGTAGGACTCCTTAAAAGTGGAAAAGGGAGGTAGAAAGGGTATGTGAGAAAGAGATGTGATGAAGAGAAGGAAGTAAGGAGTAGGAGAAAGACTGGATGGGGAGAGGGAGGGAAAAAGAAAGCAGCAAGAGAGGACAACAGGAAGGGGTTACCACGGATTCTAAAAGCTTTTGCTTTAGACTCTCTTCAGTTTCCACCTCGATTTACTAGTAATTCATCTTCAGTTCAAGCACAACACCTAAGGCATGGCCACTGTAATTATATATTTAGGAAGCTGTTTCCTCCAGTAATTAATTTAGATGAATAATGACCATAGCAACAGGAAGGCAAAAGGTGTATATAAAAAGAGATCCTGAATGTAACAGGAAATGAAAAGCAAATGTAAATTTTAAAGTTATACAAAATACCAGTATTCCCTTCTTCCCTGGAATTAGGCCACTGGCTGGATATAAAAATTTGTTTTTAATCATATTTGTGTGCTAGTGTTATTTATAGCAATATACTTTAAGCAGTATAAGGAATAATATTTATAATAGTAGATCATTTTCTATTTCTTGTAATTTTCCCAAACTCAGATTGTATTCTGCACTCAAAATTTTATCCTTTTCTTTTTTTTCTCAGTCCATTTTTGGAACTATGTTGACTCTTTCTCTGACTTTATACCATTTATGGTACATGCTTATTTGTAAACAATTCATCTCATGAATATCAGAAATGTGAGCTTTAGATGAAAAAAAATCAGAGTACTAAATAGGTTGGTATTCATTTTACGAAACTTAAATTTTCCTGTAGAGTACAATTTTCTTAACTTTAAGCCCACTGATATTCAGATGTCTAAAACATTGCAATAGCTTGTGATTAATTTTCAAAGCATTATTGACATCATTTTTTAAAAAATGATCTAGATCATAAAACACTTTTTGCACTTACATTAAAAATAAAATTTATTAGGAAAGAAAGCTTTGTAATATAGCATTATCACCTTAAAATCACAAATAAAAACACATGTAATATTTTATACAACATACTGCATTTAAGTATATTACTTGATATGTGGCTTGTATATGCATGAAACTATTTTAAAATTAAAAATGAAATATTAAATATTAGGGAATCATGATTTTGAAATTATGACCATGTGGAAATTTCTAAGCAAACCTTTACTTTTACTATAAAATTATTTGATTGTTTGATGTAATGATCAAAAATAACTGAATTCATGGTTATTTATTTATGAAATTATTCAGAATCTAGTTATAATAAAGTAGCATTTTATTAAAACATTTTTTCTAAATGAGTTGTTTCTGTTTCACATTAACTGGCTCATTTGGATTATTCCATATTATTTGCATCCACGATATCATGCATAGTGGGAACTGTCTTGGGCTCTGAATTTTAATAAGTCCTGTACAGCTGTTCAGTGAACACCAAGTAGCTGATAAACAAACATTAGTTAATGTGTCTTATGAATCAAATATTAAGCTGCATTTTTAAATTACTATTTTCTAAATATGTATCAACTGCAAATATTAAAGTTAGTCACTTATATTCAAAGTAGTTCAGCCTAAGTATGTTTTAAAATAATAGTCCCTTTGAAGACCTCAATCATTAATCTTTCATTTTGTGACCTTACTTATATGAAATATCTTTCCATATAATTCAAAACCTTCTAATTACTCAGCGCATTGTTATTCCAATTAGATGCATGTTTTACAACCTCCCTCTTTCCACAATCTCTCTCCAGAATTAGAAAAACACTTAACAGATACATTTTTGATAGGATCATTATTGATTTCTTTATTATTGTGTATACACATATATGTTATATGCATGTAGGTAAAGGCACATATAAGTACATATACATATAGGTACACACACATGCAGGTTTTCACCATTATCCAAAAGTACAGTTTTCCTATGAAACTTTTTATAAGCTGGAATGACATAAAGTAAACAAGCAGTTATCATTAATTTATATGGAAAGAATTTTGAGCATTCCCATACCCAAAAATCATACCAAATTTTACTTATAAATCATACCAAAATAACAAATAAAACCTAAATATCACTAACATAGAGAAAAAGCAGGAATAATATGATAGTTACACAGCCTATATAAAGTTAAAATAATGTATGTTCAGTGTAGTTTTACTAATTAAAAAGATTGACAGATTCCTGAAGTAGAAGGTAACTCAACAGAACACATGGCTTTGTTCAATATCCCTTTATTCCACTGAAGGAATGAGTAAGGCGGGGAATAAAGGAGAAATGTTAAAGAGGTAATGGCAATCTCAATTAGGAAGATCCTTAGAGCTATTATAAATAATTCGGTACCTATGAAGTGAAAAAGAAAACAAATCTCAGAGTTTTAATCAGAACAGTGAGGTTATCTGATTTTCGTTAGGGCATTTCTTGCATTTTGTGGAGAGAGCTGTGGGGTTGAGGCAAATATGGAATTTTGAAAGTTGATTAGGATGACAACATGTGAAGAAAATAAAAGTTCAATCAAGAATGACTCCTAAAGATTTGGCCTGACACTGGAAGAACAGAATTGCTATTTATTAAAATTACTAATTATGCAAGAGGAGAAACTTTGGTTGTGCTGGTGGGTTGATGAGTGGGGGGATTCAGGAATTCAGAAATTCAATTATGGATGACATTTTCTTTACACATTCAAATGTAGGTGTGAAAGATAGTTTAATATAAATCTGAAATCCAGAGGAGAGTTCTAAGTTGATTTTATTTCAGACTCCTCATTGTCATATATATGAGGTATTTGAAGCCATGATAATGAAGAAGAAAGGAGGGAAGGTGTGTGAACTGAGCCTAAAGCATTCTGGTCTGTTAAAAGTAAAGGAAAAGAGAGAAAATGAGTCAAGGAGACCGTAAGGGTTACCCTTTAGTTGGAAGAAACTATATAATGTGGTACCACTGTATCACAAATATTTACCTGAGTATTATCTGTGTACTACTTTTTTCCCTCAGCTCTCTCACTTTTATTCTGAGGGTCAATTTATTTCCCCAACTCACATGGAAGTAGAAAAAAAATAATGTAAAAAAATAAGAGACGGAGATTCTTCTTATAGGTGCTTAACTGTAGTGTTTGATTTCCACTTGTGTATAACTAGATGAGACTTACTCTGGGAAGCAGAAGACAGGAGAGGCTTTTTTCACAGAGTGGCCCAAATGAAGGCCCAAGGGATACTTCAGAACTGAAGGAATTTGAAAAACTTGTCCTCCCCTACTTTATAAACTGTCCCTCAGTAGTCCTGAACATGTCTAACTCCTGTAAAATATTTGGTAGTAGATATAAACATACTGTGTAAAATGAGAGGAGAGAGACATGCAAGAAGCATTTCATACATGTGGAAAGCACTTATTAATGTGGAGCAGAACAGAACTAGAGCTCTGTAAGACAGAAGCAATGGTAGACCTATTTGAAGAGACAATCAGAAGATAGATCACATTAAGCCACAAAAAAACTTCTTAAGTATTTTAGCTCAAGAAGTTTTCTGTGCTGGTTATTGAGTAAAAAACCACCCCAAATCTTAGTGGTTTAATGCAGAATGTATTAAGATCTCTCATGGTTTTGTGGGTTGGTTGATCTCAGCCAGGTCATTATTCTTGTGTCCAACACACTGTTTTAGTCAGATGTCAGTGGTACCTGAAGTTATTTGAAGTCTCAGTTGGGCTGGACATTTAACACTGTTCACCACAGGGTTGACAGCTGAGTTTGGATTTGGCCTCAAAGTTCAACTGGGACTGTCAACCAGAATGCCTACACTTGGCCAACCCATGTGGTTTGGATTTCACACAGCAAGGACACTGGGTTCCAAAAAAGAACATTTCATGAGGGAAAGTCCCAAGCAATGGTCCTAAAAGGCTTAGGTAGAAGCAGCAAGCTTTTTACAGAATTGACTCTGATACTACATGTCAATCGCTACTCCCACAGCATTGTATTGGTGAAAAGCAAATCACAGAATAAACGCAGGTTCAAGAGTAAGGAACTATATGTGAACAATTAAACTCAATTTAAATTTATCATTTTGATTCATAAATATTGTTTCTCTCATGAAAGACTACAAAACCCATGTCCTTAGAAAATTTAGAAAATCTTGACAAGAATGAAGAATCTATAAATTTATTATGTAAGAATAAGTTATACATAATAAATGGCTAAAAATGTTCAATTAGTAAATTGACAAGTTAATTACCACTAGAACTTGTGTATGTAACTTTGAAATCAAGGGTGATAATATTTAGAATTTTAATCTTTTAGTCTTTTTGCTAAATTATACCATAGATATATTTTTGTTTCATTAAATATGCTAAGGCACAATCCATTTTAATGTTATAGTACATGTATTCCCTACTTTTTGAAAGTCTGCATTACAATAGTTTGCTTTTATGAAAGACCTACATCAATTAGTACCTGTTTTCACTAACTGAAAGAAATTTGAAAATTTCCCCTTTTACAGAAAAAAAAAAGTGAAAAGCAAAAATAGCATTCAGCTAATTCTTCACTTCATGCCATTTTGGCTTACAAAAGCTTTCATATATAGAAAATGCTGTACTTTTAGCCCTGGCCAGTGTACCTCAGTTGGTTGGAATATCATCCCATAACTGAAAGGTTGTATCTTAGATTCCCCGTCAGGGCACATACCTAGGTTGTCAGTGCACATACCCAGGTTGCTGGTTTGATGCCTGAATCAGGGGCATACAGGAAGGCAACCAATAGAGTTCTTTTCTCACATTGATGTTTCCCTCTTTCTCTCCCTCTCTCCCTTCCTATTTCTCTAAAAGTAATGAAAAAATGTCCCCAGGTAAGTATTTTTAAAAATGCTCTACTTTCAACTGGGGGGTGGGGTGGAGGGGGGACTGTATTATATTAAATGGAGTAGTCCTAATTATTAATTTTCAATTGCTACTCAAAATTTCAGTAGTATCCAAATATTCCTATTATCTTTTTTTAATAAAGAAACTAATGTGCTAGTAGTTAAAATTATATGGTGATGATAAATTTTGATTAAAATAAAAATGACACAATTTTAAGATTTTTAAAAATATGCACTGTGAATTTTTTTTCTAAAATGCTAAAACTATTTACACTACCATTAGCTCTGCTGGTAGTTTTCATCTCCCCACACCCAACTGTCCAAAACACTTTCATTATGAAAAATAGAAGGATTTTTTTTTGTCTTCAGAGATTGAATTTTTTTGTCCATTTCTCATTCAATTACTTATAATATTGAACATACTCTTACCTGCTTAGAGGCCATTTGTGTTTTTTTGTATGATTTTTTTTCCCCTTGCCATGGCCTTTATTATTTTTTCCATTAAAATGTGCATTTATGAAAAAGTTTTTTAGTACCACATAATATATTTTTAAATGTCATGAGGAAATACATAAAATAGAACAAATATTCTACATGTTATAGTCTCAATTACATTTCTGGCTGACTTTAGGAATCAGCACATAAGAACACTCAGAATACTCAGAAAGAGCAGGAGAGATTGTTGTTAGTTGACTTGTGGACTAACTCTGTTTCTCTCCCTTTATCATTTAGTTATTTTATGGTATAATTATGATCACCAAAATTTTATAAGGAGAAGTAATTCATCTCCTGGATTCCATATAGTGTCTGCTAAACTGTAAAAAAGGTACACACCCCCTTTATAATCGAGCAATTAGATGTCAGCTCAGAAGTATGTGCTGATTTAATGGGGGGATAAAAAGAAATTGTTCCTAAATAACATAAATAATACATAAATAACCACTATCTACACGACTGCTACACAGGGAATAAAATAAAGCTGTCAGTTTTCCAATAACCTGTGTTGTGTTCCATGTTAAGCATGACTCAGTCATTAAATAAACAGCTATATAAAATATAAAGTTCCTTTAGGACCATTTTATACCTTACTTAAAACCAATAGTTATCTCTAATGAGAGACGTCATAATTATCATTATCAAAAACTAATATAATAATGTAACTAAATACCATATTATCTAATAAAATAAATTTTCACATTCCATCAATTCACTCTGCAATCACAGCATAAAAATGGAATATAATTATTATTTCCTAGGAAAGCACTACTGTCATGCCTGTGACTACAGTTCTATGAAAACATTAACATTAATGCATCTTCTATTTACCATATGGTTTCATAAAATACTCTCAAATTGTTCTTAAATTCTATATGTTAAAGCCATTTTTATGCCCCCCATAAAGTATATGACAAATAATTTCTGCTTCAGAATCTGGCAATTCATGTACATAAGCCGTTATATATTACCAAAGGAGAAAATCCAATTATATTAAGGATATTGTTGCATTTTATACTTTAGGGAGTGGGGTAGGAGTGGTTAAGCAATCAAAGTAGGCAACATACTAGTTGAAGAAACCCAGAGCCACATTAGTTTGACCAAGAATGGGCACCGTACTCACTTATTTCATGCCGCTTCAAATCCTTACTTGCTTCTGGTTTCCAAAGCCACAGCAACAATTCCTTGATCTTCCAAGTTGGCCTGTCTTCCAAAGCTACAGACACAATTCCCTGCTCTCCCAAGATGATCTGTTCAAAGAAACAGTAATTTATAAAGCCCCTTAAAACACTCCCCACAACGTTCTAAGATCAGGTATGTTTGTTATAGAGCTGTGGAAAGCTTCTCTTTTATATTCTTCCTCTTTCCCTGTTTCATTCTTATGTTTTCCTTATTCTTTCTTTCTGGGGTGTGTTTGCAAATACGGTATTTGCATATCGGCTGTCACTGAAATGAGTCCTCTAAGGATCTCAGACTAAAATAGATTCACCCAGGAGAAGGGCCCCAAGCTAAATGGGGTTGATGGGATCCAGAAATAAAAAGGGGTTTAACAGGTACTTAAAACCAAAGTTGCTTTATGACATACAAAGTGCACCGTACCATACAGAAATATTTCAGTCTTAGGGATAACAGCAACAAAAATAAAGCAAAAAAAAAAAATAATAATTTAAACTATAAGAATCAAAAATGACTACATGCAAAAAATTATGTCACAATTCTTAGTACCACTCCATCTTGGTTTTATTCCTGCATATTCTGTCATTAGAATGGTTTTTAGAGCTACAATAATAGACTTCTGGTCAAATTTGTAATTTTTTGTTTCGCAAACTTGCATCCAACCACAGAGAGTGGCAAGAGGCTGAAAAAAGAGGTGGACCACACTAGATTGGTAGGTAGTAGGTTTAATAAGCATGGGAACTTGCCTGTAAACCTGGTCTTGGGTAGCCACAAGACAAGTAGATCTCTGCATCAGCCCGCCAGAATGTTAAAAGTTTATATGGAGGCCTGAACTGGGTTCAACCATGTATTTGGTACCGAGGGTCTCAACAACACCTGACACTCTTAAGGCTGCATCTTTGTAAATGACTCCAACAGTGGGAATGGTGCTCTAAACTTAACATTCTAAGGACAGGGGAAGGATGAAAGACCTCGAGTTACCCAGGTCAATGTCACGGGTCAACCCACGGTCACAACCTCTGGATCACCTCCTCCTGAGGGAATAGCTAAATGCTTACTATAAAGCTGTGGTCTGGGAGCAGCAGCCTTGGCATTACCCGGGAAGTACAGACTGTCACACCCCTTTTCAAACCTGCTGAATTGGCTCTTTATTTTGTTAAGATTTGCAGGTGATTCACATGCACACTGAAATTTGGAAAACACTGCCTTACACAAAGAAGGTTAACTTTGATCACTGGACAAAAACAAATTAATTTCTTAAGTGATACCATGGTAGATAAGCCTTGGTTATTGTCTCCAAAGAGCAAAATACTGGTTGAATAAGGGCGGGGGGGGAGGGGATGGGGGAAGAAACTAATAAATACTGAGTACTTATACTAGGCTAGTACTTTACTTGAGGAGTTCATAAATGTTATCACCTTTAATGTTACCACAAAAATTCAATGGAGCAATATTACAATCCTTACTTCATTAATGAGTATACTGAGATTAAATAACTTATCAGAGATTACATACAATAAGTCTTGGCCAAGTATTTCTGTGCCCAGTAGTTATCATGGTCTTCTATACCTAAATTTCAGTGCACATGAAAAAGTTAAAAATAATCCATGAGAAAAATGAGGTACATGTGAGAAAGATTTTAAATTATAAAAGTGATCATAAGATAGTATCATCATTGTGGATTGGTCTACTAAAAACAAAATTCATGGAGGATTGGATTAGAAAGTGGTGAAAGGTTTGGATAATGAAAAAACAGGAGTAAAAATGTATATTATTTAAGAACATGAACTATATATCTAGCACTGTGCTTAGCATTTTACACTAATTATCTGATTCTTAAGCCAGACTCATTAAGTGCAAAATATTTTCCAACTTAGAGATAAAAAACCAGAAACCCAATGAGCTTAAGAAATAAAACCTAGTTTGTAGATCAAATAAGGAACGGAATTGTAAATTCAGAATATAAAGCTGTGATTTTCCCAAAATACCATTTAAGTAAAAACAAATGTTTTTTTTAAGGTGACAGAGGTCTCAATTTTAAGTTTTATTATAGATTGTAATAATTTTAACAGAAGCAACACTAATTAATTTTATTGAGATTACATTAAGATATTTCTTAATAGAAGTCCATTTTTCTGATAAATTCCATTTCCCCCCTAATCATGTGCCCATTGAATTATAACTGATGACTCTAAGTATTTTCTTTCCTGCAAATAATTTTCTGGTTCCTTCCGAGATAGGCAAAAGATATAACACTTGAATGCAAAAAAAAGATACAAACTTTAAAAATCATATGTAACTTATCTTCCAAATATAAAATTATAATATTACAGGCTTAATAGCACAGGAAAAATAAAAATATCTATAGTCTCCTTAGGGGTAAATCAACATTACTACAAAGTTACATTATTTTCCATTATGTCAAAGAGTATCACACTGGTCTTCAAAAGAGAATCGTTTTCTTGCTGTTTAATAATACCAAGCAACTAGTAATCCAATAAAAAAAACAAATCAGCAGGGCTATTTGATGTTACACACAACTCCAAGAGAGACCATTTCAGTGAGTCTACAACCTATACTCTAAGTAATAAGAATGTTTCATTGTATTTTTCAGTACCTTGCAGAGGTCTATTAAGTGTTTCCTGAAAAGAATTTAATTGGTGGTAATGCAAAAGTCTGTTAGTAAAAGAGCATATGTAAATGTTGTATTAATTTCTACATAATTCATCTCTGTACTCTCCATTCTCCTTTATTTTTACAGCAACAAAGATAAAATTATTAATATATAGCAACTGTGAGAGGTAATGCAAAGGATGCTAAAACAGAAATTAAAAGGGTGGTGATAAATATAATTGTTTCTTTAAACATTGATATATAGCTCTTATATTCATAGACATAGGATATAAAGCTCTTATGTTCATTCATAGAATATCATATGTATTATCTAGTCCAACTTCCCATTTATATATTCATTTATTCATGTTTATTTACTAATTAATTTATATATTTATTTATACATGCATTCATTTAAAATCCCTAATTTTTATTTTCTTTGATGGAAGTAGTTAAAAATTGTACTTTCCTTATAGAGTTTTCATAAATATTCAATGAAATAATAAATGCTAAGGATAGAGCATATTGTCTGATAAATGGTACATACTAATATTACTATAACAATTAAATATATTTATGAAACAAACAAGTGCTGGTGAGGTTGTGGAGAAAAGGGAACCCTACCTAGTACACTGTTGGTGGGAATGCAGACCAGTCAAACCACTGTAGAAAACAGTGTGGAATTTCCTCAAAAAACTAAAAATGGAACTGCCTTTTGACCCAGCAGTTCCATGGCTGGGATTATATCATAAGAATCTGGAAATACCAATTCAAAAGAACCTATGCACCCCAAAATTCATAGCAGCACATTTAACAAATAGCCTAGTGCTGGAAACAACCTCAATGCCCATCAGTAAATGAGGGGATCAAAAAATGGGGGCACATTTACACAGTGGAATACTATGCAGCAGAGAGAGAGAAAGAACTCCTACCTTTCTCAACAGCATGAATGGAACTGGAGAGCATTATGCTAAGTGAAATAAGATGCTGAAAGACAAATACCATATGATCTCAGCTGTAAGTGTAACCTAATGAACAAAACAAACAAGTGAGCAAAATAGAACCAGAGACATGGAAATGAAGAACAAACTGACAGTGATCAGAGGGGAATGGGGAGGGGGATAATGAGGGAAAGAAGGGGAAGGATCAAGTCAAGGAACATGTGTAAAGGACCCATGGACAAAGACAATGGGGAAGAAGATTGACTATAGGGGGATGGATAGAGTAGGGGAGAGTAATGGGGGGAAAATGGGGACAACTATAATTGAACAACAATAAAAAATTAAAATTAAATTACAGTTTACAGTCAAAAAATAAATAAGTAAATTAAATATATTTATGAGAGTCTGGTATGAGCAAGACTTTGTGATAAATTCATTGTATTTTCATTACATCAAAGCATGTAACCAACTCTGTAGTTACATCTTGCAGACAAATTAAGAAATATACACATATAATTACAAATGAATGTACTGTTAGGTTCCAGAAGAAGTTCTGTGAGGTGGCAGAGATATCCAAAGACAGAAGACCTTCCTTCTACAGTATGTAACACAAAAGCCTTAAAATTTCTTTTGACAGGTTTCTTTCTTTCTTTTTTTTCCCCTAGCTCACTAGGCAGCCATTCTATTTTTAGAGATATTTAATTATTAGAAGTTATATTCTATTATTCCATATGGAAATTTACTTCAGTACATATCAAAATATTTTTAAATTTTATTTCTAATCTCTATCAGGTGACTTTCAAGCAAACGCAAATCAAATGGTGAAAACGCAAAAGAATTTTCTTTAGTTGTTTTTTTTTTAACACAGAAACTATTAGTGGTAAGTGAATTATTCTATATAGCATGTTATTGTTCTATTTCTGCTGACTTTTAAATAAAATAGCCTAGCCAAAAGAATAAATAACAGACTGACCTGGCCACATGTTCCCAATATATTATTAAAGTGCACTGTATTTCCTTTGGGAAGAAATTACCCTGCTATTTCCTTTACATTTTTTATATCAATAGATGTCTGAATTTCACCGGAGCCACAGGAGAGGGCTAAAGGAGTACAATTTGACAAAGCTGGGTTCAACTAATGAGAGGTAAGGGAGCTCAGAGAGGCTTGAGTTTTGCCATGAATTCTGGTTTTCATTATAGTATTTGGGAGAGCAGGATATATCAAGGAAAGGGAATAAATGGGATGGGAAAGAAAGGGTGAACATGAATAGGGTTTGTGCTTGAAAAGGTATATTGGAAAATATGCTGTCAAAATCTGACAACTTCAGTTTTTCAGTTTAGGCAATACTGTTTCCCCAAAAAAGACTATTTTTAAGGTATTTATCAGTTTGTATTTTCCAATTTGAGCAAAATAATTGAACTTCTTGTTGACATCATTTGTTACTAGAAATGAGAGCTATAAATACGATATTTGCCTTAGATTGCTCATTCTCATACTTTGCTCTTGTGATGTCACATTTTACCTGTCTACATTTGGTGCTGCCTCTTACTGCAGGTAGAAAGAGACGTGCCCATGTCAAACCGCCTCTGTCTAGCAAATATATTGCTGGGAGACATAATGTTTTAAATAGGAAACACAGGGCAATCTGTCGACAACTAATAAAATATTTATACTGTACCTCCAGCAGAAGAAGTTGAAAAGGAAGTCCTTACTAGTTACATTCTTCTGCATGTATTAAAAAACTAATAATCACACAAAAAAGTCCTTATTCTTCTGAAACCAAGTTTAGCAAAGATTTAGGCTAAATGCAAATAGGTTGTCAAAACTATTAAATGTGAATTTCAATCTCCTTTTCTGTCAGTCAATGAATGTTTTAATACCTTTATAACATGTAGGATTAGTTTTCATTATAGGTTATGGTGGTGTTAATAGAAAACTATTTACCCCAGGAACTTTTATTTCCCATATTTCCTTAATCATGGGTTATGCTTCTGAAACTTTAATCCAAAAGAGAGAGAAAGAAAAGAAAAATAACTATCAAAGAAACTTGTTTACAATGACATTTGACTAATAACATCTTAACTACACTCAAAACTAACCTAATTTAAAACTCTTAAAAGCCAATGATATTAAATGGTATTTGAAACAGAAACATTTTATAAACAGTATTGTTAAATGTGAATGAGATTTGCCTACTAAGATAGATAACTATCTCTCTGTATGTATCTATCTTGGCAGGCATAGCAAAGTCAGCTATCCTGCTAGAATGACACTTCTCTAGATGATAACGTAATTAGAAATTATATGTTCTAGTTTAACTTTAAGAAAGTATAGTATACAAAATCAAGTATTAAGATGTATGTATGTATGATTTATACTTTAATAAAATTAGTAATAAAAGTACTTGCTAAAACTGTAAGAGAGAACATATGATTTCCCTACAATCTCTCTTTATTTTAAACGATCTGATGGAGATGTACTTATTACTCTTAAAATAAGAAAATGACAAATTTTGTATATGGAAACTTTGTCTAAGCTCCCATTATAAAATGACACTGAAAGCAAAGGAAATATCTTAAGTTGGGTTCCCCAGAAACAGACCTTGAAGCAAATATTAGAAGCAATCCCAGACAGCGATCTGTAGGGTAATGGTGATAAAAGACTGAAAAATAAATAAATAAATCTAATACAGGGTCATAATAAGCAAGGTATTACTTTTAGCAACTAAGGCTCACTCAGTCCAACTGGGAAGATCTGGGAGACTGTATGTAACATACCCCATCTCAGGTAGAAATTATTCCACTTTAGTGGCCAGGAAGTTGGCGAATGAGAGTTGCCAACTCGTTCAGTACAGTTTGAGAGCTGCCCCTGGGTGTTCTCTATCTCCTATACTCTCACATGCTCCATGTGAGGGGCTGAATATACTCCTGCTGTAAGAGAAGGCAGTACGGCACCCACTTTCAATGTGCCAAGGGAATATGGGCAAAGCAAGGCAGTGTCTGCTTCTGAAAGAAGTAAAAATCACATTCTATGTTGCTCAGAGTTTACTAACTAGTCATGCAAATGGAGAGTCAGAAATAAGAATAAAGGCCCTGGCTGGTGTAGTTCAGTGAGGGCCTGCGAACCAAAAGGTGGCCAGCTCGATTCCCTGGTCAGGGCTCACACCTGGGCTGCAGGTCAGGTCCCCAGGAGGGAGCATGTGAGAGGCAACCACGCATTGATGTTTCTCTCCTTCTTTCTCCCTTCCCCTCTCTCTAAATAAATAAATAAAATCCTTTTTTAAAAAAAGAAGAGATAAGGATAAAGATAAAAGTAGTGTTTAACCGAGGCACCTATAATTCTGTTATGCACTGGAATAGTTAATATTAAGTTAAAACAAACAGGCACAAGTCTCAAGCTAAAGCACCAGGACTTTGGAACTGTAACTTAGAATGTGAATGACATGAGTAGAAGCAAACGAAATTAACCAGCTAGGCTCTTCTGAACTCTGGTATGCATTACACGGGTTTGCAGGAACAATGTCATAAGACCTATGCAATGATGAAGGAGCAACTGGAAGAATTTTATTAGCTGAGATCTTAAAATTACAATGGAATAACGATGCAGAATTCATAAAAAGGGATTTATTATAAAGCTACATTAAAAAAAAAGGAACCCGAGCAAGTATCTCAGCAGGAAAATTTGATCAGTAGGCTTTGCCATTCAGGATGCAGCAGTACATCTGGAGCACCAATACCAGCCTTAGTGGCTCGGTCAGCTTGTCTTTCCCTCTGCAGAGAACATCGAATAGCCCTACTCTAGGGACTCCGCAAAACAGCAACTCATTCTCCCCTCTTTCTACGTTTATGCCTCTATGGCTACTGTTTCCTTCCGTTGCATCCTGCTATGATTCCCTCTTTCTCTCTCCATTCATTGGTCCCTCTCTAATTTGAGGTAACACTATGGAGCAGCTCAGGAACTGCTGTCTTTGCTAATGTGCAGATTCCCAGGCCAATACCTTATATCATGAGAGCCCAGTTAGGTGACAAAAAACCTGACCTCTTGTGGAAAGGACCCTGTTTCTGTGTTCCTGGTCACTTTTCTCAAATGGGGAATTGGGTTGTCTGGGCACTTAGTTTTTCTTGAATTCTACCAGGAAAGGGAGAGCAAATGGTTAGGTTTCCACTAAATGCTCTAAGAGTAAATAATGATTCTTGGAATGGATTAATAGATTTATGTATAAAACCATCAGCTGATATTTATTAAACTAGTTTCTTAAGAGAGAAAAACTCTGAACAGGTAAGACACAAAACAGGGTAGACTTGATAATGATACGGAAATTCGATGCAAATGTGACACCTGAACCAGAGACTGGCCTAAGCAGAGAAACTCTTCGTGCTTGTACCTGAGAACAAATGCATATGTTTTCACAATGGCAACAGGTGCCTCTTGGCCTTTCTAGTATGTTCACAATTTTGCTTAAGGCAAGCCCTAACAGCCAGAAATATTAATTCCTCTTTATTTATTCAATATTCAGGACATCACTTTCCTGTTTTAAAATTAAAATAATAAGGCAATGTTTCCAAAAAATTTTCCTCATGCA
Organism: Mormoops blainvillei; assembly: GCA_004026545.1. Taxonomy (NCBI): domain Eukaryota; kingdom Metazoa; phylum Chordata; class Mammalia; order Chiroptera; family Mormoopidae; genus Mormoops; species Mormoops blainvillei. The sequence continues at coordinate 19,558 of PVJD01002459.1, read as the reverse complement.
AATTAATGATACTGGTTTTTAAAGTAGGCAGATTTTAAAGTAGTTCCAGATTTAGTTGTGATTTATATATGAAAAACAAAAGAAGCCTTATTGACATTATCATTATCTGTAGTTTAACTAATGTAATTGAAAATGACCATGTGCCAGCTCATCACAATGAATACATTTTAAACACCTTGAATTGACATAGAACCTATGATTAGATTGCTTAATAAAGCTTCAAAAGAAAGCCACCGCATTTTTTTTTTTAATTTTAAGACATGGCTTTAGCTACAAGGCAACCCTGATTTAAGGGAAATTTTAATTATTAATATTTATGAGAACTATATAAACTTATTCCATTCACTTGTCCCTGAATAACAAAAGCTCCTACAGCAAATGTATTTACTAATGCTCTCATTGCTGTATCTGTTAGCAGTTTGTTTAAAAAAAATGACAATGTCAAAGCTAATAATGGAGTTGGCTGGTGAATCGTAATGCTGTACATCTTGACATGAAGCATGGATGTCTCAATAATTGGCTTTGGATGAGTACGGAAGAGTGAAGGGATTTCACAGAAGATAATTCTTGCATATCATGTCTGAAAGCTGAATACAAATATTTCAAATTAAAAAATACAGTTAGCATTCTCTCTCCTGGCCTTGTGCCAGGGGCCGTGGGTAACACAAGGAAGGATCAAGCACAGTTCCTGATTCCTGACAGTTTAAAATGTATGAAAAGTTAAGTAACTTCCAATAACAGTTCAAGGCAACAACAAAAAATTGACATAGTGGCTCGCGATTAACATAACGTACATAGAGAATGATTGCATTAAGTGCTGTGTACATGATGATTTCACGTAGTAAAGTTAAATTAAAAATCACACTGAATAAGCTTAAGCTTAGATTATATTGAGATATAAACTATGTTTTAAAATTTGGGTTTTAAATAGACACTGACTTAGAGATAATTTTAAACTCAGAATACACATGAAAACATTTAAATTTCTAATTATGATGAAGCAAATCAGTTAAAATGAGAATTAAGATCCTAAACAAATCCTAACAGAGGGGGTTACCTGTGACCACCAGACCTACCTGTGATGAACAAAAGCAAAGTGATTCAAAGATATAAAAAGAGGACTAAGATAGGACTGAAGCATTGACAAGAAGTAGGGATACTGGTGTGCATAAAACTTGCTTATTTGGATGATACTCAATGACAATATATCTCATTTATGATATTCACTAACTACTGGAAGAGAGGGCACTGTAGTCATCAAGTCATGGTCCGAAGTGGCCATTAATATGTTATCTCCGTCTGCAGCATGAGGGAGAATGTCTGGATCAAAAATACTTTTCTTGAAGGTGATATCACTTGCTTCTTTTAATTTTTCTCTCAATTATATGTAATTGGCCTCTTTCTCATTTTTTCAGTGTCCTCTACAGAGTGTTCAAATTGATCTGTTGTGCACGGGAAAGGAAAGGAGAGTGGGTAGGGAAGTGGGTAGGTAGAAATGTTATCTCTTATTTTGCTCTAATTCCTTTGGTTGTTCTCAGTCAAGGCAATTTGGAAATGTGGGGGCAATTTTAGTTATCACTGGCTTGCTGTGACCCTGAGATAGAATAGAAAGTGTCCTACAATATTTGTGACAGTTTTGCAGAATGAAGAATGTTCCCACCCAAAGGGCTCAAAGAGGTCTGACTCTACACTTAGAAGGAGTTTGAAGGGTGAAACCACTGCTTCAAATTTAATAGATATTTTGGATAGAGATTTACTTAATATCTGTAATACATATGACCCTGAGCCAGCCTATATTTTGTACCTTGGGAGTCCTAATAAACATAATGTAAAATTTTTAAAAATAGTAGTATACTCTGCCCTGATTGGTGTGGCATCATCCCACTAACTGAAAGGGCACCAGTTTGATTCTCGGTCAGGACACGTGTCTAGGTTGTAGGCCAGGTCGCCGGGTGATGGCATGAGTGAAGCAACTGATTGATATTTCTCTCTCACATTGACGTTTCTCTCCCTCTCTTTCTCCCTCCATTCTCCTCTCTCTAAAAAGAAATAAATAAAAATTTTTAAAAATTGTAGTAAACTCTGTTAGGGATTCTTATATTTTCTCACTGCTATTTCAGCCTCCCCAAATTACCATAGTAGAATTTACACAGCCAAATTATTTGCAAAGATTGTTTTTTCATTTGCATCTAATCAGGAGATAGATTTCCAAGGAAATGGCTATGTAAGCATTATTTACAATAATAAATCATGACCAAAAATGCTCATTCATATAATTACAAAGCATGCAAACTGCATGTTCTTGCTAAGGAAGAAGATTTATGGACATAACCATGAAAGTTTATCTGATAGGACATGAAAATTTCTATGAACATTTCAAAAAGAGAGAACAAATTTTTGTGACATCAGTGAAATACTCCTATACCTACTTTGTGTACAGATCCTGTGTGTGTGTGTGTTTTGCATTATCCAGCCGAGGCAGTTTTAGCATGAGGTTAAGAATACAGTTTAGGATGCACACCGCCTGGGTTTCAAATCTACTTCTGCTACTTACTCATGGAATGAGATTGAGCACGTTATTTAGACCCTCTGTACCTTTGCTTCCTCGTTTTCAAATTAGATATGAATGGTGCACTTATAAATGTTAGATAAATGTGCACTAAAAAATGTATTTTTACTTTTGATTGTTTTTAAATGTTTTTTTAAACAGTGACTATGGCCATGTTATTTGAACAAACTTTTTCATTCTTATTCTTAATGTAGCTGAAAACAAGAAAGAAAGCCCTAAAGAGGAAAATTCATTAAACACACATTATTATTAATCATTTGAGCTCACAAAAGATGGAAGCCACAAAGGAATGAGTTACCATTAATTGAATAATAACTGTCAGAATAAAATTGGCAAATAATAAAAATAATTAAATAAAAGGGCCACTCTTAGGAAAAGTGTCCTTATATTTGTTTTTTAAAAATAAGAAAACCAGCCCTGGCTGGTGTGGCTCAGTGGATTGAGTGCCGATCTGCAAACCAAAGGGTCCCCAGTTCCATTCCCAGTCTAGGGCACATGCCTGGGTTATGGGCCAGGTCCACAGTAGGGGTTATGTAAGGGATAACCACACATTGATATTCCTTTCCTTCTCTTTCCCCTTCCCTCCTCCTCTCTAAAAATAAATCAAAAAAATCTTTAAAAAGTAAAAAAACAGGAAAACCATAGGAATGATGTACTCAGTACTGTTTTTGACAAGACTAATCATGCTTTTCCAACAGGTGAGTTATAATGCAGCATAAAGATAAAGGATGTAACAGCAATAGAAGGTAGGGATGAGCCTTGTTATGTGTCATGACCCATAAGATATAGCTCTATTATATGACCTATATGTTTATGGCTCAAGACAGGGCATTCATACTAGACAGTTATTTTTGTGTTGATTGTTGTCATTTTATTTTTGTCAATCTTAGGGAGAAAATTGTCGGTACCCCTGACTAAATAGTCAGGTATTGCATGGTTTAAAGGTTCTTGCTGCTCACTGGTTGAAAATCACTAGGTTGAAAGATTGGAACTTTCAGTCTTACCCCCTAATTTCCAAGGAGGAAAGAGGGGCTTGAAATTGAGTTAATCACCAGTAGCCCAAAGACTTAATCAATCTTGACTATGTAATGGAACCTCCATAAAAACCTAAAAGATCAGCTCATAAGACCTTTTTGTAGGGCTCCGGTGCTGGGGAGCCAGAACAATTCCACATGCCACCCAGCCAGACCCCGAGCTCCAAGAGAACAGAAATTCCGTTGTTCAGAACCTTGCCCTATGTGGTTTTCATCTGAATATTGATTTTGATCCTTTAATATCCTGTTGCAGTAAATTGGTAATCTAGTGAGTAAACAGGTTTTCTTGAGTTCTGTGAACAGTTCTACCAAACACCCACATTCGAGCAGGGAATCGTGGAGATCTCTGGTTGATAGCCACTTGGTCAGAGGCACAGATAACAAACAACCTGGGCTTGCAACTGGTGTCTGAAGTGGAGCGCAGTCTTGTGGACTAAGCTCTTTAACTGTAAAATCTGATTCTAGAAGGAGGGGGATAGTGCCAGAATTGAGTTGAATTGTCACATCCCGTGCTGGTGTCTGAAAATTGCTTATTGGTTTGGGGAAACCTCCACACACACTTTGAAATTGTGTCAGGGAACACTTTCAGCCTTGGAGCAGGAAACACAGCCTTCACATTCTAATTTGCATTAGAGCACTGAGAGTATAGAACATTGAGAAAACTCCTTAAAAAGCTGGCATGTATCCTCTGGAGTTTGTAGCATTCACGATCACTAAAAATGATGCTTGCTTCTCATCTGGAGAGATCAGAAGGTAGATTACTTCACCTTTCAAACTGCAATATCACCATTTGGCAGAAAAAGAGTGATTTTTTTCCCCATGAGCCTGGAAAGGCAGTTAGCCTTGATCATTTAAAAACACCTCATCTTCCCTCTCAAATCTCCCACCTGCCTTTATCCCCAGCCTAATACTTTTGAGGACCTAGAAGCAGTTTACTCAGATGAGAATGAGGATAAGATCAAGGCTGATGCAAGACCATGCTTTCTGTTTTCTATTTCCAAATGACAAATTACCACAAATTTAACAGCTTAAAGCAATATCTATTTATTAATTTAAGGTATTGTGGGTCAAAAGGTGAACACGAAATGCATTTGTCTCTGTTTTAGGTATTCACAAGGCTGAAATAATGGTATCAGCAAGACTCAGTTCTCATCTGGAGGCTGTGGAAAAATCTGTTCTCATGCACAGCTCATTCTTGTTGCGAGAATTCATTGTCTTGTGGTTGTAGGGCTGAACTCCCTATTTACTTCATGGTTGTTGAGTGTTGATTCCTCCTAACTCTTAGGTGTCACTCTGAAGTCCTTTTCATACACCCCCGTCCATATTCAAGCCATCAATGGCATACTGAATTCCCCTTCATGCTTCAAACCTCTGAATTATTTTATGCAGCCAGCCAAAGAAAAATGTTTTTAAAAGGCTTATGTGATAAACTCAGACCTGCACAAATAATCTCCTTATCTTAAGGTGTTAAATTACATCTGAAAAATCCCTTGATAGCAGGACCTACATTAATATTAGTGAACAATCAGGGGCTGAGAATCTTGAGGGACCACCTTAGAATATTGCCTACCACACCGCTTTTACTGTGGGACCTCACATAGTCTCAGACAGCCTGAGCTCTCCCTGGGAATGAAGTCGAAGGAGTCAACTGGGTATACTAATCAAGTTACTATCTCATATTGTTAATACTTGAAAATTAGACTGCGTATTAACTCAAGGGAACCAAGCTATTATTTAGTAGGCAAGTAAGGAGCTCCCACAGAGCATGGAGTACTGGTTATATATGCAGTGGTTTCCCATTGCACCTTGAGCAATATGACTTCTGACACTCCAAGTTATTTTCATTCTACTCCCCCTCTCATTCACTGCACTTAAAAAACAAGCAAACAAACAACAAACAAAAAAACCAAAAAGCCCTCCGCCTTCCACACCTAATTCTTAGGAGAGCTGAGTTCTTTCACTTCTCACAGGCTTCCCCTGCGAAGATGCCTATGGCTAGAAGATTAGTTTTCAACCCCAACCCCAAGCGTTCCCATGGCAATTTTGTATATATTTTATTTCAGTCTAAGAGCTTTTCCTGACCACATTTCTTAATTAGTTTTTGTCCTCTGCTCCATTATTTCATTATATTCATTCCCTTCATAACATGCTGTTTGATTTGTAGTCATTGATTTATTTGCTAGTTTACTGTCACTGCTGCATTTCAAGCTCCAGAAGTACAAGGACCATATCAGTCTTGACCTCTCTTATGTTCAATGACTTGTATGAAACCTAATACATAGTATGTAGCAATAACTGTGTGTTGAATAATTAACATTATACTAGAATTATAATATATAGAGATGTCCATCAAAACAATAGAGGGGAAATGAAGTGTCTAAAGAGAATATAAATTCACCACTGTGGAACTCTGCGCCAAATGTAGTCACCAGACTTGTTTTGTTGAACAAATAATGTCTTTTATGAACATAAATGTGATCATTTGAAATTAAATTTAAATGGCCTTTTTAATTTACCATCAGCCACATCACTCCATATTATTTTTATACTGTCTCTTCACACATTTATATGTCCCTTCTCACAACTCAAACCTTTGAATGTGTAATACTACTTATATAGTGAGAAGAAAAGGAGGCCTAGTTAGACATTCAGAAAAATGCCATTATTTTCAGGCCAAGCAGGAAAAAAAAAAAGATTTTTAAAAATACCCATGTGCCTATACTTTACTCATGAACTTCTGAATTCCAACACACATTGTTCTTTAAGAATCACAAAACTAAATTTATAGCACATTAATACCTCATGACACGTAAGATGCAATACATTTTTCTGTAGTGACTTGAGTACACATCTTATATCCCCTTCAGTATTACTAAAATTTTCTGATAGCAGGGTGACAATTTTTTAATGGTTCCTTGTATATAACCGGTGTTCAACAAATGTCTCCTGAATAAAATATAAAAATGAGTGTTTGTGTTCATGAAAATATAACTATAAAAAAATTCAAGGCTCAGACAGCTACATTCTAAAGATGATCAAACTTGGATTTAGAAATTTTAGTACAAGACCTTATTTCTATGAACATTTGAGAGTACATTGCTTCCTTGGTTACTATTCAAACATACCTATACTTCTCATAGATTTATGAATACACTTACATCTTTATTCCATGCACAGATTTCTCATATCGTTATTTTTATATGCCTACCAATTATGTTTTTTAAAATAAAAATGTTGTCTTAGAAAGTGGCATACAATAACTATGGGATACTTTTTTACCTAACACATCAAAACATCAAGCTCGATGTACTGAAGGAGAAAGATTGTGTTTTTTGTTTGTTTGTGTTTCCCATCCTAATTATGATTAGCCAGTTGAAATGAAACTTAAAAAGACTGGAAAGGTCTTTGTTTGGGTGGTCAAGACTTAAATATTTAGAGAAAAAAATAAAAATCACAGGGTGAAACCAATTGGAAAGAACTGGATTCATGGCCCCTCTCTGTTCATGTTCCCCTGCACTATCAGTGAATTTTTATACCACATAGATAATAAGTTCAGGATTTACCTCTTCTTGGTACCATTGGTTATGAAGGAAATTGTATGCAGCACCCAGACATGCAGTGCTCAGCCTCCGTTTCTCCAATATTGAAAAGTCATGTATATGATTCAGTTTGACCTGATATTCACACATCACCCTTATTCTAGATTCTCCAAGCTATTTCCAAATTTTTGAAGCGGAAGGGAAGTTGAGAGAAGGAATGGACCATCATGGTTTACTATGTCTCTCACCAAGTTCTCCACTTTGTCCATGCAGGTACTTAAACTTTGCTGCTCTGTCAAGATCATTCAGGGTTTTATTTTGCTCTCAACAAATGGCCACCCTTGAGCCCTTCATAAATTGCCTGACACGTGTCTTTAATTTTTTTATGTTTCCAACCAACCAAATGAAATGCAATGATTCAATAATTTACACTGACATTTTTAAATGTCTGTGAATATATATTCATTTAATAGAAAAATATTTATAATACTTTAGTAATACCTGCATATCTCTTATCATCTTTCTTCCTCGATAATAGATTGAACCATACTAAGAAATGTATTATTCCCTGTATGTAGAAACATGAACATTTGGTTTGCTGTCTTCCTTTATCAGTATCTCACCCCCGAGAAAATAACTAAAAAGTAATCTTTGAAAAAAACATTTCAACATTCTCTAACTTTATTTTGGGTATTGTTGAGAGGATTTTGTTGTACTTGCTGTTTTCGGTGGGAGTGACAGATATCGTGGTGTATAAACTAACTTCTAACTTTATATGAAGTAAATGTTTTATCCCAAAGCTCTAAAGTGAATACATTTAAGCCAATGAATGTTACCTCATTATCTGAGTAGTCCAACAAGTGCCATGTCAAGTTTTATACATGTACATGAATTGTCATTTGCTTGGACTCCTGTGAACTTGAAGACAGCTCAAGGATGTTACCAAGATTAACTATAAATTTTCCTTCAAGGATCACTTTTATATTTGAATCAGGGGAAAATTCATAAAACTTTTCAGGTAAGTACACAATTCTAACCAGATTCAGGGTAAAATTGTTTGCTTGAAACATGTTAGCTGTTGTAGCTAATAATATATCTACTTACCAAATATAGAAAATAAATATAAAGAGAACAGCAACCCAATTTCAGATGACAACAAAAATAGAGGGTATTTGCATTGTGTTTTATTTTCCAAAACTTTGATTATTTTGATATTTATATTTGCTTATTGAAGATAGAATTGTTTTTTCTAAATTAGGAACTGAGCTTAATGATATGTGATTGATTTTTATTTTTTTGCAGGAGTTAATGATGGAATATAATTCTTATTTATATTTATTGTGTTTGATATAATACAAATATAGAATGGAAACATTTTAGTTTTGTTGAATTCAGGAATGCTGATGACTGGAAAAATCCTAGCATAGGCAGAATTCTATTCAGCAAATATTTAAGTAACCTGTACTGCATTGTAAGGTTAGCCCCTCTATGATATATAGTTCACCAAAAATGCTATGCAGCTGTAGATGGAACAAACTGTTTTAATGAGAAATCCTTTACAACATATCCATAGCCATGTCCCTATTTAATACTCAGTGTAAGCAGTAGGGGAAAAAAATGCCCTTTTCTCCATCATGGCCAAATCTCACAATATTATCTGCAAAGATATGTAGTGTTTTAAAGAACTTTATTTTCAATATCTGCAGTATTGAATATTCTTCATAAAACGCTACTATTTCCAGGCTCTTACAACTTTCCCCATTGATAGCAAAGCCTACTGGGAATAGCATCACCTTTGAAATCGGACTGACTAGATTTGAATCTTAATCTTGTGAATTACTAATAGATACACAAAGTTACCAATGTTATTTAATCTCTGTGAGTTTCAAATTCTTCTTATGCAGAATGCCAGTAGCTACTCCATTAATTCAAAACCTGCAGAGTATATATCATGATGCTTAAGTAAAGTAACGGTGGGTGTGCCCTGTCTAAAAGTACACCCTGTGCATTATACACGCTCAGCCAATAAAGTTGTTTTCATGACTATATAAGCATTTATGCTGAACACTTTTTGATTGTTTCCCTAAGTAGTGTCTCCCCTTTTCTCTTTCATCACATCAATTTCCAAAGAAAGAAAGAGAAAGAAAGAAAGAAAGAAAGAAAGAAAGAAAGAAAGAAAGAAAGAAAGAAAGAAAGAAAGAAAGAAAGAAAGAAAGAAAGAAATCGAGGGAAAGAAAGAAAAAGAAGGAAGGAAGGAAGGAAGAAAGGAAGGAAGGTAGGTGTTGGCTTGTAATTGTTTATAGTACAGTTTACCCTTAATGATGTGGGGGTTAAGGGTACTAAGCCCCTCACAGTAAAAAAATCATATATAGCTTTGGACTCCCCTAAAACTTGGCTGTCCCACAATATACATGGGCCACTGATTCCAGGATTCCTCCTGGATACCAAATCTGTGGATGCTCAATTCCTCTCTATAAAATGGTAAAGATCAATGCATAGAGTCAGCCCTGTGCATCTGTGGACTGACAACTGTAGATCAAACACAATACAGGTATTTATTGAAATAATATGCATATAAATGGACCCACACAGTTCACACCTGTGTGGTTCAAGGGTAAACTGTAGTTTTCAATAATTCATTGCATTTCTAGGATATCTTGAAATGTCTCCTCTTTTATTTCTGAATTTGAGTCCTCTTTTTTTAATGAGTTTAACTAAATATTTGTGAGTGTTCTTTAATATTTTAAAATTAGTTCTTAGTTTCATTGATTTTTTTTCTATTGTCTTTTTGGTTTCTTTGTCATTTATTTCCACTTTTAGTTTTGATATTTCCTTCCTTCTACTATATTTGGATTTTGTTTGTTCTTCTTTTTCCAATTGCTTGAGATCTCAAGTTAGGTTGTTTATTTAAGATCTTATTTTTCTTAACATAGGCCTTCATTGTTATGAATTTTCCTCTGAGAACTGCCTTATCTGCATTCCATAAATTTTGGTACATTTCTAGTTTTATTTTTCTTTCTATTTTTATTTATTTCTCTTTTGATTTCTTCTTTGACACAATTGTTCAGTAGCATGTTTAATGTCCACATATTTGTGAAATTTCCAGTTTTGTTCTTCTAATTAATATTATTCCATATTATTGTGATAACAATGTCTGATATGATTTCAATATTCTTAAATTTAGGAAGACTTGCTTGTGGACTAATGTATGTTCTATATTGCAGACTGTTTCATGTGAGTTTGAGAAGAATGTGCATTCTGATTCTGTTGTATAGAATGTTCTGCAAAAGTCTATTATGTTAATTTGGTCCAGTATGCAATTTAAGTCCAATATTTCCATACTGATGTTTCTTCTGGGTGAAAAATCCATTGTTGAAAGTGGGGTATTAAATTTCCCTACTACTATTTATTGCTCTTTATTTCTCCCTTCAGGTCTGTCAATATTGCTCTTATCTAGCTTCACTCTTTCATTCTCTTTCTTTTTACTCCTCTAATTGGATGAATGCTATTGCACTGTGTTCAAATATGTTGATCCTTTTTTCTTTTTCATCTAGACTTTTTTAACTTCTTTATTGAATTTTTCAGTTCAGTTATTGTATTCTTCAGTTGTATGATTTTTATTGGCTATTCTCTTATATTTTCTTTGTCTTTGTTGAAATTATCACTTTGTTCATACATTGTTCTCCAGACCTTTGTGAGCATCTTTTTGGCATAATTTTTAAACTGTTTATTAGGTATATGAACTACTCTGTTTAGTTAAGGTCTCAGTCATTTCCATTTCATGTTGTTCCCTATGTCCCTCAAGGAAAAAAAAATGAGAGTTCATTTTCATCCCTCCTATGGCAGTTTCTTTTTCCTTTACTTTTTTCTTTCAACTGTTTTATAACATAGAATATTTTAAGTGAACCCTACATTTCTTCCACATGTGTAGATCAGTTTTAATATAGTATTTTTTATGTGTAGGTTAAAATATTGTTTGATTTTTCCCCCCAGTAATCTCAAGGTTTATATAAGTTCAAACTTATTTATTGCTATTCTCACTCTGTGGTAATTTCATGAAAAGTCTTTAGGATAAATATACTGGGTTCTAAAGGAGACTTTTTGTATTGCCTTGTTTAATCAACCTACAAGCATTACTATCAACATAGATATATGTGCTCATTTAAAATTCTAGTCAAATTCAATGTATCAGTAAAATAATCAGTTTAATTTGGGATGGGAGGTGGGCAATGAAATGTATTTAGAAATGAATATATTTATTGAAATAGTATCTCTCTTTTTTAAAAATGACCATTTCTTTCTTTTTTGGGTTATTACCGTTAGTATTATCAAGTTATCACTAATTATTAGTTATACTATCTTGATTATTACATTATCACTATAACCATTACCAATGTTATTAATAATACAAAATATATAGGGTCTTTCATTTTTTTCAGCTATATGCTAAATAATTTAAGTTCTCACAAAATTCTATTTTCTATTTTACAGTTAAAAAAAACTAATGCAAAGAAATTACTCATTTTATAAGAAGTGGGGCTAAAGGTGGAAACCGAAGCACTAACATTATATTGTTATGAATTTCTACTATAAAATTTCATTACTATTTTTGCTGAATATACTTATATACTAAGAAAAATAAATAAGAAATCTAATTTTCTGTTTAGAGAAGATATATATGTGCATGTGTAGATATATGTGTATACTGATATATATACACGCATACCTTATGAATTTGATTATATGGATAAATAAAATTAATCACTTGAGTAAAGAGAACCCCTCCCATTAAATTAGTTTTGCTATCATCATTGGTATACTATTAAACAGTATGACTTGGTTTCTAATATCAAACTTGTTTTCTTTTTGGTAACTTTTTATATAGATTTTAAGGTTCAAAGAATCATTACATGGGAAAATAAAAACTTACAGACTTAAAAAAGTATCTACCATTTGCTGGGACTTTATATTTCCTAAAAAACATTTTAGTGTTCTCTTTAGCAATAATATTTGCATCCATAAACAAGCACTCTAATGGGAATGGATAAGTCAGAAATGAACAGATTGAGTCAACCAGGGTCAGCAAACCTTGCAAGTCATTATCATAAATGCCTGTCAGCAAGCATACATAAGAGTGTAGATGTCAATGCTCTGTTCTTAATAGAGAGGCATCTATACCACAGTCTCACTTTCACTACAGCTGGCACCCCTGAGTTCACTTTGCGACCGCAGATATGTGCTGACCTCAGCAAAGACAAAAACAAGATGGAACCAGCATGAAATTGCACAGGGTGCAAATATTATTAAAACATTATTGTTTATTGAGCTTCCATCTGTCAGGAAAGCTCAAGTGATTACACACAAGTTATCCTCCTGGACATGCTCTTTGCTCTCCTTTCCCTTGTCTAACCCAAACTCGCTTTACTTCTTTAAATTGATTCTGTGTTTACATACAGAAAATGATCCAGCTGCTGTTTAAGGCAACTTATTCCACTTTTGCAAAATGAAGCAAAAACAATTTCTATACCATTAAAATGTACACACATATACACTTTGGAAAAAAACAGCTAGGGATGCAAGCAGATTTTTTAATCGAGGATGGATTTTTTTAATATTTTTTAAATCTTAGGCTCCCTATGGTTAGTAAATTGTCTGAAATTATATGTAAAGTATTTGATATGCACATGTTATAGAGAAGTTATATTTCTATTTCCATAGAAGAAGTGTTTTCCCCTCACAATTAGCATTCTCCTTGCTTCAAGAATGAGTCCGACATGCTTTATATAACCCTAGTCATGGCTAGAATTGATTGTATTATGACTGAATTCTTTAAACTCAAACTATTCAGATTCTCTTCCCCAGTAATTTCAAATTAGGATTCAGTGACAATGAATAAGTGGCTAGAGATTTATATGTTCCAAAATGTAACATATATGCTTATGTACTTTATACACCTATATTTCACAAAGTGAACAGAGAGAGAAAACTATTCTACCATATCACAGAGACTGAAATGAGAGTGGATGTCTAACACTTTCCATTTTCTAACTGAGTCCCTCTGGTTGAGGTCTGACTTCATTCCAGTGCTTGATTTCTGTGAGATAACCCAATACATAATTTACAAATTCATCATATCCTTAAACTGTCTCAAATTGTTTCAGTTATGCACAACAAGTCATAAAATGTGCATCATTAAAAAACTGTTTGTGACAGGCCATTGTTTTGAGTCTATAAACCATTTTTAAAACTTTACAAGGGTAAAAGTCTGGCTTTGGGGTATTGCATTACTCCCAGTCAACTAGGCAATGACTGGTAGACAGTGTCCTTGGCCTTTCAGAATACAACAATCCTCTTGTGTTCCTCTGTGGAGAAAATAAGATAATGCTGCACTATGAAAATAAATACATGCTCAATATATTAAAAATAAACAAATTTACTTGGGTAAAAACATACTTTGGGAATTTGGGCCACATCTGCCTTTTACCATATGGGTTTTCTTTTCCTGCTTTCTAGGCAGGAAACAATCAATTCCCCTTGATTTCTCATCCCTGAGACAGATGTTTCAGAATTAGAGGAAAATCCGGTTAATCCAAGGCATAGAAGTCCACGTATCAGAATGTAAAGAGAAGGTATTTTTTGAGTTAGATGGCTCTAGATTCAAATTCCAAATCCCTCATTAACTACGTGCATGGCCTTGGACAAGTTAAGTTATCATTCTGAGTTATATTTTTCTCCTCTGAAAAAAAGGACAAATGGGTCAGTCTGAGAAATTAATTAAATGAGATTGTACTTGTCATGTAGCTTGAATGGTGCTTAACATGATACATAGTAAGTGCACAGAGCATCTTAATTCACTTCCCTTCCACCCACATTTGACAACCCTCAGTTTTCATTCAGGACAAGATACTAATTAATGCACAATCAACTTAAGGCCTGACAGTGGTGACATAGATCCCACATGTTAACATAGCCTAATGTCCTGTTTCTATAAACCCCAAAGGTCTTTCAGTGCTATTAACACCAATGAAGAACAACCATTTTATTCATTCTAGAATCAATTTTCAATATGTATCTATCTAGAACATTCCAGATAACAGTAATAAATGCTAATGATTGATATAATTAAGTAGTAATCAACTATGCATTATATGATTTACCACATTAAGTATTCATACCAGTACTCTATTGCTATTCTTATTTTAATAATATGAAATCTGAGGTTTAGAGAAGTTAAGTAAGTTTCTTGCACAAGAATTCAAAATCAACTTTGTTTGGTTCCAAAGTAAATATTATAACCAGGTTCTTTTATATCTAGCCCATTAAAGTAATTGTTGCTGACTCCAGAATTTGACAGGATCCCAGAAGAGTAATAGGTTTAAAAAAAAAAAAAAGCTGGTGATTCTACCAACCAGTACTAAAAAAGAAATAAGGTTGCAATTTATGTACTTATTTGTCTCTCATCTATTATTTCATAATGTTATTTTGTGATAGTTTTCAATTTCAAAATTATATCAGCAGTTATTTCATTTAAATTTTGCTATGCTATTCTTTTTGTTTTATATTGTTTCCTTCCTTCATTCCTTTCTTTAGCAATTCCAACCCATCTGAGTAAAGAAAATAGTTAAAAGTAGGCTAGTATTACTTTTTACCACTTTGCAAATTTAATTTTTCATTAACATAAAAAGGTAGAGAGCAAATTAAAATATTATGTTTAAAAATTGATTCAAATGTTTGAGTATTGAAAGTTTACGGAATTATTCATTTATTCAGAAAATATTTATTGAATGTCTACCTTGTGGCAAGCTTTCTTAGGTATTGGAAATGCAGCAGTAAACAAAATTAAGTCCCTACCCTAATGGTAAAATAAACAATAAACAAATCTATAGTCATATTTGGGAATGATAAGTGTTACTTAAAAAGTAAGTCATGCTGCTTCTCTATAGGGGCTGGGTCCAAGGGATGACCTGACTAGTGCAATATCTGTTTGGTCCTTTTAAATTCAGGCCCTTTTAATCAATCTGGCCTAATCTGTCAAAATTACTACAATGTCCTGGGAGGACCCCTGATGTCTTTCTCTGTCATCTCAACATTTTGGACAACTATATATGTCCAGGAATTGTTATTACTATTCCAGATCATTTAATAAGAGATAAGAAGCTTTCTGAAGATTATATGGCAGTTAGGAAGCAGAGCACAAAGGCCACACTAAGGATCAGGAGGCACTCATTACTGACCTCACACGAAAGGAAGAGCTATAATGAGCTGATTTTAGGTGTGATGACAAGGCAACTCAGAAGAAGCATGAGTGGGATCTGTGGCTTAGAACAAAACAAAACTAGGCAATCAAAAATGAATCTATTATACCCTGGCCAATATAGCTCAGTGGACTGGAGAGTGATCCCACAGCCAAAAGTTGTGGTTTGATTCCCTGTCAGGCACATACTTAGGTTGAGGGTTTGATCCCCTGTCTGGGTGTGGGGACCTCGGGTCCAGACATGAATGATCCCAGTCTGGGTGCAATCCCCTGGGCATGTAAGGGAGGCAACTGATGAGGCTTCTCTTCCATATTTCTCTCCCTCCCTTCCTCTCTCCCTTCTTCTACCTCTAAAAGCAATGGAAAAAAATATATATATATATACACAAATATATATATATGTGTATATATATATTTGTATGTCCTTGGGTGAAGATATATATATCAGTTACAAAAGCCAAGCTACCTAGAAAAATTATGACTATTTCTAGTCAAAACTGCATCATCTATCTTGACTATTAATTTTCACAATGATTACTCTGTGTTCTTGTCATTGCTTCTAAAGTAGATGACCCACCAACACAGTGTTGTAGAGTAGAAGTGCCTGTATAGCCCACCCATACAGGTATTTCTTCCTTCCATTACCTAAACCAATTCATTAGTTAAGTAGTTAAGAAGACATTTTATCCAAATCCCTGCAAAGAAAATACATTCTTATAGGGGCTTTGCATAAACACCTTAATAAAAACATCAGTTACTCATTGTCTTTTCCATTATCTTGTTTATTTTTCCTCATAATGCTTTAATTATTTGAAAACATATTCCATATCTGGTTATCTGTTTATAGTCTGTCTTACACACTAAAATGTAAGCTCAAAAATTTCCACAGCCTTATCATATTCACCATTGTACTGTACATACATTCCAGCACCTCGAATACTGGCTAAAAATATTAGCAACTAAAATATAGCAAAAGCACCGGTTGAGAATATTGAAGCCATTCTATGAATATAAAGGTTCAACTGATTAAACATCTAAGTTTATCATAAATGTAGATCAAATCATAACAAATACACTGTCATGCTACATTGTCTTTATATATTAACTCCTACAATTTCCTTAGTAGGAACTAGCAAAGGGCGAGGACTTAATTGGTCTCCATCTATTTTTTTCTTTTCCTGAATATATATTATTCATTGAAATGTCTCTTTTCCTATGTTTCAATCCAAATTCCCATTATTTTCAATGGAATACTTTATAAGTGGCCAAATATTAGGGCATGTGGATATCCTGATGATTTTTTCTTGCTGCACACATCTGGAACACACATGTGGAAGAAGTGGCTATCCCATAATGTTGTGTATTCTTTTGCGGTGTATATACACACACACACACACACACACACACACACGTGTATAAGTATATACATATATGTGTATACATATATATTAGTTCTATATTAACCCCTTCAATTTCCTTATTAGGAACTGGCAAACAGTGGGGACTTAGGGTCTCCACCTATTTCCTTTCCCTGAATATATGTGTGTATGTATGTATGTGTGTATGTATATATATGTGTATATATATATTTGTATGTATGTACATATGTACACACATATACAGATAGGTATACATATTATATATGTATTATATAATGAACTTAACTGTAGCTTCTCCTAAGAACATTCCACTACAAGATAGCATAGGGATTGTGTGTATAGTTTTTGAACCAGACTGCTGCATACTAGTTGATAATTACTTACCTCTGTGTGCCTCATTTTTCTCTTCACTAAAATATGGATTATGAGAACTCCTAACTTATAAAGTTGTTCTAAGGAGAAAATCAGTTAATGGAAACAAAATGTTAAACACTGCTAGACGTGTAGTGAAATGTTAGTATCAGGGGATAATTCTCCAGAGAACTCTCGTGTCTGCATGTCTTAAGAGCAGAGGCACTGAGTTTTTTTCCAGACTATCTTTTTAAGGATGTTTGCAAAGTGAACAGCTGAGGAATCTCAAGCTAGGAGGAACCCAATCTTTATAATGAGCTTCCCTGTGCACCAAAGAGAGACATTATCTTTATTTATAGATAGTAAATAATTTTTTTCTTTTATAAGGAGAGAGTGACTATTTCTATATAGCAAGGTTGTTCACTTTGCAAACAACTTTGAAAAGACAGTCTGGAAGAAAACTGTGTTTGTGGGTATAACCTGGTCCTTTTGTTTTTTTGTGGGAATTGGGGCTTGGGGAATGAGTGCAAGGCAATGTTTGTACTCTGGTTATTACTAATGCTGTGAACAGGAAAATCTTGTCTCTGCCGCAGAAGTCTTCTGTCTCCTCATAGCATTCATGAAGTCATGGTAATATACCTTATATGGCAGCAAGTAAATTAAGTTCAAATTCTTCACAGCTCTTGACAGTCAGCAATATCATTTTTAATATGTTTATTTTTATTTTTCTACTCTATTATTTTTATTATGTATTTATATTATTATTAAATTATTGGGATAACACTGGTTAATATATGTCTTAAGTATACATTTCTGTGATTGTGTGCCCACCACCCCAATTAGGAAGTTGGTTTCACTTTGGGCAGTAAGCAATATTATTAATATTATTTTTTCTAGGTTTTATATAACTTTTTAATATTGAGCAAGTAAAGTGTTTCTGAGATAATTGCAATCTGGATAGTTTTCCTCCATTAATTATAAACCCTTTCTCTTTTATATTTTGAATCTTTCCACCCTACCACTTAACTACCACTTACTATAAAATGATAATACTTCAATACTAGGCTGGAAAATCTAGCATTAAAAAATTGCTTCTGAAAACAAACTGCTATAGGTCAGTCAATGTTATTTCACCATTTTCTATAAGCTATATCTCAATTACCATACTTATAATCAATGTGCTAATTCTGTAAGTTGAAGTACTTTCAATTTATCCAAAATGTGCAGTTTCCTGTGCAACATTTTCTTTCTTTGCTAGAATTTTCTCATTTCAGTGTACTCTCTGTTGTCTTATTTTCTATTTTACAATCTCTCATGCTAATACCACATAGTTCTTTATTCAAAATACTTTACCTTCAGGTGTTTCAAACTTTCAGAAAAGTAAAGTACAGGCAAGGGCTGCAGTTTTCTATTCACCATCTGAGAGATGACATATGAACAGAGTCAGCAATATATATATTTCAAAATGTTGGATGATGTAAATTTTGTTTTCTCCATTTGTTTTTACCCAGTCCTTTCTTTCTAGTTTGAAAAAAAAAATTCAACACATTCTGCAAAATAGTTTAAATCTAAGTCATTTAGCCATGTGTTTATCCGTATTTTGTGCTCCATATCAACATTTGTAAGCCTGTCTCCTATGGTGTTTCCTGTTCAATAAGCCATAAGAGAGATTACCATACCCTATGGTTTCTGCAGCAGTTCATTAAGCGTTTAGTAAACAGAACTCAGCATGTTTATAAATCACTAACTTTTAGTCTTTTATTAATATTATGTTAATAATACAATTAATATGAAATTATGTTATTATTACTATATTTAATATTTGGATGATTTGAAATTAAAAGCAAATTAAGGATTTGAATCATTTCATTTGTAAAGATAGAGTTGCCCCAATATTACTTAGGGTCAATCTGAAAACAAAAGTTAAAGACTTCGGAAAGTTCTCTGTTTACCCACTAGCATCACTACTCCCCATAACTTCCACAAACAGAAACAACACACACGTTCTCCACAACCCCTACCACAATCCACATGGGAACAAAATAAAAGGAAGATGGAAGATGACTCAGGAAGCACAGAGTGTGTAGTATTCTGCATATTATTAAATAAGCCTGAGAAATCTGATGGGCCTCATAGAAAGATACTAAACAAAGTAAGTGAATACTTTGGGGAAATCAGAGGTGATTAATATCCCCAAAGCTGCTTCACTTTGGAGTTAATCTACCATGGTCTTTAACTCTCTTTTGTGTTTATTTTGTTATATAATGTAATAGCTGAAAGCCCAGATTCTCTCTCTATCTCAGGTTTACAAATCTACAACCAGGGTACAGATCCTGTTAACCACTCCATAGATTTGGTGTCTTTCCACCATTCCTCTTTATTCTCTGAATTTACTGCCTTGGTAGATTTCTTTTTTTTTTCTTTTTTCTTTT
>PVJD01002458.1:0-201941 GCA_004026545.1 Mormoops blainvillei | reverse complement strand
TGGATGGGGGAGAACAGGGGGTGGGGGGAAGAGGGTAAGAAATGTCCTTCGGTCAAATAAAACAAACTGAATGGATGCAATTTATCTCTGTCCTGCCCAAAACAATGAGTAGGAGAACAGAGCAGACAAAAGTAGAAAGCAGATGGCCTAGTGGGAACAGACTTAGCAGAGTGGAGTGAGCTGAAACCAAGCGCCTATCGGAGGAAGCCAACAAAAGTCATCCCATTTGTGCCTCAAAACCCCAAAAGACTCAAGAATCGAAGGCACCACACACT
The DNA here is from genome assembly GCA_004026545.1 of Mormoops blainvillei. Classification (NCBI taxonomy): domain Eukaryota; kingdom Metazoa; phylum Chordata; class Mammalia; order Chiroptera; family Mormoopidae; genus Mormoops; species Mormoops blainvillei. The sequence continues at coordinate 201,666 of PVJD01002458.1, read as the reverse complement.
TCTCAAGATGAGGCTGAAAACAGGAGGATGGGTTGAAAACCTAAAGAAAAGGCAGTCAGATCCCAGCCCCCCTTTCCAAGCCCCCCCTCCCACCCACAGGACATCCCCAATCCTGCCATGGACAGGTTTGCTCCCTGCAGAAAATAAACTGGAGGGGGTGCTCTGGATGGGACCACCAGGGAACAGCTGGGGGTGAAGGTCAGAAGACGGCTGGAAGGAGGGTTTCTGGAGGCTCCCTTGCTCCCTTGGTACCCAGGACAGTGGCGGATGGACCATGTGTCCACCCCCTCCCGTGGAGAAGTTAAACAGCTCAGCCCACAAGAGACCTGCAATCTGACATTTGGGGATCCCCCAACAGAACGGTCCTATTCCTGCCAGCTCCCCCATGCAGGGTAGCCCACCAGCCAACAAGCTGGAGCAGTTTATGTTTTTTATTGCCTCGCTCTTAACTACGAAAGCACGGCCAGAATCCTCAGCCTTTTAAAGAAAGCCACTAACAGGAGGCACAGAGAAAGCAGGCAGGAGGCAGGGCGGGGGAAGGCGAGTCCGAGGCAAGAAAGAAGAAACTTCCAAAGTAAATAAAACAAAGCAAACACTGCTCTCAGGGAGATAAGATATTGAAATCCTAAAATAGAAACGTTTATAGACTATTTAAAAAAAGGAAACCTCTTGGAAACAAAAAATAGGAATATAAATTTAAAATTCAAGGAAGAATCGAGTCAAGGGCTCCTTGAGTTCTTAAACTATTGTATACATGAATTATTTTGATAATATAATTAAATTTTTAAAAAGCAAGGGAGCTCAGTAATCAAGGCAGTGGGGTAATGACAAAGAAAAAAAAGATAAAAACCACACACACACACAGCCCTGAGAAACAGATGGAACCTAATAGAGTCCAGAAACAGTCACATGTATATGGACAACTGATTTTCGACGAAGGTCCAAAGACAAAGAGAAAGGGTAGTCTTTTGCAACAAATGGTGCTAGAAAAGTTTGATATCCAAATGCAAGAAAAATGAACTTCACTCTGCACCTGGCACCCAATACAAAAATTAGCTGAAGTGGGTCATACTATAAAGCCTAAAATGACACAACTTCTAAAAGAAAATATAGGAAAAATTCTTTGTGACCTTGTGATGGGTAAACACTGCTTAGATATCACACCAGAAAAACATTCCATTTTTAAGTAGCTGATAAATTTGACTTTATCAAAATTTAAGCTTCTGGCCTTTGGAAGTCACTGTTAAGAGAATAAACAGACAAGCCAAAAGTTGGAAGAAAATATTTGCAAAGTATATATCTCATAAAGGACCTGTGTCTGAAATATACAAAGAACCCTAAAAACTCAGTATTAGGAAAACAAACAACCCAGTTATAAAAAAATATAACAAAGTCATTTGTACAAACACTACACAAAAAAGAGAGAGAGATGGCAAATAAACACATGAAAAGATGTGGATGTTCAACACCATTAGTCCTTAGAGAAGCGCAAATTAAGTCTGCAGTGAGCCAACCCCCGCGTAATTATTAGGATGGCTAAAATAAAAACACTGCCACGTGCTGGCAAGGAGGTGGAGCAACTAAAACTCCAGCCATTGCTACTAGGAATGTAAAAGGATACAACTACTTTGGCAAACCGGGTGGAAGTCTCTTTAAAAAAGGTAAAAACAAGCCTACCACATGATCCGCCCATTTCACTCCTAAGAGTTCACCCAAAGGAAATCAAAGCATCTGTCCGTACACGAATGTCCACAGCAGCTTCATTTGTGACAGCCCCAAACTGGAGATTACTCAGTGCATGGCAACAGGTGGGTGGATAGACAAACTGTGGTACATCCACACAAAGGAATACCACTCGGCAAATAAAAGAATGAACTACTGATACATGTAACAACATGGGTGAACGTAGAAATAATTATTCTGAGGGAGAGAAACTAGACATGAGTACACATAGGTAAAATTATCAAGTAATTTAGAGTAAAGCAAAAAGATAAACTGATCGAGGGGGACAGAAAGCAGATCAGAGGTCACCCGGGCACGGGGGTTGTGTGGGGACGGGAGGGGTCTTACCAAGGGGTGAAGCTATGTTTACTATCGTAGCTGCAGTGGTGTTGTCACACATACATCAAAATTTATCAAACTGTTTACTTTAAATATGTGCTGTATGTTGTAGGTCAATCATACCACAACTTAAAAAGAGAGAGAGACAAGGCTTTGGGGCTTTAGACTTGGATAAACCCTGATTCAAATACTGACTCTGTGCTCTATAGCTGCATAAGATTGATCGAATTGCTTAATGCCCGGGTCTTGATTTTTTCATTGAACTATCAGGCCTTTGGTTGGATTGGTGGGAGAACTAAATGATATTCTGTACAGAAAGCCGTTAGCATAGAGTAAAAACACAGCAAATGGAAGCAACCTATTGTCATTACCGTTTAACTGTTACTACCTTCATTACTGTGATGGTGCCTGACAAGTGAGGTACACAGTAGGTGCTCAGAAACACCAGTCTTCTCCCCTACTTTGGTCGTCTGGGTGCGCACCCAGGCAGGCCACAGTGAAGCCTCAGCTGACCTGGTGCTGTGAATTTTCACAAGGTTTCTGTGATGTTTATATCAGGTCAGCTCCACGCAGTGCTGTGCGGGTAACGCGGCACATCTTGCAGTGGTCCTGCCTCGCTGTGCCCCGGTGTGCCTGAGAAGCAGGGCTCCGGCCCTAGGATCACACAGTGGTCTGCACCAGGGCTGTGGTGGAGGCCAGCGCTCCTGGCTGCCGGGCTGGACCCCAACGGCAGGGACACAGGTATGCTCTTCAGCTCATGAGCACATCACCGCAGGTCTGGTTTGCCAGTATTTTCCAGAAGTCGTCCGGTCCATGCCCCTCCTCCTGGGCCATCCAATTCCCTAACCCATGACAGGGATGGCTTCTCATTCACTTCTAACGCACTGGCAACAGATCCCCTTGGTTCAGCCTGGGCTGCCCAGAGCCAGCCCTGGGAGTCCATCCTTCTTCCTCTGTCCCACTCAAAATACACACCGATGCTTAACAAAGTAATAATAGTGAACTGGGAGTTTCAGCTGCTGGATTTAATTTAGCTGATGTGTCCGGTACACACCCTCCCCAGCCTCACGGGGTACCAGGCCTATATTAAGTAAATCCAATAAATAGGTCTTAATTCTGAGCTGATGTTACCATAACGTGCTCAGTTGCAGAAAAGGATCTATTTATGACCCACTCTCCTGACCCAGCCCTTCTTGTAGCCCAGGACCAGTTGCTGGGCTAAGAGTCCCATCCCAGGAGCCCACCTTTGGTCTCTTCCTCATTTGGGACGGAGATCCCTTCCCACACCCAGTGGCTTCCTGATGAGAGACCCCCAAAAGTCTTTCTCCAGAAACTCTTGCCAGCTCCTTTGACAGAGGTTTTAATCCTTAAATATATTCTTCACCAACCGAACCATTTCCTGTGGCAGGAAATTAGGTTTCCTCCCATTGGCTCCAAGTGGGACCAATAAAGTGTCCCAAAATGGTGGTGGGAGCCACAGCCAAGGATGTGGACATGCCAGAGTCCAAAGCCAACGGTGAGGGGAAGCCTGCCAGAGCGCCCCGGGGGGAGAGGGCGGGGCTGGGGCCCCTCCTGGCACAGGCCTCTCGTGTCCTCTGTTACCAGTGACCAGCTACCCACAGCCATCTGGAGGCTGATGTGAACACCAGTGGATTTTTAACATTGGGGTTGGGGACAAGACTAGAAGCAGAGAACACAGGCTCCAGAAACACGCAAAGATCTGTTCGGCATACACCGTGTGCCAGCGCACAGCTACTGCATGAGAATACAAAGATGGCAAAGCCCAGGGTAGCCCACTTCACCAAGCTCAGAGAATGTGAGGGGCTTGCCCAAGGTCAAATCTCTTGGGACGGGCAGGGTCAGAATTCAAACCCAGACAAGGGCTGAGAAATGGAGGGGGAGGGGTGGCGCGAACGGCCTTTTTCTGCTGTCCCGTGCTGCATCTCTGTTAGGGAATGGACCTCTTAGAAATCAGTAAATTGTGGTAGGGGTTCAGTAACCCCTACCACATCCCAGGCGCTGTGCTGGCTACCAGAGTCAAAGAACTGAACAGAAGGCAAATTTGCTAACACTATCATATTTTCACTGAAACTGATTTTATTTCACAGACAACCAATACAAAACTTTCTGGTTTCTTTCAGAGACAAGCTTTCTCTTTTGACTTGCCTATGCTGAGTAGTAATCGCAAGAGCCACAAAGTTACCATCACGATGTGCCAGGCACTGTGCAGTCTGCCTGATGGCTGCAGTGGGTGGAACCCATGCCCTTTGTTGGACGGTTTCGTTGCTCCTCTTACCACGGGTGCAGTGTACATCCTTGTCTCTTGACTTTGGGCAAGGCTATTGCTTCAGCCCATGAAACCTCAGCAGAAGGGGCAAAGTAACATCATGTATTTCTGTTAGCCCTCTTCTACCTCCGCCCTCACCATGGGAAGAGCCTTCCCCAGGCAGCTGCAGCCCTTCAGCCTGGGCCCAGGAACAACCAAGCTGGGACAGACTGCGCCAATCCTGCAGCACGGTGCCAAACCCAGGTGAGCTACAGAAGCACAAGTCAGTATAAACAGTAATTGTTTTAAGTTACTGAACTTTTGGGTGGTTTGCTACCCAACAGCAGCTGACTGGTACACTGACTCCACCACCAGTCTTTCTGATAAACTTGAGAGTATCATTTATCTTCCTGTACTGATGGGGAAATAGTGTCTGAGAGGTCACCCAACTTTGCAAATATGCGGAGTTCCTCTAAAGTGAAGTCAGGCTGTGTGACTCGCTCTTTTCCCTAACTGTAAATGGGCATAATGCTATTTCCTGACCTTGAGTGTAATACCGTTTCAGAAGGACTGAGCTTTTATTTATAGAGAACAATCTTCCTATAGGCTTTCAGAGTCAGTTTGCATAGATTATGAACTTACCCCAAATGCTCAACTAATGTTAATTTTTGAAAGTGGTCCAAGTAGCATATTGATAACTCAATGTGTTATCAATATCAAACCAAACCTCTGGCATCCATTTCAGCTCAACTTTTTATCTATCTTTACTTTTTCCCCTAAAACCTGCTATGTTGTAGTATAAGAAAAAGAGGTTATTTCTCATCGTGGGGTAGGGGTACCAATTAATACTACAAATCCGCACGCATACCCATACTTCCTGGAACACACATGCTGCAGCTGATAGGTCCATCTGCTCTGAATGTTAATACATTCCCCTCCTACACTAGTGGAATGAGTCCCCACCTCTCCCCCTTGGACGGTAATCAAGCTAGCCCACTATCCTGCATTCATTCGCCTACAATAAAATCTTTCTACTTCACTCTTCTTGAGCTTTGTATTATATGTGGGTTTTACTTTTGTTTATTTTGTTCCTTTTCCTGGTTCAAAATAAAAGGCTTGAATGACTTCAAGTCTGGGTTAGCTGTGCACTCACCAAGCCTTCTCAGAAGGCAGAAAGAGCTCTGCTGGAGACTTTAAAAGGCCCCTTGCTTTGGTTCCACTTGGCCTTCGAGCAACAGTGGTCTTTCCTGACCTTAATACACAAGTATCAGAATGTGCTTTCATCTCTTCCATGCCATGGCCAGCCAAGGACAACGATTTGATAGAGCAGCACGTCTGAAAGTCCTGGAAGCTCTCGTGCCGAGAGAGTTATTTGATTTGGGGGTTCACCCGGGATCCTTTCCTTTGGGAAAAACATAGCTAAAACCAAAACGTCTTTTGTTGGGGGCAGAAGCTCTTCAGGGGACTGTGTGCCAAGTTCCCTGGCTGCAAGTGACAAGGCACAGAGGCCTAACTTTCAGGGAACAAAGTGTCCTGGTCAGCAGAAGCTCTAGCTAACTCAATGCCCACCTGAAAACCCACTTTGGAGAACGACAGACAGCTCGTACCTGTGGACCCTTGGGAGCATCTTGTCTAACCCCTTCCTTTCGTGGCTGAGGAAACTGAGACTGATGTACAGTATTAAGAACCTCCAGGTCTCCCAGCAAATGAGCTCAGAGCGAGGCGGCGGCCTCCCGACCACTATTTCACTGCAGCCGGGAGTCACCGCCGACCGACGAGTCTGTGAAGTGTGAGTCCACTTTCTTGCCTTGGTAAGTCAAGTACAATGGGACATATTATTTCCTTTGTTGTACTGACTCTTAATTGCCTGAAGGTCTCACACTTCAGGATGACAACAGTTTTCTTTTGAAAATGGGACTGCACAATTGGTGACAATGTGTACTGCAATCCCTGTCTTATCATTGCAACTTTCTGAGGTTCAAAATAATATTAAAATAGAAAGTTACAATACTTTTATATTAAAATAAAAGGTTACAAACACTGGGTGGAGGATGTATACTGTAATTCCTGCCCCACCATCGCAACTTTGACGTTCGAAATTATATTAAAATTAAAAGTTAAAAACACAAAGAAATTGAGCTGTATACTGAATATACTATTCCAAGTAACTTTCAAGGTTGTCTGTGGTTGTTGGTTTTTAAATAAAAAGTAACATTTCCAACTTCAGCCTGTTCTCGTCATTTGGCACCGCCAAGAAGGAATCTGGCTAGGTGAGGTTTGTAGGGGGCGGGGTGGGGGGCAGGTTCTGGGTACCTGAGGTTTCATGGTAAGCTCTGCCACAATAACCACGCGCTCTAGCCCAGTTTCACAAGTGTTCTCAGCAAGTATGTGTAAGTACGCTAAGCACGTCTTTTAATGTTCCAGTTAGACTGGCCAATAAGGGGCTGAAACCAGCATTTCACAACCCTTGGTACCAGTCAGTGAACCATTTCCACCAAGAGCAACTCAATTCCCACTTGTGCTCACGGACAGATAATAGCTGGTGCTTCAGGTTGCCAAACTGGGGAAATACCCAATAAAATGCCAGGCTGAAGTCCCCGGTACTATGCTACGAAACAGTTGCTAGCCTCCTCTTCGCTCCTCCCCACTGTATTTAAGTCTCCCCTCCCCCTGCTAGTTTTCCAGGCAGCTGCCTCAGGTCCACGACAAGTGGGAGCTGACAGGGCCTGAGTGTGAACCCCAGAGGTCACAGGGGCCTCTGGGCAGACCTTCAAGGGAAGAAGCCAAGGACTATCTGGCCCTGCCCTCTGTCAGGGGCTGAGCCCCACGGAAAACACATGAAGATCATCTGGACCTCTGGGCTTCCTTCCTCCCAAGGGGCCAGGGTGGGCACAGAGAGCGTACTTTCTGGAAAAGAAGGGGACTGATTTATGGAGAAAGTGCAGCTTAATTATAATCATCTGTAAAGCACATGTACACTGGGAGCTTTTCCACATCGGGTCATGAGTAAGGCGAGCCCCGTTGCTTCTCAACCTCACCTCTCCCAACATTTGGGGCGGGGGGTGGGAAGGAGCTGTCCTGTGCATTGGAGGATGGTTAGCAGAATCCAGGCCTCTATCCACTAGATGCCAGCAGTGCCCCTACCTGCAGTTGTCATAACCAAAAATGTCTCCAGATATTGCCAAAAGGTACCCTAGGGGGCAAATGAGTCCCCTAGGCCCCTTGAGAATCACGGGTTAAGAAAAGGTTCTGAGGGGTGGGCACAGCTCGAAGAAAAGAGAAGGAATTTATATCTCAAAGCAGGTGTTCATTGGCACTTCTCACTCATCTCACTGGATATAGGGAGGCTACAGGCGGAGTACCCTTATTCCCATTTCACAGGTGAAAGATTCACGTGACATTGGTTGATTTGCCCGAAGTTACCCAGAACAGCAAGAAGACATGCCTGGCCTTGAACCTGGGTGTTACCCAGGGCCCTATGAATGCAAAGCACAGGATTTCCCTGTGTTAGGATCACTGGAGATTCTCCTTGGGCTCTAGAACTGTCCTTGTCACCTCATTTTCCCTTTGCAAAGAAAGTAGTTAAATTTTGAAGGAAAACAAGGGAGAGGAGAGGGAGCAGGAGGGGGGCAGGGGGAGCGGGGGTTTTGTGTGCAATCTTTCTATTTAACAGCTTCGGTTTCATGTTTTTTTTTTCTCTCCAAACACCAACCTGATGCAGATTACTTTTTTTAAGTGTCAGGGTCATAGAGGTTTTAAGTCGTAAACGGAAGATGCTACAGAAATCTGGGTTGATCTCTGGTTACTGGAAGAAGGGGAAAGAATAGTTACCAGGCTTCACAGAACTTTCTGGATGGCCATTTCACTCTGCCAGTTGACATTCATTCGGAGTGGAATTAAGCCTGAAGATCATCTATTCGTTCGTTTGTTTTTAAAGAGATCACTCCTGGTCCATTCGGGATACTCACAGCCCTTGGCAAGGTTCCAATGGGCTCAAGGCAAAAAAGCACACTTCACCCCAGATTTTACAACTCCCACCCCCAAAGCTCACTTCATAAAACACAGGGAGTTTGAAATGGAATCACAGATCCAGGTGCATTCAGACACCTCTTCTCATTGTCCTGGGTGCTTCCGGCCTCCTGTGGGCCCGCCGGGCAGGAAGGCCGCTCACCCGGCCAACGCTCAGAGGTTCTCTGTTTCCAAACCGCTTTTAGAAAACGGATTCATTTGGATTTTTGGTTTGGGGAGAAAACAAAATAAAATGCCAGACTGGAGCCCACAGGACAGAAAGGATTTCTCCTCTCTATGGCCATGTGCATCAGCTCCATGTGTGGGGACACAAACGAGCAGTGAGGGAAAGATATTCACTAGTTTCTAAAGTCTAACTTTGGAGGGAAATGTAAAAAGAAAAGGAGAAAGAGCTTTTAGAGATCGTTAGAAAATTATCTTGGCTTGGACACTTTCCTCCGTAGAAGAGAAAACTGGGGCTTAGATGTGGTGAGGAGGGATGAATACAGAGCTCGACCTTCTGTTAGTAAATGCCTTAAAACTTAGAAATATGTTTGCTTTCATAAAAAATAAAAAGGACAGAGCACCGAAGAGTCACCTCCCCTGACAAGTGCTGTTCCTGTCTTATCTGCCAGCGAGCTTCAGTGTTAGCTCACGTCACTACACAAACAATTCTTATTACAAGGCTCTTAGTCATTCTGTTTTTCACTTTCTTCCACGAAGCAGAAGCCATTAAGGTCTGAGTATCCTCTCCGGGCTCTGTCTTCCCGGCCCCGGTTCCCAGCCTCCCACCTCCTGCCCCATCAGGTTTGCATGAATCCAGCACTGTGAATCACTTCCTTTGGGCAGACTGCACGTTTGGGGGTGGGGTTTTCTTCCTTCTTTTTTTGGAAAAGATTCTCACAGACATTCAGGGTTAAACAAATGGAACCAGGAGATGATGACTGACTTGCCTTGTCCTATCAAAACCCATCAGTTTCCAAAGACTTACAGAAAATGTCAGGCGGGCATTCGTGACTCGAGGAGCTGGGGGGGGTAGAGGTGAAGAGGACAAGTAAGGAGGTTTTGTGTTAATTGCATAGTTTTGACTTCCTTCATTATGAGTCACTGGCCAAAAAGATAAAACAGTGTCACAGGCATTACAGAGCATGCAAAGGGTAAACTGGGCAACTCGGTGACATTTGCACTGAGAAATAGAGCTTCCAGACAAGTTCCAATTTTACAACAATTCCTAGCGAAATACCGTACAATATGGGCTGGGAAAGGGACGTTCTCGCATTTTAGTCTTAACCACATTTACAACTCTTTCCCTATTTTTAAAAGAGGCCCCAAAGCCTTTAGAACCCTCCAACCTTTCAGTTCAGTCACTGTGGGGGAGCTGGAAGGGAAGGAGGGGTGGGAAATGACCATAATTTTAGAAAATATTAGTTTAAGGACCATGAAGTTAAATATGCAGAAAATACAGCATTTACTGGACACCAATCTCTAATATTCTGCAAACACTCTGCTTCTTTCTGGACCCAAGCTTAACAATCTTACATAAGTAGTTTCCATCTAGCCGGTAACAAAGAACGGGTGTCCTATATATTCTGGGCACTGGAATTCTGAGGACAGTTAAGCAGCCAATTAGCATTCCTTTCAGTCTAAGGGGACAGACTTCCTATTGTACCTAAACAAAAGGTTCTGGTTCATTAGGGGCAATTTCACCTAAGACAGCAAAGAACCCCTATGGGCAGGAAGATAGGAATTCCAAATAAACAAGCAGGGAGGACTTCGGGCAGGCCAGGGAGCACTTCAAATGTCAGGGCGGCAAGAGCCAGCCATTTAGGCTTGCTTATCCATTAAATGGCTCTCGGCCAAAAGCTGCATCCCAAAGGAGCTCCCATCAGGAGCACGGAGAGGCTTCCAGGTGAGGCCCCCTCCTCTGGGCCCTCGATGCTTCCAGCTGAGTCCCAGCCAAGATTCACATAGTACCTGCCCACCCACTGCTTCACTAGACCCCGACTTCCCAAAGAGCAGATGTTCCCAGGCTTGATTTACAGGGATGGAAATCCAAAAGGCTTCACTCGCCCAAGTAGCGGAGGTAGTAACATGCTGCAGCCATAGCGCGGAACATGGGTCTCTGCCTCCCCCAGCCAGAGAGCTTCGGCCAGTGGCCCCATGCTGAGAAGATCTGCAGGTCCAGAGGTTCTCTTCAGTCCTATGACAGACCCAGTTATGCCTCTAGCTCAGAAAATAGCCCATTTTGAATCTTTCTGCAGAATGACCTCTCTCTGTCCTCCCCTCCTCAAAGTCTCACAGCCCCTATTGTCCTACACTCACGAAACTCGTCATCGCTTAGCACCAAAGGCCTGCTATGATTAAGTAATTTTGTATGTCCCCAGCTTCCCCTCCCAACCGACAGGCGCTCCTTGAGGGCAAAGAGAGCCAGCTTAACTTTCCCTGTACTCTGGATGGAGGACAGGGTGTGCATACCACATTTGCTCACAAGTAGATCATGATCAGGGAATTATTTCTGTGCACCAACAGTCAGAAGACGTAGGAAACAAATAAAACCCTCAGGCAGCAACCCAGCCTTACAACCCAATCACAAAGCGACCCACAGACACATCACTGCCAGAGGTCCAATACCAGAAACATTCTTCCAGCAATCAGTTGGTCCTGAGAGGTGCAATTAAAACCAGCAGGAGGAAGGCAGCTCAGGTGTCAGTTAGTTTTGCTACAGCAGCCGGTGGGGAAACGCGGAACGCTAAAATGCCTTTGAATGAGGAAGTTCCGCCCACTTCACTTGCCATACCAGAGAGAGACAAAGTCGTTTGTGACTTAGGTTGTAGGCCGACATTAGATGGAAGACACTGCAATAAATCTACTCAACAAATATTTGTTGAATGGAGACTTTATCGGCATTGTATTTGCCAGGAGAGAGAGTAGGCAGACATCTGGGGCTACACTGGGAGTGTACGGGAGCGTTAGTGACGCTCGCACTGGCTGTGCTACTGAATGTGGGGGCGTTGTCTTGGTATGGGGGCCATTCCCTCTATAAAATGATGCATTCACCCATCTCTAGTGTCTCCTCACCTTCCAGCACTGACACTCCACGTACCTGGAAATACTCTAATTCCCAGTGGAAAGGAGCTTAAAGGTGGCGGTGTCTACACTTTCCGTCCCTTTACCGCCTTTAAGCATGTATGGCTTTGGAGAGAATAAACCTGAATCAGTAGTAGCAGAGCAAATACGTGGTAAGAAAATAAATTCCTTTCTCCTCTACTGTAAGTGGGTGAGAGAGAAGCTTCAAAACTTGGACTATTTCTGCAGGTTAGAAGCAAAACAAACAGAAGAACCCTTATACCTAAACAGCAACATCAGCAAAACAGGCAGCCGCAGCTGTGACGGGATATGAAGGAATTAAACTGCTATCAAACACCTTCCTGATAGAGAAGGTTGCTCAAACGAGCATGGTAGGGGAGGCTGCAGAGCTGACCTTAAAAGTCAGAGGTCATGAAGGGAATGCAATGGCTCACAGATGTGCTCACATCTGTGGGCTGGTCGGCTTTGGTGGGATTCGACCCGGACATGCGTAAAAAGATGACCTTGTGGCATAGTCCAGGCTCAGGAATTGCAGGACTTCAGAGCTGGGGGTGAGGGCTCTAAGGATCAGCCACTTCCCTGTACCCCCTTCCTGCGCCGCCCGCCACCCCACACACACACATGAAGAAGCTGAGGCCCAAGAGAGGACAGCATCACTTAAGGATCCTTCTGGGTGAACTGCAGTTTTCTTCTTCTAACCCAGGAATCCATGATCCCAAAACTCTCTGTGACCCAAAATGGAATAGTCAGCTACCGGCTAATAAAGAAGCTAATACCACAACATAGGGTGGGGGCTCCCGTCCCCAGCAGGAAGGCCGGAGCAGCTTCTGTGAAGGAGGACGGCATTCTTGTACTTCCCAACCTCCACACAGCCAGCTGTTGGGCCCCAGCGCCATCTCGGCCTGTCTTTCGAGGGAGCCAGGCACATCTCCCGGGCTCTGTAAACAGCACAGGCTCCCTACCCGCTCCTCAGCTGGAGCAGCAGAACAGCCCGTGCCACTGGGGCCTGGCTTGTTTGGTAACAATGGAGGGAACATTAAACAAGGTTTAGAAGACGGAAAGTGAATCACTGAATTCTCAAAAAGGATCCTTGGAAGAAGCGGAGCAGCGAGAGGGGCCTTTGGAGGCTGGGGGCACTGGGGGACCTGGCAGAGTGGAAGGAAGATTTCCTGGGTGTTCCCTACTGACCCCCAATACAGAGCCCACAGACTGCCTGGCTGTGACCAGGGAACCTCTCATGCATCAGGCAAGATCAAGTTCCTGAGTCACTGGCCACTTCAGGAGGTTTCCGGGTGTTGTCTGTTCCCTGTTTCAGGCAGAAGGAGGGGGTGCATTGGAGAAGTCTCTCTTCTCCAAACACTCACCCAACTTTGTCCCCTCGCCCTTTAAAACATCTGAACCTGAGGCTAGGCAGCTGCTGTCTCTCCCCTCGGAGGAAATAGGCTCATCGTCCTTTGTCCCCGGCTCAGAGCATCGATTTTAAGTGGAGACCTTCTAAAGGACAACACAGGGGACCATGGCTGGGAAGGACTAGAAGTTGAAGCTAAACAGTGACAGCAACATCCTTCTCAGCCCCGCTCCGGCGCTGCTCCGATTCCCACTCAGCCCTGGCCATCCTGGTGTCACGGTACAGCCGCCTTCAGCACCACACTCACCTCCCTGCCTCAGCTTCACTGAACGCCATCTGCCCTGGTCCTGAATAGCACCTTCCAAGTCTGGCCCCTGCTGGGACTTTGTCCTGATTTATTCAAATAGCGTGCCGGGCGTGTGCAGGCATGCAGACTCTGTTGCTGCAAGCATCTGCAAGGAGAGTGCTGATCAGCCAGTCTGGACTTATTGAGGGCCTACTATGTGCCAGGCACTTGGTGAGTACCTCACTTTTTGTAATTTTGCAAAGGATCAAGAACTAATGGACCGAACCAGGAAACATGTAAGATTCTGTGTGCAGGAAGAACAGGGCCAAGGGCACTTGACAGTCTGTGCAAGTCTGTATTGGTTTCTGCTTCACAGGCTCCTTTCAGGCTACAGCTTTTCCCACACCTGCCTCACCTTCATTAAAGCGATAGCACTGACCAGCTGCTTCCTATTAGCAATTTCTTTGCTCAACACTTTATATTTATATACTTTAATTCGATAGGACAGGGCCCCCACTGTCCAAAAGAAGACAATGGAATTCAGAGCAGTTGAGATTCTTCCACAAAGTCACACACACGACGAGCAGGACAGCGGGGTTAAACTCTGAACTCCCAACACAAAAGGCTAGGGTTTTCCCACTGTGTCACGCCCTTGCCCTGCACACCCATTTATCTTGAAGGGAGACATGGTGGAAACAAGATGAGACTGGGAACTGGGAGATGGATTCCAACTCTGCCTCCTCTCTCTGTGCCACCTGGGTGACTTCAGGCAAGGTGTCCCATCTCTCGGGGCCAGTTTCCTCCCTGGGAAAGACTGGGAAGGCTGTCAAGAGGTTCAGGTGAGAGACCGCAGGTGGGGGTCCTTCATACACTAAGAAATTCCACACCATGTTAGGTATCACCTATCACCTTTCACTCACGTGTCAGGAAAGACTGCCCAACAAGGCTGCTGATCGCCCACCCTGGAATTTTTTATTTATTCCTGGAACAAGTTGCTGACAAGATTAGGAGACTGTGAGATGTGAGAACATTCTAAAAACAACATCTGGGGACAATTTATGTTGTCTTTTTTCCCCCCTTTTTTTTAAGGTACGAGCAGCTTTGAGCACAGGCTGAGAGAGTAACAATTTCCTTCCCAAGCCTACCAAATTTTGCCAAGTCTTCTTGAAACTCCCACCCTCACGGATTAAGAAAGTGAACGTCTAAAGCTGTTGCCTGGGTTCCCCAAATGGGCAGGTTGGACCAGATATCCCTGAGGTCCCTTCTCTGATAATGTGACTATTAATCAGAGGCTCACTGCTTTTTCTCACACATAGAGACTCCTTTCATGAGAATTTCACTGAACAATGAGAAAGGGAGCACATTTCCAACTTCCCAGCAACACCATTCCATTCTAGTTCCTGTTGGCAACTGCCCAAATGCTGGGAACATAACTCCCATGGTAAACTCCGCCCCCCACCTCCTGTGCGTGGCTTTGTGAGGATGAAGGAATCCACAAGGTTCACTTCCTGCCTGCACTCCACCCCCACTCAGGCAATGCTGTGAGCAGGAATCACACAACTGCAGAAATGCAGCTCTGGCCTTACCCACGCCTGGTCACAGAGGAACTGAGGGCACGGAAGGCGTATCTGCTGCAATGTTCTGCGGAGTCGGGAATTAGCGTCAGGTCCTGAGAAGATTGTGGAAGGCAAGACCTTTGACATATTTGCAAAGACGGCAGAGTTCCGTGTCTGAAAGCACTGCAGCTCTATCACATGTAGGATCCGGTGCCGCCAAGTGCTGATGGGATCGCATAAGCTAATCAACTACTGCCTGTAACGCGAAGTCCTTCTGGGCTCTGCCAGCACCACAGAGTAGACACTAAATACTGACTGGTTTAAACAAATGAAAATCCAGGGTCAAGTGGGTTCTAAATGAATATCTGCTCTTTCAAAGCACATTTTAAAAAATACTCTTCCATAAAAAACTTCTAAAACCAGCAAACAACCAAACAAAAAAAGCACAAGTGTTCAAGTTCCCCACTGACATACTATGGTACATGGATCACTTCTGACATTCTTCACCAAAATTCTTTGCTTATTACATCATTACCATCAAAACTCCTTGGTTTATATCCACACAATGAAATATTACTCAGCCATAAAAAGGAATTCATAATTGCGGCATGCGAAAACATGGAAGAATCTGAAAAATATTATGCAATGTGAAAGAAACCAGACATGCCCCCCCCAAAAAAATGTACATCCTGTACAGTTTAATTAATATACAATTTTAGGAAATTCAAACTAACATATAGTGACTGGAAGCAGATCAGCAGTTGCCTGGGGACCGAGGGCAGTAGACAAACAGAAGGGTGGGATTACAAAGGGTCGGGGAGAAACTTCCAGGGTGATGGGTATGGTCATTATCTTGGCTGTGGTGACAGTTTCGTGGTGCACACAAACCCTCGTACGCCATACTCGGCAAACTTCAAACTTTCAATACGTGCCTTTTATTATATGTCCACACAATTTTAAAACAAAAAATACCTCCTTAAACTGATGGGAAAGTTAGCAGAAGGCTGATTTTAAAATGCAGCAAAGCAAACAAAAGGCCCAGACATCTATTACTCTAATAGACTGTTCAAAGGTGTCTTCCTCCACCCATTGCATGACAAATTTTTAAAAAAGCCAACATTGAAACATGAATCGATGCATTATTATGCTTAGAAAAAAGTATTTCAAATACAAACACTAAGATTTCATTGAAGAAGTAGTTCTGACGTGTCTTCCATTTAGTTATTCAGGTGAAAATGTGTGCAGATCCATTACTTGATGATGTGTAAAGTTTCACTCTGGGCTGACACCACTGCTCTGAACAGCTAATCGTGACTGAAAAGCCCCAAAGGGCAAAGCACCCCCAAAAAAGTCAACAAATTTCATGTTGGCGTTAGAGAATACACTATACACAGAGACCCCACACCCCCGCAGTGACCCTAGGATTGGAGCACAGAGACCTGGCTCTCCTGCCTGGAAGTCTGGTCTGGCCAAGAATGATCCATTGGGCAAAGGGACATGCCAGGTAACTAAGGAAGGTGTTCAAACACAGGGGTGACCTGCTGGGTGTGCCAGGTGCTAGGGTCTCTCCTACACATGGGCAAATGTTTCTGTTCCAGATCAACACGGTGGGCCCATCTGATGAACCACATGGGCCCTTTCACAAACATCACAAGATTATTTTGTAAGCTCTTTTTTATCCTCTTTACATGGAGGTCATTACACCTTCACTGTTATTTAGCACAGTGGCTTTTGAATGTCAAGATGCCAGCAGCCTCTGGCTCCCAGGCCTCCAGACCCCGACCCCATTCCAGCCTCCTATTTCAAGACAAATCAGACGTCAATTCTCTGTCCAGCATGAAGCCTGAGATTTGGGGTGGGAGGGTACATACGGGCGGGAGGGGCATCATTTGGAAATCTCTTATCTAGGACACTGAACAGAAAAAGTACTTAACACACTTACGATTGACACCAGGGGGAAGCAAAGCTGGGGGGCAGCATTAACAAAGTGAAAAATAGAGTGTCGCCATTCCTGACGGAAATTCTTTCTAGCCATTGGTGATTTGTCCTCCAAAGTTCTCAGAAAGACCTAGTTTATTTCCAACTTAGCCCCGGGGTCGAGTGTTTAGTACAATTCAACAGAAACCATGGAGGTTCAGTAAAAGTTCACAGATGGTGATGAATTCCTACTTGTGGCCAAGTGCACAGGAAAAAAAAACCCAAAACCCTAGCTATTCAACATTTGAACGCTGATAGTCCTGAACCAACAGAGGGGGGAAAGATGCATGGAAGAAAGAAGACACAAAAGGAAACCAAAAATCAAGCAGTTCAGCATAGTGGAAGAGAGAGCAACGGAAGCCAGAAGCCAACTAGTTGGCTCAGAACCCAGCTCCGCATTGTCCAGCTGTGCGGCCTTGAGCAAGTTACTTAAGTTCTCTGTGCCTAAGTTGCCTCAAACCACCCTGTGGATAGGTATTACTATCCCTAAGTTAAAACTCATGGTGCAAGAAACTGGAAAATGTGAGTGACGTTTCACAGCATCAAGAGCAGACTCTCCAAGCTTCTATTCCCCCAACCCTACCCCACTGCAGCCCTCCCCCAGCCAAACTGAGTCTGTTTTAATCAGAGCTGCACTGGCTTTCTGGGGCACCTGGCCCCAGATTCAGCTTCCAGAGGGTACAGATAAGCCAGAAGCTGCCAGGAGCCCATCAGAATTAAGAGCCACGAACCAGAAAGGGTTTAAGGCCTAGGACTCTAGAGGGTGTGCACGAGGCGGCCTCAAGGGATCAGACTTTCAGGATAATGAAAGACCAGCTTAGAGGTCATTTAACCCACTGACCACAGAATGCAGAATACTAATGGAAGTTCTCCCATGCGCAGAGCTGAAACCAGCCTGTTCGTTGGTGAACCCTGCCTCCTGGACCTAGTGTGACTATCAGGGACCTTGTAGAACATGTGTCACTGGCTGGGCTCCCACTTCTGCAGCTTCCATGTCCTCAGGTCTTTCCTCTGATGAGGATCATCTCCTGGGCCTTCTGCTGTGTTTAAGTGACATCCCATGAACCTTCTAGGGCCTGAGAACTGGGTCCCAGGTCCTCCCTCTCCATATCCCCTCTGGAGATTCCTCTCATTACATCCATCCTGGTTACAATCCCAGGAAAGAGGGCATGGATCCACAATGTCACACAGCATACAGAGCCCATTAGCAAAAGACACAGCTCACCCCCAAAACTTAAACAGAAAACAGCATAACAGAAAGTGCTCTGAACATAACAGGTGTTCAGTAAATATTTATTGTGCAAATGAATGCTCACTCGAAGCCAAGTCAAGCCCCTTTCTCTCCTCTTCCCTACTTCACTTGTGGTCAACCTGGGCAACTTCCGTAAGAAACTTCCCGTTGCCGGAATTCGGAGACGCAGAAGACAGCCGCCAATTAACTTGGGCTGGGCCGGAGATCGAAAACAGGCAGCGGCCCGCAGATGTTGTGCTTGGCTTGCACAGTGTTTTTACAATTTTTAAATTAGTTGCCAACTTTTAAAAGCTGGGAGATTTCATATGTAAATCTAGATTTTTGGTTTCTCTTGAAAAAAATCAGAAGATCTGACACCATTTGGCCATCGGCTGATGTCGAGTTGCCCCTTGAGACTGGGGATGAATCCTCGGTCCTGTGCTGCCTCCCGACACCCAGGCGCACTTCGCTCATCCCATCTGTCCTTGCAGCCTCTGGACCTGCAACTCGAGCGTACATTTCCAATGGGGGAAGCATCACCCCTTATGAAACAAAATGGAACCCTCAGGACTGGGGACTGGCCTTTGCAGGGCGACCACACACCAGATTGTTTAGGAAGATTCAAGTCACACCTATTGTCCTGATGTCATCATTAATGGCATCTCCTTTCACTCTCAGACTCCTAGCCTAGGTAACAAATTGTAAGGCCACCCTGAGCCTCTGCCAGCTCTAGACCTGCCAGGTGTGCCCCCAGGAATCTGCACCCCAAACACTCAGAAGGAAGGCCACTCGCTCTTCACATAGCTTCCCGGTCTGACTACTTCAAACTTCCAGTGGAGTTCATTCCACAAAGCTTTCAAACATGCTGCAGAGCCTCAAGGGGTCTCTCTTGAGGCTGTGACAATGACCAGCCCCAGAGGGCCTGCAGGAGTGAGAGCCAGGGTCTGGGGGAGGGATGGCCAGGACTACACAGTGTACTCAGGGTGGGCAGAGGTCAGGAGAAAGAAAAAGAAGAAAGGTACGGAGAAGAAAGAAGAACCTCGAGAGAAAGGAGTCGAATTACCGACCCTACCTCCGGGTACCATTTCTCTCTACTGAAGTAAAAGGAAGAACTAAGGTTACCACATCCTTTATCCCCACTTCCAGGGAGAACTAGGCAAAGAGAAGGTGGCAGTTCTTGCAGTGAGACAAGTCATTAATTTGTACTTACTATGTCTTCCAGAACCTTCCACCCTCTTGGATCAAACACACTCATTTGTCAGGGGCAGTATCCACCCATGCCTGTAGACAAGCTCTCCAAACCTTTAACTGACTGAAGTTGGGTCAGGGTTTGGTTTTTTGTTTTTTTTTAAATCTAGTTACCCAACATTTTGGGGTAGCGCCTCACTTTAGGGGGTGCCCTGGCGAAGACACAGCCATGGGAAGGGAAGCAGATAATGTGAGCTGTTTTTCATGCCAAACACTAACAATTCTTGAAGATTCCCTAATGAATTCCAGCCTCAACCAATAGGGAAGCTTTACATTAAACCCTAAAATTACAGCATTCCTTTCCCAGTCATTAAAGGGTTAAAGGCTGGGAGGGGATGATTTCACCGAGGGAGGAGGGCAGCAGAACGCCCCCCTCCCCCTAATAAAAGTCTGGCAAGAGCAGACAGTGTGCACGAGGGGAAAGATGAGGCAGGAACTCGAGTACTGCTGTCTTGACATTTTATAAGAAAATCTGACCTAACTGCATATTATAGGGCTTGATGCTTTTGCCCCTGCTAATGTGAGCCAACAGAAGAAAACCTGCTTGTAAAAATCTTTAAGGTATATGTGAACTTAAATCCCTAACCTTCTTCTTTTCCAAAGTGAGCCCATCACATAGGACTTGCTGTGGCCAAATGTGTTTTTAAGTTTCCTTTGGTGGCTGCCTCAGATATGCCCAAGCCCATTTTATTGGGCAACGGAGAGCTAATGCAAGGCACGATCTGTGTCTAAATGGGTTCCCAGCACTTCAGTCTCTCAAAGGTAATTTTGTAAACAGGCACAGGGAAGGCCTTTCACTTTGAAGTGGGCAGGGAATCTGCTACAGTTGCTTAAACACTGATCAAATTCCACAGAAAGGATAAAGGAAAAACACATCAAAAGAAATTATATTTTACATCTTCCCTGATCAAGTCAACCAACAGCTTTGGTTAGAAGGGTTAATGGGACAGAGTTTGAACTTCGTGTAGGGAACGGAGGAGCTGAGGGGTATTTATAAATTCCCAGCTGGCCTTTGGCCAGGGCTGCTTTTATTGATCTAGACAAACACAAATTATGATGGCCTGACATGACTTGTATATACAAATAGCCATCTGAAAACAGTCACAGGCCTAATTGAAGGAGACAGCAAGAAATCAAAGGAAGGACAGACGGTAACAAAAAAATGCCTGGACCCACAGAGTAGCATTCCAGCTGCGGGAGGCTGAGCAGAGACTTTCCCTTTGAGGGGAGGTGGTTGTTTACTTGCACAGATGAGCTTGGTTCCCTCGGGTGCAATTGTCCCAGGGAGCCACTCAGTTCAGCCCTGATTGGAAAGAAGGAATAGCAACCCTCCCCAGCAGGCTCTCCCCACACATCCTGCTGCTCAACCCTAATGTGTCATGGTGGCAGGAGGGCAGGGGGAGAGGGCACATGGTCCCAGGGACCAACACTGAGCAAAGGGCCATGAACAGCGCCTCTGCCTCACCCATGCGGGGTGTTTCCTCCAAGAACAGTGGCTTCCCGACACCCCGAGCGTCCACATATTCCCACCCAGAGAAGAATGACGGAAGACCTTAAGTAGCTCTCTGGTCAGCAACCCCGTGGACACATGGTGACATCAGCCAATAGAGGAGAGGGGACTTGTCCCCAGCATGGGGCTTCTGACCCCCATCCACTCTGCTCCCTAGCATACCAGCCTGGAGCTGTCCTTTCTGACGCTGACCCAGGGTGCAGCCACTTAGTGTTTGTGAATTTGGGAGGTCACAGAGCAGAGGACGGGGAATCTGATGACAGAGGCAGCACAGCCCTTCCTAGGAGAATTCTGACCCCTAACCGCTCCCATTTCCTCTGTCGCTACAAGGAAAGCCCTGGCAACACCCAGAAAAGAGAATACTTTCTAGCTTGTTCCAAACTCTTCAAGAAAGAAACAAGACATTTTGATTTGTCATTTGATCCCCATGGGCATTCTGGCCAGATTACCAAGAAAAATTAGGCTTGAGAGAAATAATCAACCCCAAACAAAACTGGTCATGGAAAAAAAAATCACACACCTTAAACACTTGTTGAAGACAAAAAGCAGATTGAAGAATCCCATCTTCTTGGCAACATTGAAAAACTGCAAAATTGATCCAGGAAAGAAAAAAAAATTTAAAAACCTCAGGGAAAAAAATTCAACATAAGATAAAACTGAAAGCAGCTAAAACTACAGGCAATAAAAGTCGTCGACTGAAAATCAGTGAAAAATATCCAGTAACTTAGATATGCAAAATTTTACTCAGGAAAATTGGACTTGGTGGAAATAATGGCACAAAAGAAAATGCCAAAAATGACAGAAGTTAAAATCAGTACCAACAGCAATCAAGCAAACAAAGACAGAAGTTTTGTTGCAAAATGTGCATGGAAAAGAACTGATGTTAATGAAAATAATTTGTTTAAAAAAAAAAAAACCTTAGGAAAAGTTTAACTGTTCATAGCCAGAAATACCACACTGACTTGCAGTCAGTTTAAAATGGTAAAACAAAAAATGTCCTAGGCTTTTTCAGAAAAAGGTGAAGCAACAGGATTTCAAAGGTAAAGCCCAGGGAACCCCCACAAAAGCAGCCTGGTCTGTTGCTACACCTCCCAGTTTCTCCGAAGCGGGATCAGGGCCCTAACCTTCTATGGGACACTTGTCACGGTGCCTACATCAGGGCCAGGCCCCACAGAGGATCAGACCCCAGCACAAAGAGCAGACGTAGTGGGAAAGACACTTTTTGGACCCAGCCCCTCCACTGCCCTGACCTTAGAGGCAGGTGGCTGGCCCCTCACCTTGGGGACACACACCCTATTATAAAATGGAAGCTGGGCTGGATAGCCTAGGGAGCCCTATGAGGCCCCAGTGCTGGCCCCACCTGGAGGACCCAGTGGCCTCCAATGTCTACCCTGAGGGGGGCAAGGGAGGGGGAAATATCTTTGTGAGGGTGGAGGCTGGGGTAGGGGTGCAGTGAATGACTTTAATCTTTACTTCTCTGTATAATAAGTGTACATTACAATTGTGATCAAGGGCTGGGGGGAAACTTTGAAGGAAAAAAACAAAACACTTTTTCTAAAAATAACTGATTCTGGAATGTATTTACGCACATGAAAGGTCCAGATGACCTGGGAGCTCCAGATGGCACAAGCTCGAATTTATACGCAATCAAGCATGGGGGCGGGGTCGAGTTTTAAGTCAAAGGCAATGGATTTATAATTCTGGAATTTCAGTTTGTGCACAGGAGGGTTTGCCCTTTCTGAAGGCACTCCTCTGGCCTTGGGTATCTCAGGCTTCTTCTCCCAAATGCTGATCATGTGCTGTGGTGGTTCAAACACATTCCAATGGGGTTATTTGGCTTTGCAAATAATACGCTACAAAATCCTGGCTGAGAAGGACACACACCAATTTCCACAAGAGTAAATACCTGTGAGGAGGAAGAGCAGGTAGGGGCAGGGCCAACAGGAGGCCTTCAGCGGAGTCTCTTTCTTTTTCAGTAAAGAAATAAGATATAAGAGATACCTGAACTAAATGTAGAAAGATATTATCATTTGTTAAATGTGTGGAAGGTCTGTGGGCAAGTTCTAATTTACCTGTAACATATATGTTTCAAATTCTTATAATACAATAAACACACGCACACACAAAACCCCAACAACAGACCAAGGCAGGGAACTGCTTCTGGCGTCTTTGAGGGTGTCTGAATTAGCACAGAGTCAGCTGAGAAAATCAAAGTTCAAAGTCCTTTGGAAACACTTAAGAAATTCTTGTCCTGGGAGTATATACTACGACATATTAATTTGTCTCGGTCTTCTAAAATTTTTTATCATAGAGGGGAAAAAAGGATTTTTTTCCCCCCTTAAACAAATAAGGGGAAGGGAAAATGAAAACTATTATACAGTGAGGGGCATACTTGGTACCACACACTTCGCAAGGGGATTCGGGTATCAGCTCATCTAATCTTAACAATGAAGAAGGGTGTTGTGACCCTTTCCTTGCCCAGAGTAGGAAATTGAGCTTCTAAGGGGCAAAGCCACTGGCCTAAGGTCACAGAGCCAGCAAAGAGGGCTGTGACAGAGGTAGATGGCTCCGGGGGCGGCCTCCTGTCCTGCTGGTAACAGGGAGAGAGCCCCAGAGTGCGAGGGCCTCACAGAAGCCAATCTTTCTGACCCTGGGTGAGGTCACCCTCACGGGGCCAGAGCCCAGAATGCCAGCTCAGGAAACAGACAAGAAACCTTCCCAAAAGCACAGCCCCCCTCCCCTGCTATCTTGTCTCTTGGGGCTCTAAGACCCGGCCAGGTCTGTTCCCAGCACCTCCCCAGCTTTCACACGACTCTCCTAGAACGGTGCCACCTGGGACGCATCTCCCCTAACAGGACACTGGGAAGTTCTGAAGGGCAGGTGGCGCGGGCTCCAATCCCGTTGCTAAATCTCACAGGCTCATTAAACTTACCTCTTCAAATCTCAGTTTCCTCATCTGCAAAATAAAGGTATTACTGCTCCGTCTCACATGGTCACTGTGAGCATTTGATGCGATAACACACCTACTTACAGCTCTTAGAACACGGCCTGGCACCGTCACTGGCAAATATTTATCATCCATATAATGGTCCTTAACAACTCCAAGTAAACACAGCTTTTCTCAATACCTGGACTGCAGATTCTTTGAGAGCAGGAGCCCTGCCTTTAGTAATTTCACACCCCCCACAGCTCCTGGTGTGAGAGGGGAGGGAAGAGAGCCAAGAGGTTGGGGTAGGGTGGGGCTAAGCATCCACCCAGGAGAGAGGGCTGCCCGACCTGAAGGAAGGGTCACTCCAAGGCCTTTAAGACATCCGGTTAGTAAGAAAAACATGAAGCAAGGACTGAGGACTCTCAGCAGTGGCTTTTCTTGGTGCTGCTCTGCCAGCTCGGGGTCTCTGTGTAACACACACACGTGCACACCCACCCAGGGGGAGCTGACATCACAGGGCTTCACCTCAAAGGGGTCACAGAGAACAGGATTTCAAAGGCCTCTGATGGCTCAATGACATCTTGAGGGCCCAGTTCATCTGAGCTTACGGAGCCACAGGAATAGCTCCGGCTGCAAACATCTAAACGCTGACACACATTCACTGCTAATTAGCCGCAGGCCGATTTCACCCACAGAACAGCAGGTTCTAGATGTGTCGTGCTGAGGCGTGGCTTGGGGTGAACTTTGGGACTAACTGGGCTTCTTAAAGGGAGGGAGAAGCTACCGCCTTCTCCCTTTAACCTGCATGGCACACAGTGTGCGTCAGCACGTCTGAACCCTGAGTGCGCAGGAGAGGCTGGCTCTGACCCATTGTTCCCTTCCCTCCACTGTGACGAGGGGCTGCTCTTCGGACAGCAGCACAGCTCAAGTGCTGACCACGAAAGGCTCAAGCAGATAAGCCCAGAAGGCACGGGCATGGCGGCCGGGACGCCGGGGTAGGCTCTGGCCTTCCTGGCTGTGTGACTTTGAGCAAGTTGCTTACCCTCCCTGAATCTCCCACTTGCCTCATTCAGAAAAATGAGGTTAGAACAAATCATTCAGAAAGTCCCTAGCAACTTTTAAATTGTTGAAAAAGTGCTCTCTTCTGGGGTATATCTGAGTCTATCTTACTCTCCCAAAGGCACAGACTGGAGTGAAAACCAAAGCAGCTCTTGGGCGCCCTGCCCCCCACCCTCACCCATCTGCTTCTGTGTGCTAGTCCCTGAAAAGTCCTCTCAACCCTTTTCTAATTTGTAGTTAATTACAAGGAACTGCACTTACATTCATTTTGGGGTTCACAAATGGAAAATACTAATGACTTTGTAAATTAATTTCAGATTTGGCTCCATAATTTCTGGCAATAAGATCACACTTTGTTTTCCTTCTCATTGTTTTCAGAGGCAAATGAAAACACAGCCCCCCCCATCCCAAAATGCATTAAAAATTCCAATTAAGTTTTTCTGAAAAGACGCAATAAAATATTGGCATCTGGGGCAAGCTTATGTTACAGTGTGGAGTTACAGCGATAAGCCTGAAAGTGCTCAAATGGGCTGAATGGGACATGGTTTTCCTCTGGCAAGAAGAAAGATAAGAGGTCTGGGAGGGCTTTTCCCATTTCCACCAGCAGCTCAGCAATGGCATCGAGTTCACGCGTCCATAAAGTCTGACTGTCACAGTGACCTGCCAGGACAGGGGCACAGGCCCCACACATCGGGGAGGCCACGGTCTCCGCTACTTTGGATGGGCTACTGCATCCTGTCTTGGGTGTGACACTGGATTGGCCATACACAACTTGGACAAGCCTTTAAAAAGGGGAGTGACCAGGAAGGGGAGGAGGTGCAACAGATGAGGAACAGATGAGGAACAGATGAGGAAGCTGCTGATGCTTTGCAGGAAGGAGAGAAGCCTGAGGGGACAGGGCAGCATGTCCCAGAGGACAGAAGACTGACAGGTGGGCTGTTCTAAAGGGTAGAGCAAACGTTACAGGGAGGTTGATTTCTGCTCAACTCATGGAGGAGTTTATTAGAAAGCTGGGAAAATCACAATGGACTGCATTAGGGTGATGAGTGGAAGGTGTCAGCAGCTCGTTGATGATAAGAAAAGAAAGCCTGTGTTACATTGATATCATGCTTCCTGATTATTCAGTACTGTTAAGCATGACACCTCATTTAATTCATGCAACAGTTGTACAAGGACAACAACCCAAACTTATTTGTAAGTTCATCTTCCTCAACATGGTCACGGGCTCAGAGAGTTGGTGCTATGCCCCAAGTCATGCAGCTAATAAATACAGGTGCAGGGACTTGAACCTGGGCCCTCTACCTGGGGTTCTTTCCCCATAATTCCTCCTACTACAGAGCCTTGGAACCCTCATCTCTTAGATCAGAAGGCTGGGTGTGGGAGTCTGCCTCCTCAATCACTGTCCATCCTGGCCTGACCCCATCTTGCGCATGGAGAGGCATGCAGGTTCCCAGGGACACCGAATGCCATGCGGTACAAATATTCCTTGATTTTCCATCTCTGAAAAGGACAAACAGTGAGGCTGTGCCTTTCAAAGCCCCCTGGCAGGGGTGGCGGGGACAGAGTCACTCATCCAGCAAGTGTAAGTCTTAGGGTCACTTCCTATGAGGTACAGTGCGGTCGGGCTGAGGCTCCCAGCATGGGAATTTGCTCTTCAGACAGAGGGATGAGACGCCTCTCGAGGACAGAGTCTATATGGCAGATTTCTCTAGGACTTAGATCCCCCTCTAGAAAGTGAACAGTTTGCTATTCTCCAAGGTACCTTTCTGTTATGAAGTCCCGTGTCTCAAAGGCGTAGGATCTCCCAAGTGGCCATCAGTGTGAAATGGGTTCTCCTCAGGTCAGTTTAGACTGTTGGTTCCATGGGGGATGGCAGCTCTAGGATGCTCCCAGCCTAGGAGGGAACACGCCCTGAGCTTGCCCTGCATAGCGAGGGAAGACGGGCAGATAGGGCTTGCACACACGCCGTCTCCCTCGTGTCATACAGCGGTCTTAGCCAGGCAGTCTCCTGAAGCGCTGGTTCCTGCGTGGGCTGATTTCTAACAGGGGTAGGCTGGCAGCCCTGTCCCCATTTTACAGGTGGCAAAACTGGAGACCAAACAAAGCCTCCCAGGCAGGTACTGGGGAGAGGTGGGCTTCATCTCAGAACAAGCACTGGGCCCTGGTCATGGAGGCACTGAGGTCTAGTGGCTAAATCAGGACTCTGGACAGACAGGTTGGGACTGAAATCCCAGCTCCACCCAAGTTGTGTGACCTCAGCAAGGAATAGGTCTCTGTGCCTCAGTTTCCTCCCTTTCCAATAGGACTGGGAGGAATCCCTGAAGTAGCCAGTAACTGGCACTACATGCAGTGCCTGGCATGCAACAGACATCAGCCACTATTCAACATCTGGTAGCATTGTGATTGCACTTAAATAAGAACTAAAAGCAGATACACTGCAAACAAAACCAACTAAATCTACTCAATGCCTGGCGAGTAGAAAGAGCTCAGTGACTGGCTGCTGGCTAGACAGACAAATGAGTCAAAACTCTTTAGCTCTGAGGTCCTGTATCTTCCATTCAGTAGCCATCTCATCTCTTGCAAGAAATCTCCACTTGAGTCTCAGCTCCCTGTTCTGTGAAATGAGGGTCATGTGCATATTTCAGAGGGTAGCTGATTCTCAGAGGCAGAAGGCAATAGTGCGCAGGACAAGGTAACACCCATCGTTTTTGCCCAAAGCACGTATCCAATAAATATTTAGTGAGTGAGTGACTGCATGAACGCACATATGCACTCGTGAATTTGCTCAATCCCAGCCTCCCCACATTCTCGCTGTTTCCCCAAGCAGAAAGTCTCAGCTGCTTGGAGCAATCCAAAGTGTGTGGCGGGGGAGCAGGGCCTAGCTCACTGGCCTCTACGATTGCCGCCCACCCCTGCTCCCACCCCTACCACATTCCTCCACTAGCTATCGCCATCCCCACCCCCCAACAGCTCAGAGTCTGACTTTCAGGAAAAAAAAACAAAAAACTATGATTAGAAGAAATGTTGCTTCCACATACACATCATCTTAATCAAGGCAGGCACAGGCCTTCTGAACTGATATCCCAAGCTCTTGTTTAGTAGGCCTGCCATGGTGCCCACCCTCAACCGTGCCATGGAGCTTTCCTTGAGTTCGTGGCCTAAATACTGCGCTGTGTTCCAATTCTCTTTCTCTGTATAGGAAAAAGAGGACCGGTGAATGGAAGACTCTGGAGTCAGCAGGCCCTCGTCCGAATTCCAACCCCACCTGTAACTGTGCGGCATGGGGTAAGCTGCCTGGCCCCGCTAAGCCTCTGCTCCCTTATTTGTAAAATGCACATGATGCCCTTCCACCACACAAGGCTGTTGTGAGAACTCGACGGCATCACAAAGGTAGGGTATCAAACACTGGGACACAGTAGACCCTCAGCAAATGCAAGACTCCCCTGCTCCTAGTGGAGAGAAGACCTGAGCTCTTGCCCTGCTCTGTTCCTCAGTGGCTGTATAACCCGAACAAGTCACAGCCCCTGTGAGTGCAATTATTCCCCTCTGAAACGCAGGCGACATTAGCTGACCTAACAAATAAATCTCAGAGCTGTGATGGCCAATATGGCAGCCACATGTGGCCACTGAGCACTTGGAATGTGGCCAGTCCAAGTGCAAGTATAGACAACACACTGATTTCAAAGACTCATGATAAAAAGAGACTGTAAACTCTTTCATTAAGAATTTTTATGTTGAGTACATGCTGAAATGTTGTTTTAGGATATACTGTGTAAGTAAAATATATTATTAAAAATTTATTTTACCTTTTTTATTTTACATTTTAACATGGCTAGCAGATTTCAAATTACAGATGTAGCCTGCATTACATCTCTGTCAGGCCGCACTGCTCAAGGATACTAAATAATCAAGTTATTACTGTGGTGTGATTCCCGCCCCATGTGGACTGCAACTCCTTCTGGAGAGAACATGTCTGCCAGCTCTTACTGTTTCCCCACCCCTGACCCCGCCCACAGCGCTTAACACTCAGTCCTAAGGGTGGATGCCAGAGTACTCTTAGGGATCTTATGAATAAAATCTTAAGGTTTTAGATGTGATCAGGTACTCGCTAGGCACCAGGATCCATGTCAGTAAGGAAAAACGTACACGAGCTCATTTCATCCTTAACCCCGGAGGTCAGTTTCACTCTCTACATTTCACAGATAAGAAAGCTGAGGCTCAGAAAGTTGAGCAACTAGCCCAAGGCTGGTAGGTAGACGGTCAGGGGCAATGGCTAGGAAACAGACCCCGGCTGTCATGACTCCAAGTCCAGGCTCCTCTGCAGTATCCACGGGACAAAGTATGCAGCCCCCACTCCTTGTCCACACGAGCCTCTCTCTCATACATCCTAGAAGAACTCAGCCCCAGCGAGGCTTCGCTTCTTCCCCACCCCTCCCCCCATCCCCACCCCAAACCACCAGAGGATTTCCCAGCAAGTCAGAAATGACACACCACAGAAGGGAGTCCACGTACAACCCTATCCACATCTGGCGCAGGATCAGTTAGCTCAGAATTAGTCACATCTTAAAAGGGGTGACTGATAGGGAAGGTGAATTTATTTTGCCTTTGAACTTTCTGCCCAGGGTGCAGGCAGGAACCTGGAAGCAAAGAACCAGTGAATAGCAAAGGGCCTAATAAGACATTTTTTTCCCAGAGTAACTCAGTAGCAAGTTTCAGAAGCTCGGCTTCTGGTTCTACTGAAAACTGCCACACTGCCACTCCCAGCCCACACTGCCCTCTACACTCTAGCTCAGGCACAGGCTTCTGTAGTGCCCGGTGGGGAAGGCCCTGAGCTGTACACAGAGTGGGCTGACCATGGTGAGTGTTTTTGGATGGGTGGGTGAACAGACCCTTATAGGAATAGAACGAACCCTTATATGAACAGAACGCATAGCCCTGTGTCTTAAGGAACGCGCCAAGTCGGGTACAAAGAACATGGAAAATGAAAGGACAATGAAAGAGCTGCGTACAACCACTTGCCAAAATAATACTGTCTGCAAGGGGAGGAAGAAGACAGAGGAGGAGTGAAGGATCCTCCCTTTTGTCTAATCCATTCGAGTTCTCAGGTGGAAGAAGGCTGCCTGCTCGTTGAGACCGGCCAAGGGAAAGGTCAGGGCGGGCCAGTCGATCTGGGAAGGCTTCAAGGAGGAAGACATGCCTGCAGCAGGAGGAGTGAGACTCAGACAGGACCAGAGGACATTCTGACGGTGGGTTGTGTCAAGCCGGTCACTTAACTTCTCAACCTCTTGGTTTCCTTTTTTAAGAGGAGGAGGGACAGCAGGCAGAGAGGGAGGAGACAGAAAAACAAAACGCCTGGTAGACAGTTCATATTCGACCTCAGACAGGATAAATATTTACTCACCCATTCATGGCCTGGCTCTGGTGAGTGCCCTCAGTTTGGGCCACCTGGGTTTCTGCTGGTGTCTGGTTTTGATTTGAGGCCCGAGGCGGCCAGTGTTTAGCCCATGGCACAGAGTCCAGCCCTACACCTTGTCTGTCTGGGAACTAAATGGATCCCATTCGATGGCAGTGGAAAAACTGACCACGAGGATGACCCTGCCGCTCACGCCAAGACACCAGGGAGGCGCAGTATGAGTTGCCCTCTGCTGAGTGCTCGCCCTGTGGGAACACCTCGAACGTGTGTGCCCGTGTGGGGAGTGTTTCCTTAATGCCACTGGAAGCTCTAGGGAGGGGTATCAGTGCCCCCATTCCACGGATGAGGAAACTGAGGCTCGACAAGGCCACACGATTTACCCAGTTACACAGAGGAATACTTGAACCAGACCTGCCAAACTCCATCTTCTACTGTTCCATACTAATTACAGAGCTAAGGAAAATACTCTTTCATCCAACAAATACCTACTGAGGACCTATTGGGTGTCAGGAACTGTCCCAGGCACTGGGGATCCAGCCACCGATAGGACAGGGATGGGGAGCCGGCATTTCCAGCAAAGAGACTGGCCTTAAACACACAATACAAAATGAAGACAATTTCAGTGGCAGGTCAGGTTTAAGGCCTGAGATGGGACGTTTAAGCAAGATTAGGCACTGGGCCATGTTAGGGAAGGTTCATAGGAATCACCAGGAAGCATGTTTAAAATGAGTATTCCCAGGCGGCACTTCGGGGTTCCATTAGAAGACTAAGGAGAAGCCAGGAAATCCATATCTAGTATTGCACGGGGAGGCTGGGGGCAGGAGGCCCTGGACCCTGGGAGCTTAAGGTCCAGGCACAGAGCTCTGGCCTTGCCCCGCCTCTCGGGAAGCAATGGCGGACAAGAATCTCACTCACGCCTCGCTCTCCTCATCTGTGAAATGGACATGATACCACCTGGACTGACGTACCTCCCAGGGTGGAGCTGAGGCAAAGAAAGCTAATGAAGATAAACTGTAAAGGGCTGAACGATGGGGAGTTATGTATATTCTTAAACCACACTGCTGTTAAGAGCGGACCGAACAAAAGTAAAGAAAAGCCAGCAACACCCTAGGGCTGCCCATCCAATGAACAGCTGCTCAGTGACAAATACCCCCACATAGAACCCACCCTGCCAAATAAGATAACTCTTGCTCAAGCGTGGTTGCTCAACAGGGGCCCGCGTGTGGGTTTCCATGCAGTCCATCCTGTGGGAATCCGGCATGTGGGGTTCCTGGTTAGGCGAGCGGCTGCAATAAATTACCCCACCGCCAACCACTCCAACCCACATGTTGCTCTTATGGTCAGCGCACTTCATCCCGGCAGTGACCTAACCCCAGCGCTAGTCAAGTCAGCAGCAGCCTCTCCTGTTATCCTCCTCACAGGCACCAGCTCGCATTTCAGGCCATTTGCTCCCCTGGGCATGACTCAGAGAGTCAGTTGTCTTAAAAAAATGCTTTTCATATTTCAAATCAAAAATAAATACCACGCACTCTGGATGTAAGCCATCACAGATGTCTCTGTTGAGCTATTAAAGTGAAAAGGCCCGAGGAAGTAAAAAAAGCGGTTAATTCCCATTGTCCTCTCCCTACTGCCTTAATCTATGCTGAGCTAGGAGAGGGGACTCGAGGCCAGGTCACAGGGCTGATTTCTGGCGTGGGTAGTATCAGTGAGGTCAGGGGTTCATGCATTCATGGGGCCCGGAGGTGAAAAGCAAATGCTGGTGGGGTGATCCCACAAGAAGACATCGTGGATCAAGCCAGAGATGGGCAACCGTAGCCCAAAGAGGCTCCCTGTACACAGACTGGCGCAGGTCTTAATCCCTACAGAAGGATGCTGGGTGGTCGGCAGCAGAAGCTGCAAGGCTGAGAGGTGCAGCAGTGACCAGAGCAGTGCCCGTATAAGCACTGTCCAGGAGGGAGGGGCCTGCCCAGTGCACAAGGATGTACCCAGCCATCAGGGCCCAGGGCGCTCAATGCATTTGCTTCCCATGACACCCTCCACCCCTTATCCTGATCCACCCATGCCTCTGACCATTTGGCTTCCTGGGTGGAGTGGCCACAAGGAGAGAACGCCCTGGTTATAACCTCACAGTGGTTGTACTTTTGAACAAATAAACTAGTGGCTTGACTTGTGTTTTAGCTTCTTGCTAATTAACGGAGGCCGGCAGTTCTGACTCTAGGCCTGACAAAGTGATGTTTCTGAATTGGAAAGTCCAGGCCCAGTTCCCAGGTAAATTCACCAAGATCAGGGCTTGAGTATCCCATCTTTCCTTCCAGCCCCACCAGATGTGCCCTCACATAGGACAGCAATGTAAGGAGTTTCAATGTGCTCCAAGGTCACATCTAGAGGTACACTGTGAAAAGATGACATTAAAAGCTGCAATTTCACCTTCAGCCATGGCTAATTTCCATTCAAACATGGTCACAGGGAAGGCCTTGATCGACTGGGATATCTGATAATGAGGCATTCTGATTTACAGATATTCTCATTAACCAAAAATAACCAGAAACCATTTGCCAATTCCCTGTGAAACTATTCTAGAAAGCGTTTGTACACTCATCTTCCTCAACATGTCCATTTCCTTTAAAGATAATAGTTTTTCTAAAGACAGAGGGTCCCTCCAGCCCCTTGGGTCCCATTATGAAGTGAATTCTCACTGCGGCGATCAAGAAGCTGGGTGAAGCTGCAGAGGGGGACGGCTGGCCGGGTCATTGAGACACCCCAGCAATGTCTCTTTCAAGGGGATTAATGCCTTAAAATATTCTTGGTCATATTCTATAGGGTATCCAAAAAGTTAGAAAACATGGTATGCTATTTTCCCTCCATTTCTAGGCTTATAGGACATTCTGGGATGTATAAATTATATCTTTTCAGATTAGCAGTTCGATCCATCACTTTAAATTTAGAGGTTCTCCACCTAAAAAAATAAAGTAGAAGTCCAAAGGTTGTAGAAACGCCCTGAGCATGTTATTTGGAAAGGTAACTAAAAGACTGTTTTGAATTAAGTTTATCCTCTTTCCCAACTTTGGGGCATCCTGAATACCTGAGTGCCTCATGTGCGGGACACTAAAATTAGAATTCTGGAAGGAGGTGATGATACCATCATAATATTAATGGCTACCATTTAATGAGCGTTTACGGTACTCATATATGCCATAGCTGGTCAAATCTCCTACATGTTACAGTTTAACCTTTAAAACAAATCCACTGCGATACTTCACCCTTATTTTGCAAATAAAACACTGAGGCTCAGAAAGTTTAAGTCCTTGCTAAGGTCCCATAACCTTCACGTGGCGGTGCCAGGATTCGAGCTCTGGTCTGCAGGACCCTAAAGCCCCATTCTTCTCCACTCTTCTGTCTCAGACCATAAGGAATGTCACTGCAGTGTTTTTCTCGCCGTGAGAAAACTATCCTCGTCTATGGAGTGATTGCTTTCTTGATATTATCACATAAACCCTGGCTTGAAAAACGAAAGTTTAAGAACCAGCTCAGCTCCTAGCTAGGGGCGTCACCCTCACAGTGCCCCGCCTCTCTGGAGCTCAGGGCTTCTGGCTATGAAACCAGCATGTGTTTTTTTTTCCCCGAGGCCCTCTTTGGCTCTAACAAAAGGCACCCCCCTTACCCCTCGAAAAAAGCCAAGAGATCACCATCCATAAATCTCAAACAGCAGGCAGGCTAGAGGGTCAGTGCAAGGAAAGCAGTCCTAGCTTGCCCGCTCTCTGCCTCTGGAGAGGAAACCAGCAGAAACCAGACGCCCACAGCAGGACGGGGTGGGGGGAAGGGCAGAAGGCGACCCTCACAGGACCCCTCTCATCAGGCTACCTAAACAGTCCCCCCAAAGCTCGTAGATTGATTCAAGAAGGAAAAATAAAAGTATAACCTTCGGCTATGTGTAACATGAAAATGCCTCATCTGCTCATTCGACAAAGAACCGGCATGTGACTCCACTGACATAGTAATCCTAAGTGTGTTTTGTATAAACAAACGACAAAGGTATACTCTGGAATAAGAAGATTTGGGTTAAAACTCCAGCTCTGGCATTGACTGGCTACACATGGTCAAGTCAACTGAGCGTCTGTGGGACTCCATCTCCTTATCTATAAAGTTCAGACCCTAGACCAGTGCTAGAATTTTCTGTACTAATGAGAACGTCCTCCTCCATGCCATCTAGCCACTAGCCACAGGCGGCTACCGAGGACGTGAAATGTGGTTACTGTGACTGAGGAGCTGGATTCCAAATTTTATTTAATTTTAACTACATGAAATTTAAACAGTCACGCGTGGGTAGTGACTATGATATTATATAACACAGCCTTTTACTGTCATGGTAAGAACTAAATAAGATGACATTTGTGAACCGCCTGGCACGGTAGGTTCCGGAGGAAAAATGCATGAAGATGTGGAGGTCCTATCAGTAGACACAGGCATATATTTTTAAGGCAGAATATCCCCACGTTGAGAAATGGTGGCACCAGAAGCTGACAGATACATAGATATTTCAGAAAGACCTAAAGAAATCAGAATGCTGGAATCACTCCCTTAAGCGCACGAACTGAATGGCTGAAAGTCTGCTGTTTTGTTTTCTTCACAAATGTTCTCCTCGGCAGATAAAGAGAGGCATTTTAGGCTAAGCTGGGTTTTTATAACCCCACATGCCCAGTACAAACTGCCCCCTAATGACAAAACCTTCATCTGAGGGCAGCCTCCCTGGGGTCTCTAGGGAGCTGCACAGCGGCACCCAACACGACAGTGGCAGCAGGCACACCCTGTCGGGGACACACTCCCCGGGGGGCAAGGGCCGCCCACGGTGCCTGGGGTTCACAGGGTGGTGGCTGGCAGCAGCCAGGTCGGGAGTGCCCACCGGTGCCCACTGGCAGCTTGCCTTTGTCAGAGCCCGACAGGAAACAAGGAGAAGACAGCACGGGCCACGTGGAAATCCCCACCGGGCCCCACGCCAGAGGGTGACTCAGGGGGCTGGCCGGCGAGCCGCCCTCCCACCCTTGGCCGAGGGCCCAGGGGGCCCGGCTGCAGGAAACAGCACAGCCTCTCTGCACAGACCAAAACACGAAAGTCCTTAAATATCATGAATTATGTTACAGATACAATCTGAAAACATGTGAGACAGAGTCCCAACATTTCAGGCAAGGGTTCAAGGTCATTTTATAACAAGACGCACAGTCTCTAAAGGGAGTTCCTGAGTTCAAGTCCTGAAGCTGCGACTGAATCTAAGAAATCCACTTAACCTTTCCAGCCAACTCCTGGCCTGTAGGATAAAGGGGCATGCCTGGGATGAGACTCCCATCCTCTCCAGACAGCCTTCCAGACAATCCCAGCCCACAGTACCTCCGGCCTCCTCTCAGGCCACCTATCTGTCCTTTCTATACCACTCTGTGGCAGGTACTAATCTCAGCCCTGCGATGTGAATAGTCCTAAACACGGACATTTTGCTCCTCCTCCTCCTCCTCCCCTGATACTGATGTCACCAGGACAGAGGCCATGCCTTACACCTTCCAAGTGAATTTGACACATAGAGGGGTCTCCAGAATCACTCATGTATTGATCCAGAGATAGCACGGAGTACTCATAAGACTGTCATTCCTGACACCTGTCCAAGTGCAAGTCACAGCTGGGCTGTCAGAATTGTCCTGCCACCTCCATTCCTCACGGTCACATTCAGGAATTTGGCACAAAGTCGGTCCCTGAGAACTTCATCTTTCTCCCCAAAAGCACCCAGTGTACTTCAGGGGCTCCTGCCTAGTACTAAGCAACAAGAAGGAAGACAGTTAAACAACAACATAAACAAAAACATTCCTAGGGAGATGCAAGAGACTTAAGTCCCAAGTCTTCACTCTCTGAAATTACTAGAAAAATCTAACCCGTGTTACTTCACTTTAATAATACCAACTTGCTTTGACTTTTCACCTTCAGAAGCTGTCTTAAGCAACTTTATCTTTGGACTAGAAACTTCTTACAAAATAATCCATTTGCCCCATTCCCCTGAGTGTGCACTGGTCTGAATTTTATGGATGTCTTTGGCACATCTGAGATACAACTTGGCCAGTGTTCCACATATCTACTTAATAAACAATTCCACTCAGTTGGCCCATGAGACACTCAAGGCTCCATCCCCACCCTCCACCCCCTGCCATGGCCCAAGGGTCATCCCTTACCCAGGTCCCTCTCAAACTCCCACTCCGAGGCTGTCCTCCTGCCCCAAGGGGCCACTAGCAGGAATAACCATGCCCTCTGTTTCCACTTCCTCTCCTCCCACTATGGGACTCACTGTGGGTTCTGGCCCTTAGCACTCCACCGTGACCACCCTGTACTTCTAAGTCACAAAATCAAAAACATGGGCTTTTCAACCTTCTCATTTTGGATTCTCTGTGACATCTAGCGCTGCCGGGCACTTCCTCTGGCTGCTGGGTCTTGTCACTCTCAGCTGCAGTGTCACGGTGCAATGCCTTGCTTGTCCTCTCCATGCACCACATGCAGCTGTGCCTCAGGTGCTGGCCTGGACCACTCGCCCCACCCTCACGAGCTCCCCGGCTTGGCCTCGTCCGTACAATAACGATTCACAAACGCACATCTCAGCTCCGACCTCTCGCCCCAACTCCACGCTCATCCTCCCCGTGCCTGCTTTATGTCATGTACAACAGGAGTTCTGGACATGTCTGCGGGTGTGCACCAGCATTTAATGACGGCCTGCTCTGTGTGGGGCTTTAAGCCAGGCCCCATGGGAGATGTGTGTCCCAGGGTTCACGGGGGACACATGAGGAAATGCTGTGGAATCTCAGACAGGGCAGACCTCATCTGGCCGGAGCTCCCAAGGCAGGCACCACTGAGAAGCTAGAATTTGGACTGTGTCTTGAAAGACAGTTCGGAAACCAGCGTTTTTCTCCCGTGAGGTATTTGGGACTCGGCACCCCACATCACACTGAGAGAGCCCACAGCTGTGCTTGGCTGTGGAGAGGGGTATAAGGGGACTAAATGGTAATGGCAAAAAAATACAATAAAGATTAAATAAAGATTAACTGGTATTCTGCATCCCACACTGGATGAAAAACTTCTAGAGAAAGGCATTTTTCTCTCTCTTTTTTTATTGTATTTTTTCCATTACTATTTATCCCCCTCATATATCCCTTCCCCCCACAATCACCACACTGTTGCCCACATCCACAAGTCGGTTTTCAAGAAAGGCATTTTGTAAGCAGAGTTCTTTCAGGGCTTTCTGTGACAAATTGATATTTCCCCCCAAAATTCTAGTCTGATGTAAAAGCGACAGACCTTTAAACCAGAATCTGCCGGTCCCGGTCCTACCCTCACTTGACCTTTTTGGCAAATATCAAAGACCACCAGAAATCAAGCAAAACAAAAACGGCCATTTATTAGCAGAAAATACATTAGATTTGCTTTACTGTGGTAAGGAATGCTTTCGAGAAGAATGCTCAATCTATGTTTTCACTTATGCCAGCCTCCTCTCAGTCCTCTCTCAGCTGGACAGCCAGCCCCTCACTGGGTCCCCCACTGCAATTCCCACCCCGGCTGACACACGATGCGTTCTTCCCAAGTGTGAGTTAAACGGCATCCAACACTGTGCCAAGGCACGTGGTCAGAGCCCCCACACGCTTGCTGAACGAATGAACTTCAGACTCTCCGTAAGGACTTCTGACTGTAAACTGCTCATGTGCGATGCTTAGTGTTATTTGTTGCCCACACTGCCACTAAAACATCACCACTTGACCACGTTTCCAGGCACTTCCGAGCCAGCAAGAGCTCTCTAAAGAAAGTCTGAAAAATCTATGCTCAACAAACCACAACACTTATGTGAGTTTAGAGGAGTTCCCAGCAGGTAAGGAAACCTTGCACCCATCAGAGTCTCATGCCCTCACCACCTGCTCAAATGCCACTTGGGGACCTGATGCCTTCCTAGTGATCAAAAGGGGACAGTCACTCTGTGCAGAGAAGGTGGCATGGGGAGGGGACTCTCGGGACCTGAACCTGAGGGTTGGCCCCACCCACACTTCTGCTTTGGGACATATGGCTTCGTGTCCTGTAAAGTGAAGGACTGGGGCTGAGGGGGTCTGAGGTCCCCACTGGTTCTGTTGGCAGCTCTTATACCTTCCTGGTCTGACAGAACAAAACTGGGCCACCCAGTTGCTCGTGGGCAGAGCCCAGAGTCATCACTTGAGACCAGGGTAGTGGGAAAGCAAAGGACCCCAGTTTGAGTCCCAATCAGCATTTTCAGCCTGTGAGGCCTCCACAGAGTCTGTGCATTCAAAATGGATGACTCTGCCCAGACAGTCTGCTAAGCAGGCAGCCACGGCCCCACACTCAAGGAGCCAGCCCTCCAGAAGGGGAGGTAAAAACACGTCACACAGCGTGTGTTTGGGTGCTGGGGAGATGGAGGGCCTGGGAGAACTGGGTGGGGCAGCCCAGCACAGACAGCTTCCTGGAGGAAGGGAGCATGGGGATTTCCAAGTAGTTTACAACTTTTTTCAAGATAAACATTGCATTTATCCACTTTCTTACCTCCTGACCTTTGCCGTCCAAATCGGACATGCCATCCCCTCCAGTCACAAGGTTTTTCTATGACCATGGAGGAAAGAGCTGGTGGGGTTGTTTCCCCATGACTGAGAAGCCATCTGTCCAGGTCACCGAACACACGTCCACTGCCTCCGTGCCTCGTGGATACCACGTCACCAGGGGTCTTCCTCATCCCTGCTGCTCGGGTCCCCTGCCTCTGCTCACGAGCCTCTACCTAGAGCCTCCTCCTCTCTGGTAATCCAGCTGCCTTGCCCTCCCAGCACCAACAGTCTCTTCTCCTCCGAGTTCCCGTGGCACCTACTTTCAAGACTAATTACAGGACGGCTAGGAATAATAACCATAATTAATGTGGCTGCTTCCCTTTACCGCATGCTCCTCCAGCCAGGCACTTGCTTGGCATATCGCAGCCATGATGGCGGCAACGCCCACACAACCCCACACGATGGGTACCATTGTTACCTCTGCTGTGCAAGGATGGATCTGAGATTCCAAGGTCTGGTCCCTTGCCTGAGGCCACGTGGTCATCTGGCAGGGAAGCTTTCTAAGCAGCCTTGCATGGCTAGGTACAAAACTGCATGCTATGGCCACATGTCTCGTGGTCTTCTCCACCCACTCTGGGCCAGGCACTGTGGATGGGGAGATGCCTTCCAGGCCCTCATGTCAACCACCATACCCCAACCTATTGGAAGCTGCCACCAGCACCTGGTGATGCATGTGGCACCTGCTGAATGAACAGGACATGCCAGAGAGCAATGTCCACAGTCCTCCAAGGTGGACCTCTCTGTTTTTAAATGCCCCACCTACCTCAGGGCTTTTGCATTTGTTTGTCCTTCTGCCCAGGCTGCTCATCACCCACCTCCTCTCCTGGTGACTCCTACTCACACTTTGAACTTCAGCTCCAATGTCACCTCCCCCAGGAAGCCTTCTCTGACTACCACTCCTTCCCCAGATGGAATCAGGTCTCTCTCTGCCTATAGCTTCCAGGTTCCCTCCCTGTCCTTTTCATTCATGGGCCCCATGGTCTGTAATGTGACATCTGTGATTGCTGGGTTCCCCAGACTGTAGTGTCTTATTTCGAGGTAGGTGCTGTCTTTGCTCATCATTGAATTCAGAGCCTGGCAGAGTGGAAGCTGTCAGTAAGATGTGCTGGATGAATGGAGAACTGTGTTCATGACATTCAGTCTTATTTCGGCCGCACCATCACTCCAGGAGGGAGGGAGGCTAATCAGCCATCATCACGCCCCTTTACTGATAAGAAAATCATGGCTCAGAGGACACATGTCTCACACCCGAGGTCAGAGGCATGGTCTAGACTATGGCAAAAAATGCCCCAAAGGGGATTATGGTTTTTTGTTGGATTCTTTGGCAGTTAGCACAGTTCTGAGCACATGGATTTAGACACCCAAGTAGATGGAAATTGCATGAATGACTTGCAAAGTGCAGCCAAAGTGACTTGTTGTGTGGTGGTTGCTGAGCATCACACTTCCATTATAGGTTCTGAGGGAGGCCATGTTCTTTTTGCATTTGATTCCATCCTATCTGCTCTGTTCTGAGAACACAGCTAGGTACTGAAGGGGTACAAAGAAATCTGTGGGTGCAAGTGAGACTTCACTTCCGTGGGAGAAAAGACTTTCCTACAGTCTCATCATGTAGGCGATGAAGCTCTAAGGTGCTCCCAGGGGCACTCACGGTAGCTAGACTTCCAGGAATTCTAAGTTTGTGGGTGCGGCTTGACATACATCCGCTCAAGGGCTGGGGCAGAGCCCTGGACCAGGAGTCAGAGACCTGGCTTCTAAGCCTACCTCTGACCCGGGGCAATTCAGTGTCCCTATGGGCACAGGGGGGTTAACAGCACCCACACTACCTTCTTCACGGGGCTGCGGCCAGGCTCAAATGAGATGACAGATGTGAAACACTCTTTGTAAGCTACAGGCAATAATCTGTATTATTACATTCTTACAAGGCTGCTGCCGGCACACGGTTGATGGTGCAGAAGGAGATCTTGTTGATAGCTTTACCCATGGAGGCAAGTGTAACTTTAAAGAAAACCATACTTACCTGTCCAAAG
The DNA here is from genome assembly GCA_004026545.1 of Mormoops blainvillei. Taxonomy (NCBI): domain Eukaryota; kingdom Metazoa; phylum Chordata; class Mammalia; order Chiroptera; family Mormoopidae; genus Mormoops; species Mormoops blainvillei. The sequence continues at coordinate 161,036 of PVJD01002458.1, read as the reverse complement.
GTGCCCAGTGCAGAAAGAATGATGGCCTCGCACACCCCTTAAATTAGATCAAGACTAGGAGCCAGCAGGTAGAAAAGGAAGGAGGGGGTGAAGTCAAAGTCAGGATTCCCTGGGCTGTTGTCATATCCGTGCACGTCACTCGCCATGTGACTTAGAGCCTATGCATTCTGACATGCCATTTCCCCATTTGTAAATTGTGAATAACGATAATCTCCCTAGAAGTTGGTGTTCGAATCTTTTTTTTTTTTAAGAATGCTACCAAAAAATAGAAAAGCCCTTTATAGGGGATGGGATAGAGAGGGCCACCCAACATGGCATATGTAGTCAGTTAAAGGCAGCTTGTTGCTTCCCCTGGTGAGGGAGCCTGTCTGGGTGGGCCTCTTTGTACAGTGGCCATCCCTGTGCCAAGCACAACCATAGGTGGCAGTGGCCCCAGTTCCATGAGACGCTGTTCGTTTTGGGCCAGGACCTCCCTCACGCACGCTGGGTTTTTCCATTAGGCAGGGAGGCTGGAATGCGCGTCAGAGAGAGTGAACCGAAAGGACTCTCGGCACCTAGGAGGTAGAAAGGCGGGTGGGCTGCAAGGCCGCTGGCGAAGCAATGTCTCTTCCCTTCTAAGTCATTCCCATCTCCCAGAGCAAAGGCACACACTTTCAGCCCAACATTCACCACTGCTCAGCTGGCTCTCAAGGAGCTGAATGCAAGAAATAACTTCTAAAATGTAGCCAGACGGGCAAACGCTGCTATTTCTCTGCCTCCAAATTAGTCCCCACTAATCCTAACCTGATCTTAGAAATGTCACCGAAGGATGAAATAAACATTCTGAATTTTAGAAAGAATTTCAATTGAGATTTTTTTAAGCACCTCCATGTCCTGTCATGGTGGAATGTGAGGGAAATAAGACAGACAGTTCCTGCCTTCAAAGAGCTATCAGTCTAAAGCAGGGATTTTTACCTGGTGTGCCACGAGAATTTTTAAAACATGCTATACCTGACTATTTAGTCAGGGGCATTGACCTCTGAGATTGACAAATGAAAAAAATGACTATAGCCAATACAATAGCCTTCCAGTGTGAATGAATCAAAATTATACCTATTGTCAAATCGGCAAAAAAAATTTGGGGTGTGCCACAGACCTTCAGTGATTTGTTTGTGTGTGTCAAGCCATGACAAAGGCTGAAAATCGCTGGTCTAATGGGACCACTAGGACCAACACAAGTTGATCCGTAACAATTACGTGCTTCAGAGGCGCGGGTTTCTAGCACCCACGGGGGGAGTCCTCTTATGTGGCCGTCCCTGCAAACATGGCCTTCTTCTTAGGAAGTGTTTTTTTATTTTGTTTTGTTTTTTTAACTTAATAGACACACGTTACCTCACTAGAGATCACATTTTTATCTTAGCTTTGACAGCTCATAGCCAAATTTTTAGGCCACATCTAACAATCTCACAAAACTTTATAACAGGCAACACAGTACACTAGCAGAATCTTTGGTCTCATCTGATTTTCCCCTCTTCGCCTAATTTCCTTGCCTATCTTCATCCTTTTTCATTCATGGTATTTGAGAGTTACCTCAAATTCTTTTTTTGGAACAAGGTAAATTGTATTTTTAAAATACAGTTAAAAAGTTGATTAATACTACAAAACTAAATAATCAAGACTGTCATGAGAATGGATATTTATTTAGATCAGTAGGACAGAACTGAAAGCCCTGAAATAAAACTTTACCTTTATGGTCACTGATTTTTTGACAAGGGCACCAAGGTCATTTAGTGGGGCTTTTCAAATAGTGCTTGGGCAGCTGGATAGCCATATGCAAAAGTATGACATTGGACCCCTGCCTCACATTGTATACGAAAATTAAATCGGAATTAAATCGGAGCAAAGACCTAAATATGAGAGCTAACATTTAAAAACTCTTAGAAGAAAACAAGGGAGTAAATCTTTGTGACCTTGAGTTAGACGATGGTTTCTTAGATAAGACACCAAGCAAGAGCAACAAAAGTAAAAAAAAAAACAAATTTACCTTCATCAAAATTAAAAAGTTTTATGCTTCAGAGGACGCCACGATGAAAGTCACAAGACAACCCACGGAATGGGAGAAAATATTTGCTAACCATTTATCTGATAAGGGAACTTATATCCAGAATATATGAGAGACTGTTAAAACTTAACAGTAGAAAGATAAACCAATTAAAAATGGGTAAAAGGTCTGAACAGAGAGTTCTTTAAGGGAGGTACACAAATGGCTGATAAGCACATGCAAAGATGCTCAGTATCATTAGCCATCATTAGGGAAATGCAGATCAAAACCACAATGGGACACTGCTTTACACCAGTATGCTCTCTACAATAAAAGAGGCAGACAATAACGAGTGCTGGAGAAACTGGAACCCTCGCATACTGCCGGTGGGGTTGTAATATGGTACATCCACTTTGGAATAGCATTTGGCAGTTTCTCCAGAAGTTACACACGAATTATCAAATGACCCAGTAATTCTACACCTAGCTATCTACCCAAGAGAAAGGAAAACATGGGACCACATGAAAATTGTACACAATGTTCACAGCAGCATTATTTCGAACAGTCAAAAAGTAGAAACAACCCAATTGTCCAAAAACTAATGGATGCGTAAACAAAATGTGGTATACCCCTATAAAGGAAGATTATCTGGCCATAAAGAAGAAGTGCTGATGCATGAACCTTGAAAGCATTATGTTAAGTGAAAACAGTCAGTCACACAAGACCACATATTATATGACTCCACTGATAGGAAATATCCAAAAAGGGCAAATTCATAGACAGTAAACAGATAAGGTTTCCAAGTCTGGAGGATGGGGAATGGCTGCCAACGGATAGAAGGTTTTTAGGGGAGTGATGAATATGTTCTAAAATTAGGTATCAGTGAGGGTTACAGAACTCTCTAAAAACCAGTGAACTGTACAACTTAAAGGAGTTTTATAGTATATGAATGCTATGCCAACAAAACATTTCTAAAAGGTTGATTCATTGAAGTCTGGAGTTGTATTACCAGTAATGTTCTTATGTTGGTTTCTTAATCTTAACAAATGTACGGTGGTAACGTGAGATGGAACCACCAGGGAAATCTGAGTAATGGGTACATGGGATCTGTGTTATCTTTGTTAATTCCTCCGTCACAGTGCGCCTCCCCTCTGAGCCACAGCAGCTCAAATGCAGGGAGAGCCCACTCAGCCTGTGCTCAATGAGCCAGGCAGATGGCCTGAACTAATAACAAGGAGCATGGTCCTTTTCCCTCCAGCGGTCTCCCTCAAGCCTCCCAACATCACTAGGAGGTGAACACTGTCACCCAGGAAGAACAGCCCAGCCAGCGGTGCTGTCAGCATTCTATCGCCCCACCCCCATTTCTGATGATAGACATACACTTCTGTTTTGCCGAACCCATTATCCCCTAAATCCCAATCTTCTGATGTATCCTGCTGTGGGCTGGGGTCATGGGAAACCTAGCTGGGAATTTCCTGGCCTCTCCCTCCTCCCCGCCTTCCGCCCCCCACCCCCCGCCCCAAGTCAGTGACTCTGGTGACTTTCCTTGCATATACATTGACTTGAGCCCTGTAGATCTCTTCATTTTATGAGTCTTAGCTTCCCAAACTAGCATAGAAGTCCAAGGGCAGAGACAGTGTGTTATTCATTCCTATACCCCCAGGGTCTTAGAGATCTGTACCCAAACAATGAATGAGTCCATTCATTCATTCACTAACTGATGACTCAGGCGAGTTCAGAAAGCTCAAGGTAACTCCCCCCTCCCGCCTTAAGGAAATCTGATTTCAGGCCCAGAACCTCTAAAAAGCAAAAATTCTTCTTGGTCCTTTCTTTCTTGCATGGACATTAGAATGGGTTGGGGTTTGGTTTTTTGAGAAGCCCTGGGTTAGTTTCCCACTCTGATTAACCTGGGAGTGATGGCTTATTATTATCCAGAGACGCGGGTGGGTGGGAACGGGGCCGCGGAGGGGGGCAGGCTTTGCATGCTCCACCAGGCTGATGGCAGCCCTGCTTCCTGTGAGACCGCGGCCGCTGACATCACTGCAAGGCAGTGTGTGCAGGCAGCACGCGGGGTCATGTGAAGTTCAGTGCTGGGGCTTTCTCAGTCCATTGGGTTTTACTCATCCCCTATCCATTAAGCGTGTTTTTCCCCTCTCCTTTTCTTTCTTTGTGTGCGTGTGTGTTTTAATTATTCGATGGCTCTTGGCTTGCTTTCCTAACCCCACATTAACATTTCTCTCTGCTACTGAGAAACTAGGCATTCCATCCATTGGAAAGCAGTCAAAGAGGCCAGGGAGAATTCCAGCTCTGTGCACAAACTCTTCAGGACACGGTTCATGTCCAATCACCAAAGAGGAGGATGTGAGAATTACACACAGCATGTGAGCAGAAGGCTCTCACAGGCCACGTGGGCTACTCCCACCTCCGGCCCACTTTACAGATGAGGGTCACATGTCCCAGAGGGTTACAGTGACTTGCGCAAAGTCACCTTGTTCAATCAGAGCAAAATGACTCAGTTTTTCAAAACTGCTACCACAAAGCTTTCTCCAGTAATCATTCTACACAAAAAACATTCCCACACATAAAGAATTTACCATGGAAATGGCATCTTACAGATTAACAAGCCATGGGAATTTTCTAATCGTCGAGCACTGAAAGCACTGAAATGCATGTTTATGCCACGCACTCATTCGACAAGTCCTTACTGAGCGCCCGCTGTCTGCCAGGTGCTGTGCTCGGCTCAGAGGGCATGGAGGCAAACACGAACTGGTCCCTCTGCTTCAAGAACTCAACTGTGAAAGACCAAGCCATGGAAAATAAATATTTCAAACAAGCCCTGACTCGTGTAACATTCAGAAGAAGTTAATATCTTCTTCGATCTTCCTAATTTTATCTTAATGTCCAGATCAGTGAGATCTCTAGATTTCCACTATTTTTCCTTTTTTCCAAATAAAACTGAAGCACAACTGCCCATTTCCGTGCAGTCCAGAGAAGAGAGCTCACATGAGGCAAGGCCGCCCTGTGGTCCCGGTGAATGATGTGCACTGAGTGACTTGGCTGCCAGCACTCGGCCAGCCCCTGACCCCTGCCGTCAAGGGGATCGCTGTTTGGGACTGGAAAGAAAGGCCCAGAAACAGATGATTTTGAATGATCGTGTGATCATGTAATCAGCCACCGTGGGGGCACAGGGGGAGGACACTTTGCAGTGACAGGGAGGAGGGGGCATCCAAAGGCTGCTTCCTGGAGGAGATCCAGATGAAATCACATTTGGGAGGAGGCTGGTTGAAGAGGCTTGGGACATTCCGGGCTGGGCATGAGGCAAAGCAAGGAGTCAAGAACTGGCCTGTGGCCGCGTGAGGAAGGCGTGCAAAACTCAAGTGTCTTCCGAATGGGGATTCTTGACCTTTTGGGGAAAAGAGTGATCATTTTGATTTCTGACTTTCACAGACCTAAGATGGTTGTTGGGCTTGAAATTATTCACTCGACAGATGATGCTAGTGTCCACGTGGCGAAAAGACTCTCCCCTCCCCTGGCACCTTGGAAAGTAGAGTTAATAAATATCCTGGGCAGAAGGACAAGGGCTTAAGAGATTTGACAGGTGTGGCAGGTGGGGAGATCTGGATTTAGGGGCTCTGAAAGGCGACCCCCATCTACCAAGATAAAGCAGCCTCTCTCCTGGTCTTCTGGCACTATCGTGGTCACTATGCCTGGCATTCCCACCCTTTGTCCTTCCTCTGGCACCCACAGCCAAAGACTGACTAACTATACCAAAAGCTTCAGTTAATGCATGAGTCATTAAAGTCTACTTCTTCTAAATTCACGTAGTGAACATTTATTGAGGGCCTGCCCATGCCAGATACTGTGCTGGGTACTGGGTGGGGAGAGGGCGATGACTAAGGCTGGGGGTGGGGGGCTAACGCTGCAGAAGGAAACAGAAGCCAAATTGCACAGACAGGGCCTTATAAACCTGGCCAAGGAGACTAGACTCTACTTGGACTCACTGGGAAGAGTTTTCAACCCCAGGGGGAATGATATGTTTTAATACCATCATTTTGCATCCCCTGGGGTAATAAACACTCTGTCATTAGCACTATTAACACCTTAGTGTGAATTAGGTAATCAGATGAAGTGTCACCTTGCAAAAGACTGAGATGTGGGACTGATAAGTTTTGACGGCAGAGGACTGAAGCCAGGTGCTCCGTGGGGACTGGAGAGCAACCGACAGGGCCCAAGGGGACCGGGGAGCCAGGGCAAGGGCAGCACATGCCAACGCGCCCTCTGCATGTGCTTGATCATGCCTGCAAGTGCTGACTGGACTTCTCAGTCCTGGGCCCTGGGTATGCTGGAGAACGAGAGGGGAGGACAGTAATAAATAACCACAAAGGTTTGTAACTACAAGCTGGGCTAAGGTCTCTGAAGAAAAAGAATGGGGTGCTATGAGAGAGGGTACCAGGGGATGCGACTGAAGTGGAGGGAGGAATGGGAGAGGGCGCTCTCTTAGGAGATGATAGTTAAGCTGAGATCTAACTCACATTAGCTGGCTAAAAATTGTGGCAAGAGCACTCTGGGCATTCTGCACAGCATATGCAAAGGCCCTGAGGGAGAAAATGTAAGAAAGCCAGAGTGGCGATGGGAGCTCAGCTGGGAGTGGAGGCTGCACAGGTAGGCCAGGGCCAGACCTCACAGCCTGTGAGGGATTTGGACCCGTACCCTCAAGGCCACAGGACGTACCCTCAAGGCCACAGGACGCCTCTGAATGATTTCCAGCAGATGTGACAAGTGATAGGAGAGGATGTGCTTTGTTAGAGATCGCCCTGGGCTGCGGGGGGGGGAGAATGGGCCTGGTGGAGAGGAGGATGCAAGTAGAGACCAGTTGGGAGGCAGGCTAGGCCAGAGAGACCCTGATTTGGATGAGGACGCCACAGTGAGGATGGGGAGCACAGGGGCATAGAAATTCTGGAGGCAGAACTAACAGGGCTTGGGGGGCGGGGTATATGGGGCAGGGGTGGGCGGAGAAGGCGACAAAGATGACTTCCTGAGGTCTGGGCTGGCAACTCAGGGGTGGTGGCCCTTCTGCTGAGAAAGGAAAAACTGGAGGGGGCTAAGCAGATGGAGTAAGGGTAAGGAGGAGAAGGGCAGATGAAGGCTTAGATTTGGGACACACTTGCTCAAGGCCCGCAGAGGTGGTCCAGCAGAGATGGTAACAGGGGGCATATGTGGGCGCCGTGCAGCTTTAGGCAGAGATGGGTCACTGGTAGCTGACGGTCCCATGGGATCTCCCGCCAGGGCATCAGGGTCAGAGCATTTCTTGGCACCTGAGCCCAGAGAGGCACATTCCTGTTTCTCCTCCTGTGCCCTGTCAGGGAGGAAGGCTTTCCCTTTTCTGGAAGTGTCAAAAATGCAGCACAGGAAACTCCTTCAGCTGCCAGGGTGACTAATATTTATCACTGGTATATACAGTAGCATTCTTCAAAGCCTGAAATTCTGCCCACAGTTACAGCCACAAGCCTCCCAGCGGCCCTGCCCAGGCCCAGCCAGGCCTCGGCATTCCTCAGGGCTGAATAATACCGCTTGCTCTCCATGGGGGCCCTGTTCACCCTGCACCCCACTGCTTCCCGATGTCCTGGGATCACTGCCTACAGGTCAAGGACCAGAGTCTCTGCTCCTTGCACCACAGAGGTGCCCTTCAGCCTGGGTTCCCAGGGCGGAACAGAGGCCAGGCCTCCCTGTGACACGGATGGCAGGGACCTCAGAGGCCACAGCTCCGCCAACCGTTTCGCATTCACCCAAGGTCAAACAGCAGAGCTGAGACAAAACCTTGAGACCAGGGGCTGCTCTCTGGGGTCTGGGCCGTAGGATCAAAGGCGGCTGGGCTCAGGTCAGTGAGACAGGAGCTCCGAGCAGCTTCATACTCAGAGCCCTGGAGAAAACAGGAAGCAGGTCAGAAAAGTGGCCACTGGAACACCCCACAGGGTCACACGTCAAAGGAGTTTGCATGTGGGATGCCACATAGTTTGTCCTCCCTGAACAACTCTCAAGTGAGAAGCATGCAGTAAGGCTAAAAAGCGGGGGAAGAACTTGACTTCGGGAGGCTAACAAATGGTTCCTGGGTTCAGGGGAGGCTTTTAGCAAGAGCCCAGCCCTTAACAGAAAATGGTTTCATGCAGGCAGTGCGGCTTATGACTTTATCTATGCCCAAAGGTTTCCATGAAGTGATGCCCACAGAGGAAGTACTTTCTTGTGTGACAATGACCATTAAGGAAATGAGATAACAAGAAAGCACGGAATACAGTGATCGCTGTTACAAACTTTGCCTTTTGCACCAATCCCCTTGCCAAGGTTATCTGCCTATAGCACCGGCCGGAACACAGGGGAAAAATGGGAGATCCACTGGACAAAAGGCGCTGCCTACCATTTTTACCACTTAGTGTGTGTTGAACACGATAAAGTCGCTGCTGGGAACTGAGGGAAAGAGGGTCTTCACTCTGTTCCAGTCATAGGTGTTTCTGAATTCAGGAATATTGAAGGGTGACCACAAAATGCAGAAGGCTGGATGGGGGCATAGAGGACAGTTTCAAAGGGCAATCGCTTTCCCCTAGAAGTCCATCCTCTTCTATGATTAGACACATGGATTAGTATCCCTTGACCCACCAAATCTGTTACTACCCATGACTGCGTGTGTACAGTCATACTCTACTGTGATGAGAACTGGGAAGCCATTCATTCATTCATCCGTTCATTCATTTGTTCATTCGTTTGTTCAGCATGCTGAAATCCCAAGCATTGTGCTAGACACAGGTTTCAAAAGTTAAAAAAATACCCAGGCCCTGCCCTGTCCTGGAAAAACTGTCAGTCACCAAATGTTGGGGGAAAAGGGCAAAACTCCTGAAATCTGACCTTATCTACCTTCCTGCCTTTGCATACCACCAAACCAGTGGAGGCAGGCACTTCTGAAAGTAGGGGCCTGTCATATACACTTTCTCAGCAACTGGTCCCTTTCTTTCCTCCATGTTTCCTGCCTCCCTGTCTGTATGATCACGCCAACGGCTCTTAAAAGTCAACACCACCGGAAAGAGCAAAAATAATTCTGTCACCTTAAATAGTGCAAACAGCCAAAGTGAGTGCTGAAGATCTAACAATAAGCTAGGCACAAATAGCGAGCGGCAGGGTGACCACACAAGGTGACAGCAAAGCTGCAATGGCCAAGCCAGGAGCACTAACAGCTAGAGGGAACCCTCTGTTTCCGCTGAGTTCCAGCCACACAGGAGTGGGGGGACCATGCCTCCCGCCCTCTCCCACACACACCTCATGACCACAGCATCAGAGCTGGACAGGGGGATTGAGCTGAGGAAACTGAGGGAGGGTAGGTAGAACTCAAGGGTCCTGGATGCCGGGTCAGTGGTGTCCCCCCGAGCTGAACCCAACATGAACGGCTGCTCACAGTTGCTGGTGGCCTGGCCACAAGGCCATTACTAACTCATGCTCGCATCATGCTTTGCAGCTTTCCAAAGCTCTCTCCCATCCCGCCCTCTCCCCGGACTATCATGGCGGCCTTTGATACAAGCAGAGTGATCTTACTCTTCATACTTCGTGTAATATAAAGTAAGTCCCAAGGTAGCTGTGTGACTTGTCTGAAGCCACAAGGTACAGGGAGAAGTGTCTAGGCCTTGGAAGAACCTACCCACCACTCTTTCATTAGGGTGGTGGGAGGTGAGGAAAGAGTTAAAAAACAAGCCTAAGGCACCACTGTGGTGCAGGGGCAGTTGGCAATTCCAGCTGGGAGGGTGAACGGCACACAAACAAGTTGCCTGCCATGGAGAAGGGCCAAATTAATACAGTGTTATGTTCTCTGTGCCAGACCCAGGAAGTGACTCAGGGGCCATGTAGAGAAAGGGGAGGTGGTCACAGTGATTTGAGATAGTCCAAGAAATCACGACTGAAGAGGTGAGACTCATTCTGGGTTTTAAAGACAGAAAAGTGCCCCAGGAAAAGTAAGGGTGAACCAGGGTGAGGCAGTGGGTGTGGATACGCAGGTTGGAAATGAGCTACGATGAGCCTCACCTGGCAGGAGCAGAGAGTCCACACGGAAGGTAAATGCACAAAGCAGTTGGCTCTGGGGGACCTTAAATACCAAGCTAAGGGGACGGCATATCCCTGCGTACAGAAATGTGGAGTGTCAGGTTCTTCCCAGCCCATCCGAGGCCACTGCCTGCTACAGGACCACCAAGAGGTTCAGAATTCCACCTGTTTCCCAGAAACCCCTTGGGCCTTGCTCCCATCACACAGCCATGTCTACCCTACACACACCGGGCAGCCTGGGCTGGCCCTGAGCTAGCACCTTGGGCAGGCACAAAATACCTGCAGATGAGGAAAGATCTGAACATTCACAAATCAATTCCTGTTCCCCAGGATGTGGGTGCAAGGCATACCTTCAAAAATTTCACACATTTCTGAGCAAGTGCACAACTGCCCTGTGTGTGTGAGCATAAGGAGTTACAAAGGGAAAAAACGGAGTTAATCTGACTCACCTTACTCTCCCGGCTTTTCCCTCTTTCTCAACACACACACACGCACGCACACGCACACGCACGCGCACGCACGCGCACGCAGTCACAGCATTTCCGGCAGGATTCTGATTTGAACAGCACAGTGGGCCTGGGGTCCTGGAGGATTCATGGGGTCAGTTGGCTCACTCTCAATGTGCTCCCCTTCTAGGTGACCCGTGAAGAACACAATTACACTGTGAACTCCTGGAGGGCAGGAATTGGGTTTCACTCATGCTGCCTTCGACAGAGGTGCCTCATAACGCATGGACTTGATGGTAGAAATAAATATCTGTGCATCCTGAGCCCTGCCCCCCATGACTTCCAGCACCTCTGAACACGAAGGCGAATTCGGCCCCACAACTCTCAACTGAAACCGGTTCACGTCAGTTCTTCATTGGTCCTCTCAGTCCCACCCTCGAGCCCCTTTGGCTTCATAAACCCCCTCAGTAAGAGCCCCAACAGCTGACAAAGCACCTCCTCTCACTTGGGTGCCCACACCGACTCCATGGTGTAGGAGAGGTCAGGATGTTATTCACATTCCCAGATGAGGAGGCCACAGCTTAGAAAGTTTAGACCACTTAGCTAATAGGGCCATGTCACTGATGAAAGTCAGGTCTTGTCATTCCTTGCCCGTGAACCTTACCAAGAGTGTAATAACCAACTTCTAAGATTCTGAAACTTGATGTGTCTTCTCCTAAGGAGTAAATGTGCATTTAATTCAATGGGAGCTCAATCTCTTTAGATGTCATTGTTATTATCATTGTTGTCACTATACTGTCACCAACCAGGACTGTATGGTCGAGTTTGACTTGAGAGAGAAGGCCTATCTACTACAGAGGGTGGGGGATCCAGGGGGCTTGCTAAAATTGAAACCTTTTCTGACATCCAAGCTTTTAAACAGCTCATTGCCTCCCATACATAAATATTACTATAACTTACAGTTTCATTTACCCTGTGTTGGGGCCAAGAGGGTTTGAAAGTAGAATGAGTGCAAATTAGGTACTGGAAAGCCTCTTATTTCCTGTAGTGTCAGATGTTCACAAGTCAAAAAGAAAAGGAAAGAAGCAGTGTCACATGGTGAGGTGTCCCATCAAACACCAAATGCATGTGTTTACACATAATTGGTTCCTTTTGCTAAATGCCAAAACCGAACAGCACAACTGAACACGTGCTCGGGACACAGCCCAGCTCTCTGGTTATTGCTACTGAACAGCCCTAGGGCCTCCTGACAGTTGAATTAATCCAGGGGCTCTCCCACCAGCATGGGACAGTTTCCCCAGATACCCAAGGAAGGCACAAAACACCAGGCAGAACAGAACTGAGCCTTTGTAGCCCAGAATTTACCCAGTAACATAAAGAAGCCAAGACAAAACAAACAGAACCATCAAAAAACACTTTTCCACTGCGATTCTCCTAATGGAAAGTGAGACGGCTAGAATCCAAATCCCAACTTTGGAAAATTGCTCGGTGCCCTTGGGCAAGTCACTAGCCCTCTCTGGGTCTCTGGCTCTCTGGCGCCCCATAAAGGTGGGGACTGAGTAGGAAAGCCCTAAGCTCACTTCAGCCTCAGCACACACAGAGTTGCCCCGTCCCCCTCTCCCCCACTCAATACAAGCACCTCAGAAGCCAAGTTGGGGAGAGGGACCCAGGAGAGGAGTACTTTAAAAATGTGTGTGTATACATATATATGTATATATGTGAGTGTATATGTATATATGGTGGTAAAGTGCACAACACATAAAAATTTATCATTTTAGCCATTTCAATGTACAATTCAATGGCATTTAGTTCAGGCACAACGTTGTGCAACCATCATATTTACTTAGTTCCAGAACATTTTTATCACACCTAAAGGAAAACTTGCACCCCTGAATCAAGCAGTCACTCCCCTTTCCTCCCGTCTCAGCCCCCTTGCAGCACTGATCTGCTTTCTGTCTGTGAATTTGCCTATTCCAGAGATTCACTCAGCATATTTTCAAGGTTCACCCATGTTGTGTAGCACGTACTTCAATTCTTGGCTGAAAAAGACTGCACTGTAGAGGAATACGCCTTTGAATTAGCTGGTAAGTAAATCACTCACAAATTTCAGTGCCACTGTTAGTAATAAATAAGATAATCTAGGTAAGATCCTGAGCACATAATGAGTGCTCAATTAGCAACAGCTTCATCATCATCATCATCATCATCATCATCACCACCACTAACAAAAATTCCTCACAGTGCACCTCACTTGTGAATCACCACTGGCCGGGGTGCCCCCAGGGCCCTACCCGGGTCCCCACTTCTCTGAATATGTAATCAACACATTCTGCGCACGTCCTCCAGCTCCTCCAGTTTGCTCTGCAGCATGTGAGCCCCTCTGAGCCTCTGAGGGGTGAGCCACCCTTATGCAGTAACAGTCATCAGCTGGCAAAACAGTGGGACCCCCGCCCCCTCTAAGCAATCTTGCCCCCTGAAATTTACCAAAATAGGAAATTGTTAGGGACATAATGCAAGTCTTCATTTTTCAAAATGACTCACAACAGGATTCCTTTCAATGGTTTTCCTGGTACACTTCAAACATAATTCAATTTATACAATCAATGCTTCAGCAATGTACCTTACTCCATAAAACAGTACGTGGCTGTTGGAGCTGGGCGCCGATCCTGGAGGACGGCGACGGTTACAAGACAGTGGGAGCTGGTGCCTGCTTTCCTCTCCCTATAATTAGCAGGCTCCATCTGGACACAGAAGTCCTTTTCCCACTCTCCAGCCCTGAACGGCCATCCTTCTGAGTGTCCGTTTACTCCCAGGGAGTACAGGAGTCACACCCGCTTTCTCTAAGGCTGGTGTGAGAATCGAACTGCCACAGAGACATGAATGACCATGACACACAGAACTAACTCCTGGGGCACAGGTGCTGTCCACAGTCAGGGGCAGAAGTCCGAATTTGTGAAGCATTTTACAAAACACTGTTCCATCTACTTGGGTAGCTTGAACTTCTCTGCTGGTCCCTCACAAACCAAGATCACCGTCCCGCCCCACCTAAGCCCTCCCGGGGTTCCCAGCCCAGCAGCAGTGGGTCCTCAGAGCTCCACTGGGGATGCACGCAGCCCCGCTGCCCACTTCCACCTGCCTCCCAGGGGCTGTGGGGACCTCCACGACCAAAGCAATCCTCCCCAAGTGCTCTGTGGCCAGCTCTCTCCCAACTCCCAAAGCTTGTTTTCTTTAATTAGCTCACTGTGGCAGGAGAAAAACGCAGCCCCACCCTCGAAATGAGCCGATCTGGGCCTCGAATGTACTCTGTGGTTTGCCTCTGCGCTGCCAAGCTGTTAGCCAGGGAGTAACAAGCTACCAGGGCCCAGGAGGCAGGGCTGCTAAGAAACCCCTGCTGCATTAAGCTAGGCTTTCTCTTCCCAACATCTGACGTTTCTCAACCACAAGGCTGGGCTGCACCCCTTCCTGAGCCCCTGAAACTGGCGATTGTGGTTCTCCTTGGGGGACGACTCCAAATTCTGGTTTTCTTTCTCGCTTTCCCTCCCCCTCCCTCTTTCCTTCTTTTCTAACCTGCTCAGGGGGCAGTTAATGCTACATTGAAGTCCTAGGCTCTAACTTCAGAGGAAGAACTGAGGCCCAGGCAAAGGAACTGCTTCTTAGTCTCGCACGACAACAGACTGCAAGACTTCTTCCTTGAATTTAAGTTCATGGAGAATTTCCACAAATGTCACCTCAACGGGGCCTGATCCTACATGGTACGCAGACCCATCATCATTCCATCTTACAGATAAAGAAAGTGAGGCTGGTGGGGAAGGGACTGAGGGTGACAGAAGGTGAGCATACGAAGATGCTGATCTGTACCCCCGAAGCAGTACAGTGTTTCTTTCATTCCAGTAACTTCTAAAATACAGTCTGAAGAGTTGCTTAGAAGTCTGAGGCAAAGGTTCCCTGGCATTCATATTCAGACTCTCTAAAGTTACACCTCAAAAGCTGGGGTCCCAATGTGATACAACTGCAATCCTAGCGCCTCTAGGAGTTGCTTCTTCCTCCTTCACCCTTGTGACCACTCCTACCATTTATTCAACACCATGTACCAGATGCACTGTTAACCCCTTTAACACCCTGTGAGGGAGTTAGCATTATCTCCGTTTTACAGATGGGGGAGCCAAGGGCCCACCAGCCTGCCCGAAGTCCAACACCTAGTTAGGAGATAGAGAAGAGATTTGACCCAAGACTTGAGCCTCCAAGTAGCTCACACTCTTAACAACCGCATTACAATCAAGAGACTGAGAACCACCATTTAAGGCCACTGAGCCAGAGAGAATGGCTTGCCCAAGGAGACCAGGTGAGAGCTTGGATTCAAATACGGGCCATTCTCAGTCCGCTGCTGGCTCATACGTCCACACTGGGCCCCTCAAACACTCATGAAGGTGAGTGCAGAGTAGGGCCAAAAATACCTCCAACAAGGGTATGCCTATAGCCTCTGAAGTTCCTCAACTGTGATCTACCAACAGACCCACCATCACCTGGAACAGCCTAAAATCTTCAGAACCAACCTCCGTGCCCACTCGTTTGTATGTCCTTTCTTGGCTCTGCAACCCAGAAGCGAGTGTGAGAAGAACAGGCATCTAGCAAAGGGCCTGCACGTGCAAGGTCAGCCTAAGACCTCCAGCCACAGAGTGCCCACCAGAGCTGGCTACGTAATGCGTGGGGCTCCGTGCAAAACGCGAACATGGAGTCCTTTCATCGAAAAGCAGGGGGAAAGTACCAGTAAGGGTATTAAAATGTAACACTTTTTCCCTTGCTTGCACAGTCGCTTGACTCATTATGGTGCTTTTTTATTTACTATTTAATACTGTTCTAAGAAAAATTTAAAGTTTAAATCAGAGTGAATTTTACCATTTCGATTTATATTGTGCAATGCCAGTTTTAAATGCAAACATAAGAGCATTTAACTAGGATGTGAAATCACCAAAATCACTTTTTCTCCCCCTAAATCACACATTGGTATTTCATAGCTTGATGCACATACATCAAGTCATCTGGTGACTTACCAGAACAGCAGCAACACTATAAATCTAACTCAAGTGTTTTTACTGCACTTCTTGGTATCTGCACACTCTCTGCCTTCTGCTCACTGACGAGTAACCAAGCGCTGGAGGGAAAAGGCACTGTGGGTTACGTTAGCGCCCCGCCCCCCCACGCCTCCCCCAACCACGCCTCCCGCCCAGAGCGCGTCGTCGTTCTCCGTGTGAGTGGTTGGCTAATATAGGGAAGTAACGCGAGTAAGAAAGCATATGATAGCGTTCCTTGGTCACTGATGTGTTTTAGAACAACATCGCCTTCTTTGTGCATCCAAAACAGGTTCTGGTTCAAATGGCAAGTGTCAGACCATCAGGGCAGAAAGGAACAATGGGCGTATCTCTTGTACTCCTGCGCATGCTCCATTGTCTCATCAGGCTTCACTTACAAAACACTAGCTCAAAACTAAGAATTTCAAGATGCTGACCACAGACATTAAACCAAGCACAGGGCTCTCCTGGGCTTGGGGCTCTGTGTGACTGCACACGTCAAGTGCCCACGGGGCTGGCCTTGATGCCAGCCACACCCATGCCAAGGACAGGCTCAAGAAACGCTCCTGGCTGTCCTCTCCTTTGCTTGCTGGCTGGCTGGCCTAAAGCCATTAGCTCTGGTCGTCATACTCAGAGGCCTTGGGTCTGTCCAAGATATATTGGCTAAAGGCTCTACCACTGAAACATGAAAACGATCTGCATTAAAATACTTATGCACCTTAGTGTCTGAGGAGCTGGAAGACGTCACTGGCATTTTTTAACCTTTCTGAGGCTGCTATACTGTGTGACAGTCCCTTTGTCAACAGAGTAAATCAGGTTAGATGAACAACCGGCCAGGTTTTGATCGGGTTAACACCAAAGGAAGGGAAGAAGGGACCAACTGTTTACAGGCTCTTAGCAAAGTGACAAACACCGAGCTAAGCTTTCTACATGCATTAACTCAGCCTTATGACAACCCTAAGAGACAGCTATCATTATCCCCACTTTACTGTTGGAGAGACAGGCTCAGAGAAGCCATGTGACTTACTGGCGTCTCCGGACTTATTACCACCCCATGGAGGCCCTTTATGATTTTGTGATTTATACTAAGAAATACATATTTGATCATTGTCCATAGTTCCTGGCATATAGCTCTTAAAATCCCTATAATTTCCTACGAAAGAGCCATAGGAACATTTTTATTATCATACTTAGTTTTGTTCCCACTTCCTGAAATATGTCCAGAACAATAAAGGTGAAATATCTTTGTTATTCATAACAACAAGGCCCTTTCAAGCACACCTGAGTTTATGTTAAAGAGACCTTGCTAAGTCCCAAAATATAGGGAGACTGGTTGCCAGGGAAACCAGCCATTGATTAGAAGGTTGAAATTTTCATTCTCAGCCTCCCCTACCTCCACCCCCATTTGCAGGGAGGAGAGGGGCTGGATATTGAATCAACAGCCAATGACCAACGATTTAATCAATTGTGCCTAAGTAATGAAGCCTCCATAAAAAACCCAAAAGGGCAGGGCTCACAGAGCTTCCTGGTCGATGAATGCGTGGAGATGTGGGGACAGCTGTGTGTCCAGGGAGCACACATGCTCTAAGCACCTTCCCCCTTAGCCCTGCCCCAGGCACCATTTCCATCTGCCTGTTCCTGAGGTATATATTTTTATAATAAACCAGTCAAATGTTTTCCCAAGTTCTGTGAGTCACTAGAGCAAATTAATTGCACCCTAGAAGGGGGTGGGGGGGAACCTCTGATCAACTGCTGGGGTGGGTCAAAAGCACGGGTAACCTCTTGGACTTGCAGTTGGCATCTGGAGTGTGGGCAGTCTTGTGCCCTTAACCTGTGGGACTCCCGGGTAGGTAGTATCAGATGAGCTGAATTGTAGGACAACCAGCTAGTGTCCAGAGGATCTGAGCATTCCTCACTGTGGGGAAATCCCCAACACACACACTCAGTGACCAGGAGCGTCAGAAGTGAAGTATTCTGTGAGTACTGAAAGTAGAAGTCTTTTTAAACACCCCTCATGCAGCCTGTCATGTGCCCAAAGGCTGTAGAGGAGGGATCTGGTTTAAAACTCAAGTACATTGAAGTCCAGGACAGGGGAAGAAAAAAAGCGCGACTCTGTCTCCAAAAGTTCTGGTACCTCAAGGCAGTTGCAACTTGCCAGGGTTTAAACACAGAACCAACACAAAGTCGTCTTTAACACACCTGTGAAATGGACATGGCCACATCCTTACCTTAGTTCAGTGCCATGTGTTTCCCTAAATGCCTGTAAAGCAGATCTCAGGTAATTAAGAGCCTCCGATGGTCCCTGGCTACGTTAGAAATAATGTGTATTTATTGAGTGAAAAGCTGAGGTCCTGCCTCCAGCACAGTTATTAACACTCACTGGGACCTGCCCCAGCAGGCCCTGAGCTCCAAGTTATCACACTCCGCCCTGCCCTGCCACAGTCTTCTCCGCAGGGTAGCGATTTTTAGGAGAGCTTGAACAATAAGACTGTTTTGTGCTGAGTCGACCTTAGAAGACAGCCAGGTAAACACCTTCCGCCCTGCCCAGGAGGAGCCACCAGGTAGGATGATGATGCCCACTGACCCCCAAACACAGGGTGAACGGGGGCAACTAGTGCTCTGGTCCCAGGGGCTTTACCTCCTATCCTGATGTCACTTCTAGTTGCAACCCAAACAGCAGGATAACATTTATTGGTCAGAAGATGACATCTTCTGACTTTGCTGGACTTGGCACCCCGCAGGTTCTCTCATGCAGTCCTACTCTCCCCGCCCCCAGTACACCCTACAGGATGGGTGGGAAAGGGTTTGGAAAACTCAGAAGTGCTGGCTGGCCATGCCTTGGTCTGGGAAGCACCCTGGTGTCGTGCAAAGAGCCCTAGGCCAGAAACAGTGTGATCTGGGCTCAAATTCCTTGCCTGTGTAAACTCAGGGAAAGCCTTTGACTTCTACAGCCATTAAATGGGAAAGGTGCCGAAGTTGCCGTGGGGTGGCGGCTGGTCCTCCGCTTGGTCCAAGAGGTTTCTCCTGGGTGCGGCCAGAGGCAGCAAGCTGGGGATGACCGGAGAGCCTTTGTTCCTTACAGGTGACTGGCCTCCCGACCAGCTCCGACTGGCTCCTCCATTCCGCCCACGAGACGTTTGAACCCAATATATCCCCAGAGTCAGCAGGAGCCTTTACCCAGTTCCTCTTTCCCTTCCTAGTAGCAGCTACTCTGTGGATGGCTCTGAGGCACAGCGCGCCTCTGTCCCCACAGGATAGGGTTTGCTCACATCCTTCCTCTTAAGCTCTCTGAGCCTGGGTTACTTCTCGTAAGACTCCCTGCTTGACAGGGTTGCTGGCAGGATTAAAAGAGAAAGCAGCATGGACGCGCCCTGGCCTGGCGCCCTCCTACAGGTCACCGTGAGGATGATGATGCATGCACCCAGGTGCCTGCCTTCACTGACAAACACGAATTAAGCCCCTCCGGCCTGGGGAGTAGAACAAGAGGCCTACAGAGGTGGCTAGGCTGGCGATGGTCCCTGGCGCAGGTGTGGACCCTACAGGCTTTATATTCATGGGGTTCATTCACTAAAGCACTCAGGACAGAGTTCATGTCCATCAGTCCATCTGATCTGCACCATGGTCAGCAAGAGACACAAGAAGGTAGGGGTTTTACAGATAAGGAAAAAGCAGTTCAGAAAGGTTAAGTGATAAGCCCAGGAATACACGCCGCCAGCACAGGAAGCCAGGGGTCCTGAGACCAGGGTTCTTTCCGCTGCACCAAGCGGCCAGACAAGAGACCCTAACAAGACAGACGAGATAGTAGTAATCATGGGGTCAGGTTGGAACACCAATAAAAACAGTGGGGAGGGGAAGCTAGACTCCTGATATCAAACTCTCAGTCCAAGATTCCTAGTGACTCAAAGCCCACTCGTCAGCCTCCCAAGCGCGCTTCACTGACCTGCGGACCACACACCTCAGGTACTGGCACCGGGACCAGTTTCGCGTGGCCCAGAAGCTGGCTGTTAATTGCCACACTTCCTTCCCCAAAGCTCCAGAAGGCTGACATATAGAAAACATTATGCCCTTTATTTCGTTTAATCCTCATACCACTACCGTGGGTTGATTATTTTTATCTGTTTAACAAAAGAACCACCCCAGGGAGGTTAAAGGCAGGGTGAGGCTTGACTCTAGAGGTGCAGAACCCTGGAGTCATGTGCCTTTTCTACTACACCACATGGCTTCAGATAAAGACCAGCACCCTCAGCACCCTGTCCCCACCTTCAACAGGGTGCAGCATCACCTGTACCAGTGGTCCTCATACTTTACTGCATACCATCATCCCCCAGGGGCTTTTAAAAAAAATTTTTTTAGACTTTATTTATTTTTAGAGAGAGGGAAAGGGAGGGAGGAAGAGAGGGAGAGAAACATCCACGTGTGGTTTCCTCTCACATCTGCCCCACCCCCACTGGGGACCTGGCCCACAACCCAGGCATGTGCCCTGACCGGGAATCCGGCGACCCTTTGGTTCACAGGCTGGCACTCAATCCACTGAGCCACACCAGCCAGGGCCCCCAGAGGCCTTTCAAATCCCCGATGGTGAGGTTCCACCCCAGGGTTTCGGATTCAGGAGGTCTGAGTAGGGCCTGAGACTCTGCATTCCTAACAAGTTCCCCACGATGTTGCTGCTGCTGCTGCTGCTGCTGCTGGTTGGGGACCACACTGTGAGCAGGGCTGATTCACCATCCTTGTAAGCACTCACTCGACAGCTGGGAAATGGTGACGCTGACCATGGTACATCCACTAGAGAGAGCACGTGTGATTATGAAGGCCATGTGGGAACAGGGGGAAATGCTTATGATAATATCAAATTAGAACAGTAGGCTGGTACCCTGTGCGGGTCCGGGTCCTGCTTGCCCTCCAGTCCGTTCCTCATCCTCCTGTGTTCTGCTCTGTATTCCCCGGGGCTGGCCCCCGACTTTCTGGGCTCCATGTCAAGGAACATCTGGCAGGGTTTGGACAACAGCAGAAACCCATGGGAGAGGGGAGGGCGGAGGACGGGAGAAGCCAGGGTACTTCTCTCCCGTCTCCCTTTCAGGCTTCAGTGAGCACTCTAGAAGCAGCTGCAACTGCTCTAGATAGGCCTACCAGTGACCAGACCATGGTCTCTGGGAGCACCGCCACTTCCCTCTGTCCCCCCAGCCTGAAAGTGGCCAGGGCTTCCTGCCACTAAGTTTGGGTCACCTCACCTTCCCATGTTTGGTTTCCCAGCTCCTTCAGTGCTACGTGACCGAGGCCCCGCATTCAATTCCCTTTGTGGTAAATACCTATTGGAGTCCCTATTTCCCTGGTTAGACTGACTGATACACTCTGATTACAGCCCCACAAAAATGCTTATGCAACTCTGGAAGGCAATAAGGAAAAATTAAAAGAGGTAAAAATATGAAGGTTTTCTTTTTTAAAATAGTAGATGGGTGTTGGTTATTTGTTTTTAATTCATCTATAAAACTGGTATATGATTTAAAAGAAAACATTGTGGGGATGATGGGATGGGGTGTGGGGCGGAGGGGATAAAGGCGGGAAAATGGGACCACTGTAATAGCATACACAATAAAATATACAAAAAAAGAAAAGAAAACAAGGTGAATCTTTAGGAGGAAAAGGTTGGGGAGCCATGAGTCCATGACAACACATCTAAGGAAAGTAATCCCTGTACTTTCATTTCTAAAAGCACCTTATTTTGGAGAAACCATGGCCACAGCCACAATGATACCAGCAGTTCCCCTGAAAGTACTGGTGGTTACCAGGGGGTGAGTGACTCACTTTTTGAAGAGTTCATATAACGTATCACTGCAACGCCGGGCAGGTCATTGGAATACCCCAGACCACCTGCAGCCCTTGTCACCGTGGAGCTGGCTTCCATCTCAACTCAGTCTCCGGCCGAGAACCCATCCGGGAAGTCCCCTCGGAGACTGGGCCCCCCACCCCAACACTACTAGAGAAGCAGGAATAATAAATGAAAAGGTTAAAAAACTGAGAGGACTCTATTCTGCCACGCCCACCAAGCATCATGGTGGCACTGTGTGTACGCCCGGGTGCTGAGGGCAGGTGGGGCTGTCTTATTTTTCCACCATTTTTGGGGTTTTTCTCTCCCAAGAGGCACAATTAAAATAAAAAGAAACAGACTCTATGAAACCAGATGGTAACAATACAAGAAATTATGCTGGATTTCTGCACTGGAACTCGAACAGTCTCTTGCACTGAACTCAACACTGAACACTGTGGCAGATAATCAAATGCTCAAGCAGGGAAGGAGGGTCTTGGCCTTGGACCAAACACAGTTTGGTGGTCTGTTTATAATATTTTAGCCTGACAACACTGCATGAAATAGACCAAGAGGCTTACCACTGTAATGGGTACTTTCAATCCTAAGCCAAAGATGATTTAAAGCCCCAGGGAAATGGGGGTGGGGACTGCAGTAAAGAGAAGCATTGAGGGCTTTAAGAAAAACGCATGTCTACTTTCCAAATCCTTGAGTGGAACATCTCAGCGTCTGAATCCTGTTTACCATCAAGCATACTTAGAAAACTCGGATGCAACTTACAACGGTTCAAGTCACAGAAGCACCAAAAAGTGTTTATTGTCCTGCCCCATTCTGCCAACCATTCTCCCCTCCCCAAAAAGTCGACGTTAGAGGCATTACTTTCGTCCCTGGGTGCTAGCTGACTTCACCTCATAAGACAACTGACTACTCAGGGAACTGGCTATGGGTCAGAATGTGAATAAGAAAAACTACCCCAAATTCAAGCAAAACACAAACAAACCAACCAGCCCAGCATGAGATCAAGAGACCTGGTCTTGACTCTGGCTTTTGCCACCAATTCACTATGATCTCCGGCAAGACACCATACTCCTCAGGGCCTCAGTTTTCCCATCTGTTAAGGGTGTTGGACTAGCTGATCTGTCAAGTCACTTCTGACTAGAGGAGTAACAATTGTATGACCCATATTATGTCAGGGACCCCAAGCTTCTGAAGGACATATTGACTATACCCAAGTTGAGGATCAAGTATGGAAGTGACTGTCCCACGGCTACTAAGTAGCAGAGCTGGAATTTCCAACAAATCTGTCAGACCCCAGACTCCCTGACCGTCCTCCTGCACCAGCAGAGGCTCCATGATTCAAAGGACAGGCCCTTCAAAGTCCACCTCCCAGAAATGTGAAATAGGATGGCCCCACCCTGAGCAGGGTGAACCCTGACTCTAGCCACTTCCATGCAGCTAGTCACCACTCCCTCAGAGTGGCCCTTCACTTGACCTGGGTGTGCCCCCTCCCCGCACATTGGTCCAGATGTCCACACAGGCAGGACATGCACAAGCAGGCCCTCTGGAAGGGGGTCACACTCAGGAACCAAGACCCTGTGTGCTTTCCGAAGCAAGAAAAGCAGCACGCAATGCCTCCGACGGCCGGTTACACCGCCAGCTGCTCCACTGGATTCACACTGCCGCACGCACACATCCAGCCAGTGCCGCCCCCTTACCACTGGGCTGCTTACTGGGTGGGTGTCTGCGGCCAAGGCACTCGGCATCTCCGGGGATCGTCACAGAGATGAAATGAGATGACAAATAAGACAGTGCTCTGTAAACTGTAAAATATTGTACACAGGAAAGGTCACGGTCCTAGTGTTCCCCTTCTGGGTGACAGCAGTTGAAAAAGAGCCAATTATCTTCTGACAGACACATCGACAACACTTGGGAGTGCACACACGCCACATGCATTTGTTTTTGAGGCAGGAGTGTAGTAAAAGAACTACTCTGTCAAAGAACTGCAGGAATGGCCTCCATCCCTGCTCTTCCACTAATGTATAAATTGCCCCTGGTCACCTGCAAAAGAGGAGTAAGACCACAAACCCCTGCCTCCACCCAGGGATGCTGGGAAGACAGAATGATGGGAAATTACTCTGCAAACCATAAAGCCTGCTATACACCATCCCTCCACGAGGCTACAGATGCAGAATGTCACAGGCAGAAGGAAACCTGGCTCATTTTCCTGCTATTCTAAATCACCAAGAGTCCCGACGGGAAGAGAAAAGGGGGGAGAAAGGACAGTTCATTGAAAAACCAGCAAGGCAGCCATGGTTGTCTGGCAGGGAGAGCAGAGGGGGTGCGGAGGGTCCCTCAGCCCTCCGGAGTCTCCTAGTCTGGCTTCTTCAGAGCTATAAAAGTAGCCGTCTCCTCCTCTCCCCCAAAACCCGCTTTGTAAGAGAAAGCTGTCAGGCGTGTTCGTGCTCAGGACTGTTTGCTTTATGTCAAATGCTTTATTTGGGGGTCTACAAGGAACTCTGTGAGTCAGGATGCTGAGGGGTCCTGGGGAAAGGGCCCTCCCTCCTCAGGGTTCACTGGGCGCTCTTTTTCTGGAGCGAGGTGGCCCTGACAAAGGTCCTGTCCATGCCACGTGCTCCTGGCCCCTATGAACCCCAGGTGTGAAGTGCTGTAGGCAGCAGTGTCCCTCTTCATCCCAGGACAGCTGTGCCCGCCCCCCATTCAATGGGCATTCTGGAATAGCCTTCCCAGCAGCACTGAACTAAAAGTGGCATCAAAAAGAAGCAAAATTCTGCTGTTTCCTTCACCACTGCCCCAACCACACAGATGGACAATTTTGCTGCTTTTGTGAAACTTTCTCCCCCAGCTTTTCCTGTTCACCTCCCTCCCTTCCAGGTGCTTTCACACACACCTGGCCTGGGCCTTATCTCCACCCCAGTGTTACTTCTGTGGCTTCCCCAGCTGCTACCCACCCTGACAAGTAAAGCTAAGAAAGAAAAACCAAGCCTGTCCGGAGAGGCCACTTCCACTTAGGAATGGCTAACCAGCTAAAAGCAGTGTGTGCCCAGCCTCCCAACCACGGGCTCTGAGAATGAGTTCCAGGTTGGGGCTCCAAGCACTTCTGATTTCCAGAACTTGGCAAATAGGCAACGGAAAACAAACCCCACACCGGAATCGCACACAGATGATTCCTCCTGCGATAAAGGTGATAATGGGGATAAACCGACACAGGCATATCCCCTCCCCCCCTCCATCGCCAGGTTTCTATTTTTGCTCTTCTAGATGAGCTTGAGTAATCATGTCTGAGCTGTCAGTCAGCTGGGCCAGAGTAACTCTAAGAACTCTTGATCTAAACAGTGGCTTCCAAAGGGCCTGGCTGGCTCCGCCTGTTTCGGTCAGGCCTGGCATCACTGCAAAACAATTTCAAAGCACAGAGACCATAAACACAAAATTAAAAGGTAAAGTTAAAAGGGAGGAGATGTTTACTGGAAACTTAAGTTCTGCTGCCCAGAAAATATAGGTCTTTTTTTAAACACACACACTCACAATGCCTCTGCCGCCCACCTTCAGAAATATGTACTTTGCTCTATATATGGCTCTTATCTGCCCCCGATTATGCTCAGCTCGTGACCATGAAGCCTGGAAAAATTACCCCCAGAGAAATAACAGCCTTGGCCACAGCCCGAGCCGAAGAAAGCCAGTCCTGCATTTACTGATGCTCACCCAACCTGCTCAGAGGACAAACTGGGGTTTTCTGATACACAGATAATCATTTCCATCCATACCTGAAATGCAGCTACTACTGAGAGGGTGCCAGGCGGCTACTGGAACCAAGAACAATCATATTACATGGTATTTCTCAGTCCAGAAAGAAAGGCTTTTCAACTGAAACTATGCAGGAAATTAAGGTGGGCAGATGGTAATCATCAAGCAGGGGTCTGGCAAAGACCACTCCTCCCTTGCAGGAAAAGATGAAAGCTAGAGGAAAATTTCCTCTTGAAAGCAGAGAATTTTGATGGGGGCAAGAACATAAAGCCATTCCTACTAGCAATGGGAGGCCCACTGGGGCTGTTCCCCAAAGACAATCAACACCACGTTAGAAGGGGGAGATGAGTCCCATTTGACAGCGGGCCGGCCGGTCTGCCGGTCACTAGCTCAGGCCCACATTCCTCCATGTGTTTGTCCCATCTCACCCCCCATCGCCCCCACCTTGCGAACCCCCAGGTACTCACTGTGTGACCGCAGCACAGAGATCTACATCGCTATTGTTTCATACTTGTGTATTCGGCCACCCAGAGAGACCGTAAGCTCCTTGAGAGCAGGGGCCATAGCTTCCATCTCCCTGAGAGCCTTGCTCAGCTTTATAAACATTTGTTGGCTGACGCATTCCTTCTCTGTCTGAAAAATAGCAACCTACCCTGTCGTATGTGTCTACACCTGCACCTTAAGTCTACATCTCATTTTAAAAGCTCCTCAAGCCCTACCCAACCCCACCCCCCACCTGGGAAACACTTCCGGGTTGATCAGAATTCACATGTTTTCTTCCCTCCTGTAGCTCATCACACCAATTAAATATCCACCTTTGCATTCCTACTACCATGATATGCCTTCCGCTCTGCCTGAAAGAGGTTTTCGAATTCTGCTGCCCTTCCCCTCCATGTTTAATCCGGACACGTGTGCATCATCAGTTTCCTGGGCTGTAGGGAAGGATTCCTTGCAGGGAACCACCAACAGAACACAAACAGCAGCTTTAGACGCTACAGCTGGTGAAGTGGGGGGATGCTCTCAACCCAAGGCAGGGACACTTTCACCAAGGTGTGAGGAACAGCATACGTACTCTCGCAGCCCCTGGCTCCCACCGGGTATTGCCAAGGATCTGACACCAAGGGGTGTCAGCATTGGCCAAGGACTCTTAGTTTCATTAAAAAAAAAAAAAAAGTGTGGGTGTGTGTAATAGTCTGTTTAATCCATTCCCACTCCACCCCTGCCCTTGCTCCACCCCCCACTTAGTACTGAATTTCCTGAGCTGAAATAACCAACTGCAGATGGTTCCACTACTTCAGAGATGTTGCGAAACCGCTGACCCAGAGATAGGAGAGAACTGGGGCTCCAAACCTCAGGGCAACTCTTCACCAGCAGCAGCTATGATGACCAAATCGGCGTGCTTCTAAAAGCCAGAACTGTTTTTTTCTGCGTGCATGCACTTTTTGTCTTTCTTTCTTTTAAACCAACCACTATCACTTTTCCTCCTGAGAATAGATGCCCGAAACACTGAGCCACGGCTTTACGTAAGATTTGGAGCTGTGACTCGCAATTCTGGCTGCACACCAGAATCACCTGGAGAACTGTAAAAATACGGATTTCCCAGGTCCCAGGTGGGAATAGAAATTCTGAATTAATTGGTCTGAGGTGTGGTCTGGGTATCAGAATTTTTATAAGCAGCAGGGGTTGAGAACCTTCTGTGGTGAGCTTGACAATCCAATATGAATCATTAAGAAGCAGGAGTCCTAGCTGCCACAGCTTACCTTGAACCTCAAACCTCTTTCCATCCTGTCTTCAACTGTGGGCCCCATTCTCTAGCCCCCAGAGTGATTGTACAGTGATCCTGAAACTATCTAAATGAGTAAGAGAGTCAGTCATTTCTTTGAATGCAAGCTCAAGAATTAGAATGGTTAAGGTGGAAGAAATTTTAAAATCCTGCTAAGCCAATGCCTTTGGCTTGCAGAGAAGGAAACCAGGGGCCTAGGGTAGCAAAGTGACTCACCCAAGGTCACAACGCTGGTTCACAATGGGCCAGGCCTAGAACCCAGGTCTTCGCCTCTAGTTCTCTCTCCTGCACACCAGAGAGGAGCCACTGTGGAGGCAGACTCCTGACAAAAGCAGTGGTCATTGTCGGCTTCTCGTTTGCTTTCAGCAGCCATCCTCTCGTTGCTTCATCTCTGGAAGGCGCCATCTCCTCGCTGGCCTTAAACCAGCAGAGAGAGGGCAAAGACGGCTCTTCTCTTTAAATGTCCCTGGGCTTGCTGGTCAAATCATAATCCTCAAAGAATATACTCGCTGGCTGGCCGAGGTTCATGGAAAAAGCCATTAGCAAAGAGAGTCTACCCCAGTTTTAAAAGGGCACTCTGTTGAGCTGTGGGGCTGAGAGACCTAAAGCCAGCAGTGGATTTTGGTTTCTTGTGGATAAGAGAGAGCTGATTGTTGGTTTCAAAATTTCTAACCGACCTGTGAACACGGTTCCCTTCCTTCCTGTATTTTTACAGCACCAAGGTTAGAACGCAGCTGGTGCCTAGAAGCACAGGCTTCCTGTGCTTTGGGCTACGTGAGAAGTCCTCTTTGCCTGCAGAACAGATTCTCATGAGGTGAGCCTCGTTCCAGCACTAGCCTGGAAGCTCCAGGCGGGCAGGGGCGTGTACGATGGCCCAGGTCAGCGTGCACTTACAGCTCCCGGACCATAGTATCTGCTGCCGCCCCCCCACCCCTAACCCCACCCCCAACAGCAACTAGAGATGCTCGGTAAATACCTGATGAGTTAAACTATGACAGAGCTACAAGTAAGGCCATTAAGAAACGGGCCACCTCTGAAAGCAGAGCATCAGATGAAAAATTAGATCTGTCTCCCAAGAAAATGCGTGTATCAAAAAAAGAACAAAAGGCAAGAAGCTGAGGGAGAGAGGGCAGAGCGGGTCTGCGAAATGGTAGAGCTGGCATCTACCTCTAAGCTTCTCTTCAAGCTTGTCCTTTTGTAGATGCAAGGACTGATACCTTGAGCCCTCCCCTGGCTCTCCCAAAGTCATAAGGTCAACCTCCGGCAAAAAGTGGTCAAGGGGCCTCAGCCTCACTGGAAACAGGATGCCAAGGTCTCAGTTCCTCCATGTGCATGTTTTTTTTGTTCACTCGCTGATTTTACACTTTACTGAACCTGGGGGCTCTGATAATGATGAAGAAGAAGACCAGTGTAGGTTGTAGGAGGAGAACAGGGAGAAATGGTACAAGTTCAATTCCAGGTATTGCTGGAATGTTCCAGTATTGATATTCAGCGAGCAACTGGAGCCGAGGATCTCCAGCTTTGAAAAACTACAGACCTGGAAGTCATCCCTACAGTGAGGCGACCCGGGAGGAAAGGACATAGTTTAAACTGCAACTTTGATTCAGTCCAGCTGGGAAGAATGAAGTCCAGCACATGGTTTGATTTTCTCATCCCTGACGTTAAGGCCGATAGATAAAAAGTAAAAATAAAAAACACAGTGGCCAAAAGATGACATTCAAAAAGATTCTTGGATCAAAGTCCCTTTGTGAGTACTGTTATTTCACCCCCCTCTTGACGGTAACCACTTCCCACATGAGCCCCAGTAAGGCAACCGTGCAGCCCACAAAAGAGATAGAAATATTACCACACTTCCCTCATATAAACAGGCGATGGTAAACATCTGAGACCACTGGTCCACAGCCGTGGTTAAACAAAGGGTTGGGGGCACCCTGGAATGGCTGTCAGGGCCTCCATCTCCCCACACGCTGACTTTCCCTCTGTGAGTGGCGAATGCGGGCCATTAACTTCAGAGCTGAAGCTGATCAGACAGAACCGGCCTCACCCTGGGATGACTTAGTTCGGTTTCATGCTCAGGCTCACCTAGCCACTACGTCAGGAAACTCACGAGTTTTCAAGGAAAGGAGCTGCTTTGGTTCCAGGCCCAGGCTCAAAGTTGCCTCTCTGTGGAGGGGGCTACACTAAGAGGGCAGGAGGTCACAGCCCCATGTTTACTGAAGTGTGCAACCCACCCTCTGCTGCCTCCCCCTCTCCCCCACGTATAACCTGACCTGCTGGATCAGCAGTGGTGATAGACTCTCTTTTTTCAACAATAAAAGCAAAAAGTGCAACTCTTTTAATCAAGCAAAGAAAACGGACAAACCTCAAACATCTGGAATTAGCTTTGAGACATTCCCCAGGGTCCAGATAATCCCAACTCCTAGATCAATAGGAAAATAAAACACAAGGGCTTGGGACAGGCTCTGTTTTCTCTGACCTGGAATGAAAGAGCATCTGCAGACCTGAAGTCAGTTATGAGCTGACTATGACAGGAAGACACCAAGGTATTCCATGTCTGCAGAAAGTTCCATCAAAGAAAATGACAACAAATTACCTAAATCAGCTAGCACTTTGTTTTTAACCACCAAACATTTATAGAATTCTTATTTCTTCATCTATATGCTTTCCGAGAAAGTTTCCGGTAGATTCAAAGCCAGTGAGATGCAGAAAGACACTAAGCATGCAATTAAATTGCACATGGTTTTGAAGAATACCACAAGCACCTTTAGAAAACTTCCCCTGAGTGCAGGAGGCTCTTGGCGCTGTACTCTGCCCCCACTCCGTGCTCAAAGGCAGGTTTTTAATCTTCATTTTATCAACAGGAAAACAAAACTGGCAGAGGGGTAGAGACAGAAAGCTGAGCTGTCTGAAAGGACCTGGCTTGAATCACAATTATCCTCAGGCATGTCCATTTGTGTCCCTGAGCCACGATTTCAACCCCTCTCCCAAAGCTGCCCTATGGCAGACTGCTGTAATCCACGGGGTTAGATGCTCCAAGCACAATTGTTTCTCCATCTCAACTATAAGCTCTATGAGGGCAGGAACTGGTCTCTGACTGGCTTACCACCATATCCTCAGAAATTAGCAAGATATCACATAAGTGTTCAGAAGTCTACTCACAGAAGAAAGAAACTGACAAGCGATAAGTATTCATTAAAATTTACAAAGTGTCTG
Organism: Mormoops blainvillei; assembly: GCA_004026545.1. Taxonomy (NCBI): domain Eukaryota; kingdom Metazoa; phylum Chordata; class Mammalia; order Chiroptera; family Mormoopidae; genus Mormoops; species Mormoops blainvillei. The sequence goes on along the minus strand of PVJD01002458.1, from coordinate 130,861 downwards.
GCATTGTATTAAGTACATAATGAGACAAAGAAACAGCCTGGATCCTTGACTTCAAGAGGCTTATTCCAATCCATTGTTTCAGCCATTGACTGCATGTGACACTATATGGGTTAAAGAGATACAAGGAGGTTTCTGGGAAAGGTTTTCTTCCTGGAAGAAGACACCACCCCAACCCACTCCCTGCCCACCCCCCAAACACACACAAGGAGAAGCAGCCTTTTCTCTGCCACCGGATGCAACTCTGTAAAAAGGGTAATGCCCGGGGCAGCAGCAGCCATCCCTGGACCATGAGGGATCAAGTTTGAAGACAAAAAGAGATCAGGCTGAAGATGGCAGAGCAGAAAGATGGGTGTCTCCCAAGTGTTTGTTGATGCCTGAAAGCTTCCCATCCCCAGACTTCTTTGGGGAGATAATTAGCCCCACACTGTTGAAGCTGTTAGTTGGATTTCAAGTTACTTGCTGCCAAAAGCATCCTCAGACAGTGAGTCTGACCCCTGATACAGAATATCAGCTGGATCAGAGAGGGAAGGGACCCACTGGCTTACTGCAGTGCCCAGGCATGAAGAACCGAGGGCCTCCGGAGCAGAGGGGGCAGGTGGCAATGGTGGAAAAAACTAGAACTCTAAATACAAAAGCAGATTCCAGCCTTACCCGCAAGATGGCTCGGTCATCTCCATGAAGCCCTGGGCCCAGTTCCCATGCTGACTATCCAATGAACTGGAACATAAATAATTAATACTCCCTGCCCATACTCCCCCACACACATGCTTCCTTGGGTGTGTGGGGTGGAGCGGGGGGGTGGTTAGAAAAGGGGATGGGGTGGGGATAACACATTTTGTTCTATTTCTAGAACATGGCACAGCCACAAAGGATGACGACCAGAGCACCACAGGATCAGCTGAAGTTCTCCAAGCAAGTGCCAAGTTTGATTTGAATTTTCATTTTGCTTTTCTCAGTCTGTAACCAGTCCACTTTGTCACTCCAGCTGCTCTCCTTGGAGCTCATCAGACAGGACCTAACCCACGGTTAACAGTTTGGTTGAGAGTATAGAAGACTCAAGACCCTCTCCATACTTCCAGCAAATCATTTGGGACAAGAGAAGAAGGGTGAGGCTTGGATGATTTCGCAGAACAAATCCTGAGAACATTAAGCAGGAGTGAAACAGCGCAGTCTTTCCATGTTCTCTGCAGAATTCCATTGGCAGGGGGGTTATTTGGGGCCACGTGCTCCACGGAGGCCCTGGCACATTCCATGCATTTACCACAAAGAGAGAGAAAAGACATGCTTGCTGTTATTTTTAATTCCTTCCTCAACGCCTTCCAAAATTCTTCAGCAGAAGGATTATCCACTAACTCCCACCAGCTCCCAGCCAGTAGTGTATCTGTGAGGCCTCAGCTAAATTGCAGCAGGGGAACAGGAGAGGTCAGCTCACAGAAGTCTCTGCTTCAGGCCACCAAACACCACCTAAGTTACACTGGGCTGGTGGCATCTCCTGGGTTTCAAAGGGACGTGTCTTGATGAGGATACAGATATTCTAGAGCCAGGTGAAGGCCCTAGCATGCCCTCATTGGCCCTCCAACATCCCCCCAGACAAACCACACCTCCTCCTCCTACCTCTGTCCCCTTCCCTTTGGAGCAGCCACCAGCACAGAGGTGGGAAATGTTCCCTAACGCCTACTGTAGTTAGGTAATCTCTAGCTGACTTTACTATATTAGATTATCTCTAAAGTCTCATCCAGTTTTAAAATATGACGCTGCCGACTTGCAGAATGACCTTAGGCAATTCATTTCACTTACACTAGCAGTAAATAACCCTGACAGTCCCTTATCCTTTATCAGTGGCACACAAACTGGCTGATCTAATCCTGCCAGTTACCTTGGTCGGGTATTGTGATCCCTGGCACAGAAGCAGAGTGACTATCCACGCTTGTCTGGACAGGCAGGTTGATGCCCACTCTCTGGCCATAATTAATAACAGCAGTGCCCTTTTCAATCCCACAACTGACCCAATTTGTTCAATAAATTACACAGTCACCCCAGGTCCTAGAAGGGGTAGGACTCTGTAGGCAAATCCAGCTCCATCTCTTATCATGAGAGCATCAGAGGATGAGAATGGTAGCCCTTTCTGGGGAAACCTGGGGGCGGCCAGTCAGGGCCAGGGGCCACAGGCTGGAGTTCAGGTTCCTGTTCTGCCGCAGACCCCTCAAAGCCTCAACCTTCTCCTCTATCAACCAGGCTGACTCGTCCCTCCCCGAGGACTGCAGATGGCTAAAGAAGATCAACCAGTTAGGCGATGGCCCGCCAGGGTGTCTGGCCTGTAGTCGGCACTCAGTCCACGGCACACGTACCAGGATCACCAGGTGAGAGGGCTCAGGTGAGCTGCGACAGCCCACCACAACTGACTCAACTGCTTGCTTGGACAATCCAAGAGCAGCAGCTCACCTAAGCCTCCGGTGCCGGGTCCCAGAGCGGGCAGGCCCTGAGCCCTACTCCCGTTGAATTCTGTGCATCCTCGATGACCTTTCTCTGTAAAGATCTGGGTGTGCCCTTGGAAGCTGTAACTCCACCTCTGTCAGAAATGGCTTTTAGCAGTACTCTAGTGTTGTGCTCCATTGAAATACATTAGGTGACACTGCAGGACGTTGTACAGTCTGCAAAATGCTTTTAACGCACAGCTTATCTAAGTAAATAACTTCAGTAATACCACTGAGGAAGGTAGTATTTTTTTCATCTTACTGGTGAGGAAAGGGAGGCCCAAAGAAGTCAGGTGACTTGTCCATAGTCCCCAGAGCGGTAAGCGTGGGAGTGGGGATTTGAACTCGGGTCTCCTGAACGCAAACCCAGTGTTCTCCACCGCAGCATGCTGCCCCTTTAGCAGCAGGTCGCTATCAATATTTAAAAAATGGCCCATGAACTAGAATCAGTCCATGGCCACAAAACGTTATCTTCTAAAAATCTATAAATTAACAACAACAACAAAGAGCTGACCCAAACCAAGTAAGGCAAATCGTCCCCAATCTCTAAATGGTTGATATAATTCCTGTTTACTCTCAGTGATAAAAGAAATAAACACCACCAACTTAAATTACTTTTACTCTCTTATTAAGGAATGTAATATGGATTTGATACACTTACAGCATTCGATAAGCCTGCAGTAGAGAATATAGATAGTTTTGCAGACTGCAGTGTGGTCTAGAATTGGGAAGCCTGGCCTAGATGTCTATCAACAAAGAAATTAAAACCAGTGACCAGAGACATTCCACATGGAGGTCCTTGCCAGGCACGGGGAAGACCCAGAGAGAGGCCAGGATCTTATCAAGAGGCCTTGGCCTGGGGAGACCAGGCATCTGCATGGAGCCCAGCAACACTCTGCTTAATTTCCCAAGGAATCCATGCCGAGAGGCTGGCGTGACTCACTAGCTAATTACCTGGGCACCGGGGCTCCCAGAGTCCTCTCCTGGCTGGACAACTCGTCTTCCCTCCTGACAGCAAATAAAATACCATTTTCACCCTGGTCCAGACATCGCCTAAAGCTGTCCACATGGTGGTGTGAGGGATTATGACTCTGACCTGGATAACTCAGGCAGAAAACCTGCTGCTGCCGGCCGTGGATGGGGGAGAAAATGAAGCACAAACAGAAGAGTGGCTTCAGCCGTGCCACTCCCTGCTTTAAAATCTCCTGGGCGCTCACAGAGCAGGCAAGGTCCAAACTCCAATCTTGGCCGACCGAAGCCCTTGGCAATATCCTTCTCCAACTCCTCTCTGAACACTCCCTCTTCCACGTTCTGGCCACCCTGAGCGGTCCTGCCCGCCCCAGACACCAGGCCCTGCATTCTCTGTCTGGCCAGGGCTCCAGTGTAGCCTTCACCCCACTCCCCCACTCCGGTCCATCCTCCGAGGTCCTGCTTGAGCATCACCTCGTAGGTGCAGCCCGCTGACTCCCCCAGAAGGAGAGCCACTCTTCCTCTGCGCTCCCAAACAACACTGTTCAACCATTATGAGAGTTTCTTCCCACGGCCCCACTGTAGCTGTGGCCACTGTGTCATCCTTTTTCGCCTCTGCACGGTTTAGAGACAGGACTTCATCTCTGCAGCTCTGTACTGCCTGAGGCCCAGCAGAGTCAGTGCCTAATACATGTACCCAAAAAGCACACACATGATCCGTTGCCCAGCTCCCTGCTCCACTCGAGAGGCAGCTGCAACATGTACGTATCACCTTCTCCCTTATTTGCATGCACCCTGGTCTGGGTTCGGGGGGAGGGGAGCAATCTCTAAGGCAGCCCCCACAGTCCTGTCCATGTAATGGTGCCACAATGGGCAGAATGGCGCTAAAAAGGCGCCTGCCTCTACCATCAGTGGGTCCTTGAGCACAACTGCGTGTGAAGGTCCCCAACATCTATCACATTTAAAAAAACAGAAACCAAGGTAACAAACTTTAATAGAATGTGCTCTATTCTCCTATCTTGAAAGATACCCTAATACAGCCTGGATGGCCGGGTTTGGAACCTAGAATTCTCTGATTCCTGGGTCTCACAGTGGAATGTAGACACTCAGGGACAAGTGGCCCCGAATCCCAGCCCACCCCCAGCACCACCCCTCACTTGGAAGGGCTTCCTGCACACCCATGCCAACACCACAGACCCGTGTTCCACCTGATTCCTCCACGCCTCGCACCTCTGGTCAGCCCCCGGTGTAGACGCTGCCCGCGGTCAATGCAGTCTTCCCAGAGGGAGATGGACGTGGGGACAAGGCTCAGACAGGACTTGGAAAAAGGTCTGAGACCTCTGGGGCAGGGAACTAAGGTTAGGACACACACTTTGGTCTGGAAGGAGGAGGTGTAGGCTACAGAAGGGCCACCCCTTGGCCTTACAGCTCTGCCCCATGGCAACAAGCACCCCCAGAGGTGGGCCGCGGCATGGCCCTCTCAGCCAGAGTCCCCTCCTGTGCAATGTTAAAGGCAGTCAAGGGGACTACCGCTCATATCTAGCGCGTATCAAAGTCATGAGTTTCTGGAGCTGACCACTCTCGCTTGCCAGCCAAGCCAACAGGTAAGGTGGTACTTCAGGGAAAGCCAGAACTGCCTTCCAACCAGGCCTCCAAAAACACCAGCAGCAATACACATCACACACTTCCACACACTTACAGGCGGGCTATCGGTGACAAGGGCGTGAGTCACGGCATTTCTTCTTCAGGATCTACCCATCCCCCGGCCCAGGAGCACTGATTCATCAAAGTTTGTTTTCAATACTATTATTTTTAGTCAGCCAAACAATTTTAAAATGACGATAGAGAGGGGGAAGGGCAGAACCACCTAAGACATGAGTTGTTTCTCTTTCAAACGCCTGCCGAGCCCTAAAGCAACAAGCAGCACGGCTGTGTGCTCCTGGTGTGCGTGGTAGATTCTGTTACTACAGAAACCAAGGTTCTCCAAATGATGAGCTCTGAGGGCAAGGGGTGGGGTGGGGGTCCCTACTGGAACGGATTGAGACCACCAGTCATATTCCCCCGACAGGGAAAATGAGTGTTTACTGAGTACTACTAAGTGCTGTGAGCTACAAGTATCAGCCTAGCGCTGCATCTATCTCACCTCATTGGGGCTGGTTTATAGGAAGCAGGTGTTCCCATCCCAATTTTACAGAGTACAAAACTGAGGCTCAATAAATTGAAGCAGGTGGACCCAGGGTTGCCACATGGTTCAGGACTGGCAGACTCAAGCCCGGTCTGTCAGACTCCAGGGCCCTTTGCTCCTCCTTCACCGCTGAGCTCTTCCTGTCCACCCAGCCCCCCGCCTCTGCTCCACAGGTGATATTTTAAGAATCTGTTTGGGTACAGATAAATGGCAACAGACACAATTTAAAGGTTAGCAGAACAAACTAACTCACCCTGCGCTCCCCTGCACAGGGAGAAATAAGGCTCACCTTGAGTCTGAACTCAATGAGGGTAAGGGAAAGTTTACAATAGGGGAGATTTGAAACAGGGAAAAAAACCAATTTCCATCCTCAGGGCCTGCTTTCAGGCACTTCTAACTACTCAAAAAGTCCTTTCTGGATCCATTACTCCACATTTGGGCTTAGCCCAGAGGTGATTTTTTAAGGAAAAAATGCCTTTTGGCATTTTTGAGCTGTGACAGCATAAAAACAGACCTTTAAAAAACACACACCCAAAACGCATTACTATTTTCAAAAGTCCAGTTGAAGAGAAAAAAATGGTGACACCTCAGAGCTACAACTTGGTTTGGCAGTTTGTGATGTAACACTTAGCGGCAAACGTGACCAGATTTGTGACTCTGTGGGTTTCAAAGGCAAACCCTTACACCATGTTTCTTAAACAATTCTCTCATTCTAAACCCCCAGCAAAGCACTGAGCAGAAAAACTTGCCAGATGTAAGTGGAGAGAGCCATGTGATACAGAAAAAGTACTATTTTGGGAGAACTCACTTTTCATTTCCTAGCTGGGGTTTAATCTCGTAACCTCCACACTGCCTAACAAAAGGTGCATGCTTACACCATCAAGTATAGCCTTTCCTTATATAGATACTTGAAAATAAATAAAGGAAGCTTTCTGGGTAAACTCTGACATATGAGCGAACATTTTCCACAGGTATCCTCTATAATGCCTACCTCTTACATTTCACCATTTTTAGGCATTTGTGGTCATTAGTTTAAGTAAACTTCCTGCTCTGAGAATAGCCAAAAATAGCAACAAAGAAGAAAAATTGCTCACTGCATCTAAAGACACATAGCCTCCACCTCTTCATCTTAGTGTTCAGCTATTTTTAGAGTCCTTTATAGTTAAATTTCACCGATTTTTGACTCACAAGGTAAGGGAGAGGTATGGAGGGGAGTGGGGAACGATAACCAAAATTAAAGGCCAAATTATGGTTTCATTACTTTTGCTTATATAAAAGAATCGGCACCAAACTGATAGGGTCTTAGGACATTAACGATTAAGAAAGATTTGTGATTCATTGATCAAATGGATTTGTGCAAGTGGAAGCTTCGAAAATGCTTGCTTGAAAACTGCTGTAGAGTTAGAAAGGCCCTCCCACAGAACTTACCCAGCCTATGTTCCAAATGAGAAAGTCTGAGGCCCAGAGATACTAAGTGACTTGTCCCAGGTCACACAGCTTATCAGAAACAGAGCTAAGTCTAGGACCCACCCAGGTCTGAGGACTCCTGCCTTCAAAATGACCCCAAAAACCATGTTTATAACTAATAATTCTTTGACAGCATTTATGAAGAGAAAAGGCCTGCTAAACAAACTTTAGCCTAGTCCAGAATTAGCCAAACCTCTTAATTAATAGGCTTCTACTCTGTTTTCATTTTAAACCGAGTCTCTCTGTCAAAACATTCTGCAGCAGCGTGCCACTGGCAGGCAGCTGGTTACAGCAGAGCCCTCAGATAATCAGCAGCAGATAGTGTGACTTGTGCTATAGATTTGTTATTTCTAAAACTGTTAATTAAGTCAAAACAAAGAGTAACATTACACACACACACTCTCTTACCCTTGTCAGGAGTCAATAAACGGCAGAGCTTGGGGGATTTGGCTCTCTGACACCAAGAAAACAGTATTTACAAATTAACTAGAGTGAACACATAGACCATTATGCCACGACACAGAACCCGCGCTGGCAGCCAGTGGACCAGAAGCTACAGGAGGGCAGGGACAGTGGCCGCCTTCCTCACTATTTTGTCCCCACTACCGAGCACAGGGTTAGGCTGCACTGAAGGAAGGCATAAAAGTGAAGTGGACAATTTCTCCTGGAATCTTCGTTCTAAAGCCTGGAATAGAGTAAAATTAGACACCAAGCTTCTGCAGCGTGGGGTTAAATATGGCAGCTTCCAGCTGTTTACAGGAACCATTGTGCTTGGAGATTGAAGGCTTCGTGGCCTGAGAACCTGCTGGTGGTGAACAGATGATTCGCGGCCCTCACTGGGGAGCAGCTAGTGCCATCCAAGGGTGTGCCAACCACTGGCGTCCGCAGGAGGCTGGTCACTCTTCCAAGCCCCCTGCATGTGCAGCAAGCTGCTTTCATGAACGGACTTTCTGGGCACTTCTCTCCTCAGGTGTAGATTTGGGGAAGGGGGCACATTGATTTTTTTTTTTATCCTCACCTGAGGACATGCTTATTGATTTTAGAGAGAGGGGAAGGGAGGGAGAGAGGGAGAGAGAGAAACATTGATGGGTGCCTCCAGTACGCGCCTAGACGGAGGATGGAACCTGCAACCGAGGTATGTGCCCTGCCCCCAGGGTCGGAGCTGTGACTTTTCAGTTCACAGGATGGTACTCCAACCAAGTGAGCCGCACTGGCGAGGGCTGATTTTTTTTTTTTTTAAATAAGTCAATGCTTCAAAGGAGGCAAGGACAAATGTTGATTAGGACTATTCGTGAGCCTGGTTGATGGACAAAGTTGCATTCCACCTTAGAGGACATACCTGCGTTTACAAGAAGCGGAGGGAGAAGTGGATAAAGAAGGGAGGAGAATAAGGTAATGGGGATAAAGTCTGATTTCGATTTTTAAAGCAAGCACTGCTTGGTTCTATTTATTTCATATAGGAGTGCATGCAGAATAATAGCTGTATTGTGTGTCAAATGACATTAAAATCTCCTCATAAATTAACAAGTGAAAATTAATGGTCGCTCAGTCCATTAAATCGTGTTAATTTTATTTCCATTATAATAATACAGCAATTACAAGTTTACATCATTAAAACCAATATTTATTTTTCAAAAAACTCATTTTAATTGGATTCCTGATGTGATTAGCTTGAGCCAGATTCTCTCAATTTCATCATCTTCTTGCATTTCTCATCAGAACTAAATGACTACTGTATTCAACTTTTTTCCTATTATTGGAATTGTCATTTTAAACTTTATATCCTTGTGAAGACTTTTCGAAATACGTTATTAAAAATTCTTATGTCCGTACAAAAACTCAGGCTTAAAGAATGTGTTTTCAGCAAGTGTTAAGCTGAGAAATGAAAGACCAGGTCTCATCAAACCTCTAAAGTGCTCAACACCCAAGCTGTCCCCTTTTTATTGACACTCTGTTATATTCTGAGTTAATCTCTCTAAAGTCACTGTTCCCACAAAGGAAACCTGAATTTCAGGTTTGCAAGCACTAAATTACTTTTTTTACTTCAAAGAGGGAACACTTGACTGTGGAGTAAAATACTGCTCAGGGGTCACTAGCTCTTTGGTGCAAGCTATAAGGTAACATATGCATAGCAGTGCTCAGTTTAGCAAAAGGCAGAAGATAAAGATGTCATTGCCTCATTCTTGTAGGCTACTATCGCCATGTACCAAAAGTGTTCATGGTCACCCTGCAGTCCAGAAACCTCCTTCGGATAGTAACTCCTGTGCTCCTTTGGTATTCCAGCTCACATGGACCCCCTCCTCCTCTCCCCACCTCCTGCCACAGAGTTAATGGTCTGCCCCCCAGGTCTCTGCACTTTGTACCTCCCTCGGCTGCAGCCCTTGCCCTGTATCTTTGGGTAAGTCTGTCTCCCACTCTAGACCAGGAGCTCCTAGGGAACAGGCGCCCTACCTTGCTCATAATAGCAGGCATTTAATAAATGATTAAGTAATTTAGTAATGAATGAATGATACACACAGAGGGCTAAGCATAACACTTATGTCTGTCAAACTCTCTGGCTTACAAAACACTTCCACGAGTCTTATCTCATCCTGATTTTACAGGTGCAGACACGAAGGCTCTGAGACATTCAGTGAACTCTTAAATCCACCCAGGTATTAAAAAGGCAAGATCCGGAGAAGAGATGGCTATCATTATTTTGTTTGCTAACATAGTGACTTTATAGTATTTAAAAGACTCATCATAGCTCGTCCCCACCCCCTACCCCACCCCCCAAAAAATTTCACTCCATACTAGAGCTTCTATTTCTTTTGGTGGTTGGGACTAAGAAAGAAATCGCAGTTAGACACTCAAATAATGTCCTATTAATGTTTCCCTTATTGAAGTGTAAGCTCCTCACAGGCAGGGGCCATCTCAAATTTATCTCTGGATCCTCCCCCATTGCCTGGAATACTGACTCAGGCATGACAGGGCCAATAAATAACAGTGAATCAACAAACTCCAACTCTAACATTTAATTAAGAACTGTGAGCAAGGGGCTGTCTGCAACATGCATGGGCCCAAACATTCAACCCCTGGTGCAACAGCAAGTTTCAGGGTTCCAAATGTTAAGGGAACATCAAGCTGATCCTGGGTTCAGCCATGGCTCCAAGCCAGCCCCACAGTGAGCTACTCATTGCCCGGCGGGCCCCTCCTCTTCCCAGCCCCTGTGCGCAACTCTCCTAATCAAGGCTAACAAGCAGCCTTGGCAATAGGTCTGTCCCCAGAAGTCTGAGAAAGGAGTGTTAAAGATGAGGATCTTTTCCCCTTTCCTCTGGGGGGAGAGTAGCCTGGCAAAGTCCAGGTAGATAACAGGAGGAGGCTGTGCTAAAAGAGAAGCACAAAAAGGTAGGAGTTGGTGTGTATCAGAAAATTCCCCCGCTTGCCTCTGGACTTGGTGCTTTGACACAAGAAAGTCGAACTTCCCTTCCAAACAAACCAGGCCATAAGCTCAGGCCGGCCAGCCCCTAACAACTGTGCCAAGGCACGGATCCTATCAGCCGAGGCGCAAGTTATCCAAGTCCGTCAGAACAGTCATTTTAAGTGTGCCTGGCTCCTGACCGCTGACATAACATGCACACACCTTCTCTACTCCTCAGTGGCAAATGCTGGCTCCATTCTTATAAACTGGTCAGGAAGATACCTGCAGCTTTACTTGGGTACTCACACAGGTGAGGAGTGAGATTCTGTTCTACAACTTATCTATGTTCTGCCCATCCTGCCAGAATTCAGCGTATCCTGATAGCCCCTGTGTCGGTGTATCTCAGTCAATCTCTCACCACTTCCTTGGCACCAGCCTCTTTTACATTCTTGCTATCAATAAGCCTGTATTACTCCAGTTCTTCTGATCACTGAGACAGGTTAGAGCTGGTGTTACAGAGAAGCAGGTGTGTGGTCTGGAAGGCCCTAATATACAGCTATAATTGCCAAAAGTTACTGTTGCTGCACATGGTTACATATTAGCCAAAAGGCTTGTCAAAATCTCCTTGGACTGAGGGCTCCTTAAACCCGAAGGTCCAGGTCTCACAGGGCACTTTTAAGCACCCAGTGCTTAAAAGAGCACCCAACCCTCACACGCAGTAGGATAACTTACAAAAGGCGGTGTGGACAAAACAGCAATTTGACAAGCAACACAATCTATGGGGCTTCGCAGACACATCGATATCGCTAGCATGAGGCCAGCTAACCTCCCCAAGACGTGGCCTTTAGTTGTCTGCCCGAGACCAAAACAGCAGCAGCTGTTGCCAAGGGAGACAAGGTGACCCAGAGGCGTGGGCGCAAAATCCAGGGATGGAAATCCACTTTGTTTGGATCCACCCAAGCAACTGAGTTTCCCTAACTGAGAAAAAATGTTTTTAAAAAATCTGCCTTATCAGTAGGTCCTTGCCAGGCAAAGAGGAGATGTCCCAGTCCTAACAGAGTGTTGAGAGATGAGGGAGCGAGTTAACTCGAATTCTCAGAAACGTCCAAAGCTTCATATGCCTCAGGCCGCAGAGAACTCTGGAAGAAGGAAAAGCAGGCCAAAGCTACGTTCACCCAGTGGGCAAACTTTTACGAAGGCAGGGGAGAGCAAGGCCTCTCTCCTCCAGGTTGTCACCAGCCCACGGACTGAACATTAGCGACCTTACCAACAAAGATCCACGCCGCCCTCCAGCCCGTGCCCTCCACCCCGTGCCCGCCCCCACTAGTTAACAGCGCTTTAGCATTCAACAAAGAATGTATTCAGAACCTTCAAAGTAAACAGCAGCAGGGGCAGGAAAAGGAGCGCTCTGGGTCAGAATCCCATGTCTACTGTAGCCAGCCTTTTCACCTCTCCCCTCTGAAGTTTTCTCAACTTTAAAAATGAGATAAATCTTAAGCCTCCCTGCCTTATCTGTTTTCCAGGATTTTCTTTCTTTCTTAATTTCATAAAACCATGAGAAAGTGCTCTATGAGCTGTGAAACGCTTTTACACAGCTGCTCATTTTATAATTGGTATCATTCTTTTTTTCTGTTTCAAGGCATAAACCACTTGTCCTCAATGCACCTGGGCAGCTAAGAAGGCAGGTTTCAAAAACCCCTCCTCAGGAGGGAGTAGGAGGACACTCGTTCACCCCACCGCCCACCCCACCCCACCCCACCCCACCCCACCAAAAGAATAAAGAAGAATTAAGAACCAGAGCTGGGACCAGAACCCAGCGCTCACTGACCATCACATCACACCACCTCCTCTGAAGTCAGTTCTGGCTCCAGATCACACGCCCCGAGCGCACTTCCCAGACAGCACACCGCCTTCCCTCCCCCTTTATTGACTGGATCCACCCAGTTAAAAAAAAAATTATTATTTTTTAAGTCAGTGCTCCCACCATATGTGGCATTTATTTCCAGAGGAGGCCTGCCCTGGGTTCCCGGGACAGATGTTGCTTTGTGCCTGCCTGACGGGGCTGGCAGCCCTTGTACAGCTGCTCCAAGCAGGTGGCCAAGGATGGAGTCCACTCCTGGCCCAAGAGCAAGGATGACAATCTCTGTGGGGCTCAAGCCCTTGGGGAGCCTCTACACATTCCTCTGCAGCTCAGGACCCCAAAGACATTCTCCCCCACTCCCCCCCCCCCCACACACAGTCCCCTGGTACAAAGTCAGACTTTAGAGGGGGCTGAGAGGGAGAGACAGGAGACCAAGGTGTCCCCACCCACAACGCACACCCAAATTTCCAGCGAGGCAAAGAGCAGTTAAACTAAGAGAAGGTCCTGGGGATTGGAGAGAAGTCACTGACCCCTTCTATCAGCCATCTGCGAGCTCCCCCCTGACCTAGCTAGCGCCATGTGGATTATAAAGGAGGTCCAGACAGATGGCAAAGCTCTTTGGGAAGGAGGGCTCTGCAGGAATGCAAGGGCCACTGCGAGGCCCACTTTGGGGTGCGTTTTATTATCTGGTCGGCTCTAAGCCCCCTCTGTTCTGCATCAACCCGAAATCTCAGGCTAAAAGGAGGGCAAAAAACGGAGGGGGGGCGGTGGAGGGGAGGGTTGAAAACCTCATTTGAAAGTCAGAGAATTGCACTGCAACCAAAGTGAGTGTGTGTGGAGGGGGGCGGGAGACTGGCACAACCAAGTCTAAAAATACTCGATAAAAATGCTAATCCCGAAGGCAAAGAGAGAACGAAGAAGGAATCTGTCAATCACAAGGCTCCCGCTCCTCACCCACAGCCCCAGCTGTACCGACTGCATTCCTGTTGAGAAGGAAAGATGTGGGGGGACCGGGCTGAAGAAAAGAAAGGGAGAGACACCACCACCTCCACGAGCGCGGGCCGCGGGGGCGGGAGGCGGCGGCGGAGGAGGGGCTCCGGCCCGCGGAGCTGAACAAAGCGGGCCTCAACTTTGAGCCCTCAGCTCCCCGGAGTGGGGGCGGCCAGTTCCAGCAGCGCCCCCCTTCCCGGGAGGTGAAAGCGAGTGTGAGGTCTGGAAGTGAGAGTGCCTCGTGGAAACCCCAGGCTCTGAATCTTTGCAAATCGAGAGGTTTTGTTTGGGGTCCCCGTTTTGACCGCGCTCCCACCGCCGCCCTTTACACACATACACACACGCACACACACTATCTCTCCCGATCCAACCCCACCCGGCCCGCACCGCAGCAGCAGGGGGCTGGGCCGGCGCGTCCCCGGGGTCGCTCGGGCCCCCACCTGGGGATGGTGATGCACTTGGTGTTGACGTTCTGCGTGGTGATGGCCTTCTCCAGCTCGTCCAGTTGCCCCGTCTTCTTGAGCTTCTTGACCAAACTCTTGACCGCCTTCTCACACCACTTCTCCTCCTGCCCGTTCTGCTCGCCCTTCTTCCAGCCCAGCAGGCGCTTCACGATCGGGGGGGTGAAGGGCAGGATGGACGACATGGCTGGGGAGGGCGCGCGGGCGCTGAGGGACGCCCCCGGCGGGGCTGGGCGCGGCGGGACGCCGGGGGCGCAAAGAGGAGCTGGGCCGGGGCTGCCCAAACTTCGCTTCAACTCTCGGCGAACTTGCCCGTGCTCCGGGCCAGGCCGCGGCGCTGCAGCCTACTGGGCTCTCACGGCAGAGAGAAGGGCGGCGCGGGAGGCGGGCAGGCGGACGACAGCGGCACCGGGTCGGGCAGGCCCCGAACGCGGGGCGGAGGCGGCGGCCGCGAGCCTCGGAGTGGCAGAAGAAAGTTTGGGTTTCCGCACCGGGTGGCTGTTTGGGTGCCGCCTCCAGGAAGGAAAGTCCAACCCCCACCCAAACTTTGCTCGCCTCGATCGCTTTGATGCGCAGATCCCTCCGCCTCGGCAGCCTCGCCCCTAGCTACCCTCCTCCTTCAAGGCTCGCTCGCTCGCTCCCTGGGCCGGCCTGGGCGGTGCGCCGCGCTCCCGCTCCCGCTCCCGCCCGCTCCCAGTCTGTGTTTCATGCAAATCCGCGTGCAACCTCCTTTCCAAGCGCTGTCACCGCCCCCTTGCCGCCGGGGCTCCCCGCCTCCGCCCCCGCGCCCCACCACCTCCTCCCCTGGGCGCCCTGCCCGCCCCCAGCCTCCCGGAGGGCGCCCGGCCTCCTTCGCCCGGCGTGGAGCACGCCCACGTGGGCGAACGGGGACAGTGGCAGCCTGGGCTGGAGCGCGCAGGGCCTCGCGCGGCCACAACCTGAGTCCCGCGGGCGCCAGGAGGAAGTCGTGGGAAAGGAGAGGCGAGAGGGGCCCCCGGCGCGGAACCCACCCTCAGGAAGCTCCGTTGGAGTTGCGGGCCCGAAAGGGTTAGATTGGCAGCGAATGTGCGGCATCCAGCCAAAGGCTGGCCGTGCGCCCCAGGGAGGACACGGGTCCGAGAGAGGGGGCACAGGAGACTGAGGTCCAGGAAGTCGGGGCGCGCACTTGGAAGCTCGCGCGCTTATCCCAATCAGGGGCCTTGGCGGGTACCCGCGCCCCCAGGGCTGTTTTTATTCTCTTCGCTGAGATCACACCGGCTGAAAGCCCTGAGACTGTGTGCAAAGGAGGGAGTCGGGAGTGGGGAGAAGTGGGCTCTCAAAAGTGGACATTTGGGAACCTCAGTGACTACCTGGATAATAGCTGAAGCCAGGGGTTCCTTGGACCTTGTGAATGAGTGCCCGGTAGCAAACGGGCATCAAAGACATCTGTTGAGTTCATGAAGGGATGCATGGGGGCGCTTTACAATTTATCTTTGGGAGGAAATTACATTACAGGGTGTTTGGAATCTTAAGATACAGAAAGATCCGAAATTCGACACCCAATAAATAAGAGAGAGTGCTTTGTTTCCAAAGCTGTGAACTTGCAAACAGTGGGGCAAAGGGGGAGTACTCGGGTAATTTATGTATTCAGAAGTTAGCCTTGGGTTTGAAGAGCTCTGGGGATTTTTCTGTCCACCAACAGAATTGAGGGGTATCTGACCACAAAGCTTTCAACTGCTTTCAGGAGTTAGTTACCCCAAGCCCTCTGTTGCCCCGCCCCTACCGGGCCTGTAGCCTGGTGTCTAAGGCCTTTGTTTGTTTTTAACAGCGGGAAATCCCCGTTGTGAGAAAGAAGTTATCTGTAAACCTTCCTACATGGGGAGTTACAAAGCCCTGCGAGGTAGGCCTGAATCCACACAGTCAGCCCCAAAGCTGCAGGGGTCCCCTGCCTTGTCGGAGAGAATAGCCTCTCACACTCCACTCCACTGCTACTGCTGAGTGCTGGCTCTTCGCCATTCCCTCCTTCCAAGTCACCCCCTGCATGGACCTTGAAGGAGAATCCCTGAACCCCACCTGGGGCTTTAGGACCCGGTTCCCATTCCTGGCTGGTCCTCCCGCAGCCCCTGTAGCCTTAGGTTTCACTCCCCTCTTCCCAGCCCTCAACACAAAAGTGAAGGAAGGAAGACAATCAACAGATTGATGGCTTTCTTCATTCCAGGAAGCCCAAGCGCAGCCCTCTGATTTAATTGTCACAATGGCCCTGGAGTTAGATATCCCTATTGCCTCCCATTTACAGAGACTACAATACTCAAGATCCCAAGTGGCAGAGCTGGGATCTGAACCGAATGCTTTGCCACTGCACCTAGCCACTGCAGCCAGACTTATAGTTGGGGAAGGTAAAGATGACATCATTGATAGAGCTCTCTGCAAAACAAAAGTCTTTACACAGGCGTGCTATATGACACTACAAGAAATGTTTGCTCACCTGTGAAATGGTGGTGGGAAATCTAATGTGAAAAGGTTTGCAAACAAGTCAAATGTTGTAAAGCAGAAGAACCACGCCTTAGGGGCCACTGCGAGGGCCGAGGAGAATGGGGCGGGTGCGGGAGCTCAGTGCGGTTAGAAACACACTCATTTCTGGGACTGACGAAGTGAACACTGAAGGTCCCTAACCTGCAGGAGCTCACAGCCTAGAGAAGCTTGCGGTGTGTTCCTGGGAGAAAGGGGGCCATGCGGTCATCATCTTATCTCCTAGGAAAACATTAATTTTAACCCGAATCAAATCAAGCAGGTCCAACTGTTGAGAGACGGTCAAAGTGAAAGGACCTCCAGCTCCATCAATGACTGACATGGCTTTCAGTCTTGGCTCTCTTCCTCGTTTCGTCCCTGACCCTACCCAAGCATCCGTTCTCTCAGCTGTAAGAGCGGGGTAAATGGTTCTTATTGTACCGAGTGGTGAAGCTAACAAGAGCTTTAAAATTGTTCTTCTCCAACGTGAGCCCCTCGCTTTACACAGGCAGAAGCGATGCCTGGGGAAGGGAGGTGCTTTGCAACGTGGAGGCAAGGAGCCTAAGAGAGATCTGGGGATTAAATGTAGTGGAAGGGCCTCATATATATCTAACCCTCTAAAATCATGACATTGGAAGGGCCCCTCGTTTAGCCCTTTCATTTTCCTTAGGGAAGGAAATAACTAGTCAGTAGCTAGTTAGTGTGACTAACCATGCTTTTCTGAAGTTTCTTTGCATGCCGGCATCCATGTGAGAGGGACAGCTGTGCATGCAGGAAAACCGACCTGGACCCACGTGTGAGTCCAACAAGTGCCATTTCTGGGCTAGTGCTTTCTCCTCTGTCCTCAGTTCTCCACTGGAAGAAGTCAGGGAAGGAGCCTAGTTTCACAAAGCAATAAGGAGGGCTGAGGAATGGATTCCTCTGAGTGCCAAGAGGACCCTGCGTGCTCCCTTGACTTGGGCAGGGAATTGGTGGGCAACTCTAGAGGGACAGAAATTCTGTTCTGGTGCTTGGACTCCGGGGGCAGCCAGGCCAGCTTTTGCAGAGGCTGTCCTTGGAAGGGGAACGTTAACCCAGTTAATTTTTCATCATGGTAAGTGCAAAGTTCAAGAGAGGCGGGCTGGGACCAGAGGCAGCAACTCTGTTTCCCTGGGAATAGTTAGTCCTATCAGGAAGGAGCCGTGTAAATGGACTCGCCAAAGGGTTTTCATGTGTTTGGAGTGGCTCCCAGGTGGAATACTGGAAGGAAACAAACACCTGATTTTAATTCTGATTATTTTTCCTCCAGCTAAAGGGTGTTTCATCAACAGGTGGTAAATCTAGAAAGAGCATTAAAATTGTTCTGTCCTCACTTGACACAGACATAAAGTGATATCTGGCGAAGGGAGGCGACTTGCAGTATGGAGATAAGTCAGGATCTAGTTAGGAGTGGAGCTCTCGTCAGAGTGCCTTCACCTGAGAGAGCGCCTCAGTCTTCGGTCAGACCTCTTTCTGTAGGTCTTTGTAGCACCTTAAATACATGAGCTCTCCCCAGGCACCAGCCAGACCTGGGTTAAATTTCTAGTTCTGTCACTTCCAGCTGTGTGACCTGGGGGCCAGTCCCTTAACATTCTGTGTGTCATTTTCCTCACCCATACAATGGAAGTAATAATAATGCCTGCCTCTTAGGGTTGCTGTGAGGGATCTAATAACCCATGTGGCGGGCTTGCCACAAGCACACAGTGTGTCTTCAGTGTACATGGGTATGGTTGATGCGCCCCATAGAGTGGGGCGCAGAAGTCAGAAGCACAACAGGTGGGTGAGTCCTAACTGAAAACCGTTACCAAAGAATGACGTAAGTAACATAATGCCACTTACGTAAAAATTATATATACATGAAACAACTATATACATTTTGAAACAAGTCACACAAAAAGATACGTCTTGAACCACTTCACACCCATTAAGGATGGCTATTACCAGAATAACAGAAAATAACAAGTGTTGGTGAAATGTGGAGAAACTGGAATCCCTGTGCTTTGCTGGTGGGAATGTAAGAAGATGCAGACACTGTGGAAAGTAATATGGTGGTTCCTCAAAAATTAAACATTGAATTACCACTTGATCCAGCAATTCTGCTTCAGGGTATGTACCCAAAAGAAGCAACAGGAAGGACTCAAACAGATGTTTGTACACCTATATTCACGGCAGCATTATTCACAGTAGCCAAAAGGTGGAAGCAAACGTAGGGCCTATTGATGGATGAATGGGCAAACAAAATATTGTATATACATACAATGGGGTATTATTCAACCTGAAAAAGAAGGAAGTCCTGTCACATGCTGTCACACCATGGAGGAATCGAAGATACTGTGCTAAGTGAAATAAGCCAGTTACAAAAAAAAAAACACCAAACCCACAAATACTGTATATTCCATTTATATGAGGTACCCAGAACAGTCAAATTCATTGAGACAAAAAGGAGAATGGTGATTGCCATGGGCAGGGGGAGGGGGAAATGGGGAGCTAATGTTTAATGGGTGTGGAGTTTCAGATGAGAAGATGAATAACTTCAGGAGATGGATGGTGGTGATAACTGTACAATAATGTGAATCTATTTGATGTCATAAAACTGTACACTTAAAAATGGTTAAAATGTAAATTTTATGTTATATAATTTACCACAGTAAAAAATACATATATTTAAAAAAAACACATTGAGCACAGGAGAATTGGGTAAAGGAGGAAACCAGGCCACAATGCATTCCTACTCTCAATGAGGGATGAGGGTAAGGCAGCAGGGAATAAATAAGTGAATTCCTGAATCTGAGATGATGAAGTCTGTATGCTGAGGGGTATAAATTAACCTCACCCTGTGCTCCAGAGCTGCAATAGTCCACAGCACTCAACGCATGGTAGTCAAAATACCAATTGTTCTCTAGTTTGCTCAAAAGATGGAGCCTTTAGTTTCTAGCACCTTCTGGCCCAGTAATTGTGATATCCCACATTTGGAAAATGTGGGTTTTTCCCGTATACACAGGTATTGCCGAAATGCAGGTGTGTGTTGTGTTAGATGTCTCCGTCTGTCTGTGCCTCTGAGATCTACCTCATTCAGCCCACATTGTTTCACAGCATCCAGCCCTCTGTGTTTACATGAAACAGGTACATGTTATATGAGTTTTCTCCCTAGGTTCACATGTTTTTGTCTTTTTATTACATATATCTTCATAGAGGTCACTGTGTTTTCCCTTCCTTGTTTTGGGGGATAGTAAGAGTCACAAACAGAGCCTTGGCTCAGGCCCAGGGTCTCCCTCAGTCCACCTTCAATTTGCAATATGGACCTAACAGTCGTTAGAAAACTGTTGGTTCATTATAATTGCACTTACATGTAAGAGCACACGTGCAGATGAACAGCCACTGAAGTGTGGTATGCCCAAATGAAAATCTAGTTCTATAAAGTCAGTGAGATTATATGCTTTTAAATTATTATTATTGTTTTTATCCTCACCCAAGGATATATTTTTCATTGCTTTTAGAGAGAAAGCTTGTGAGTTTGATGGGGGGGGGCAGTTGTGGAGACAGAGAGATGGGGGGTCCCTGGGGGAAAAGGCACTGGGTGTGTGAAAGGAGAAGTGGGAATCCTCCCCCCTTAGATTAACACACACACACATCTAGAATACTCTATAGTTTATATACAACCCAGGATCTGGAAACATCATGTGGTTGACTCATACTTTGAAGGGATGAAATAAAAGAGAAACAAGGGAAAGCTGACCTTCTCCCAAGCACCTCAGCCTAACAGTGTAAAGATAGATGAGTTTGGTGGCGGTTGTTTTTGTTACAAAAGAAACATGTTTTCATTGTAGAGACATTTAAAATTTTTTATAGTAACATCAATTTTAAAAAAGGTTATCCGCAATTAAAAGGGTACAGGTGACCTTTGAAAGTATCACGTTAAGCAAAAGAACAAGTCACAAAAGACCACATGTTGTGTGATCCCATTTCTAGGAAGTGCCCAGAATAAACCAATTGTATAGACAGAAAGTAGGTTTCTGTTTATCAGGAGCTGGGAGACGGGCGGGTGTGGGAAGTGACTTTTATTTGGTACAGGGTTTGTTTCTGGGGTAATGAAAATGCTCTAAAATTAAGTGTGGTGATGATTGCCCAACTCTGAAAATACTAAACACACCACATTTTTTTATGTTTAAATGGGTGAATTGTATGATATGCGAATTTTATCTTAATAAGGATTTTTTAAAAGTAATAATGTAATAATGACTAACACATTTTGAGATCTTAATAGTGCTAGGCCCTGTTCTAAGCACTTCACATCGATTAGATTAACTTAGTTTTTACGACTGCCTGTGGTGTGTGTTATTATCACCCCTTTTCTGGAAGAGGACACTGAGACATGGGGAGGTGACATTAGAGAGTGACCTTGCTCAGATGATCCTGCTAGACAGTCAACTGTCTTTCCACTAAATGTAACATGAACATCTTTCTTTGTCAATAAACAGATATTTACTACCTTACTTTGCATAACTATGGAGCACTCTGTCACATGAATCTGTTATAATTTACTAAGCCAGTTTCTCATGATTGGACGTGTATGTAGATTGCTCTCAATCTTATTTGGTGTCATACAAGTGCTGTTTTTAAACATTCTGTACATAAGCATTTGTGTACATCTCTGATTTTTTTTTTCTTAGAACAAATCCCTAGAAAAATTGCTATTTTTGGTGCCGTTACCAAGTGGTCCCCTGAAAAGATCACCACACCAGCTGCATAAAGTGAGGTTATACCTGTAACAGAATCTTGTTGTCTCACTTAGCCATCAATAGCTCCATTCAAGGGGACTAGAGAACTTCAAGCTTTGGCTGTGATTTTTTGTTTGTTTGTTTGTTTGTTTGTTTGCTTTCTTCTTTAATCAACAAATGAAAAAGTGTCTCTGCTGAAAGACCTCTTGGCATGGAACAGAGAGCGAGCTACATGCTCTAGGGTAAGGAATAATCGTACGATGTTATCGTCGGCAAGCAGTGTAGGTAATGGTGCAATCCTGATCTCCTCCCTTGCCCCACCATACATGTGAGGGGTCCCTGGAGACAGGTAGTTGCCTCTTTTCTTTTACAGCCTCTCCATGGGTGATTTTGTTTCCTCTTGAGTTTCACCTAAGCTTTACAAAGTGACTCCCAAATCAAAGTGTCCAGCCTAACTCCCCTCCAGAGCTCCAGCCTGTCCCAACACATGTCCCCGAACACATTGAAGGTGCTTAATAAATGTTTGCCAGATAAATGAATTAATAATTAGGAAACTGAGACCCAGAAAGATTAAGTGACCCACCCAAGATCTCCTAACTAAAACGTGGCATCCTGACTGAAATGGCAGGCTCTTCACCCAGGGCCCTGGGCCGCTGGGTTAGGGGTTTTCGGAAAGCCTGGCCGGCAGTGTACACACAGGAGGATCCACGTGAAGATGGGTTTGAGCACCAATTGCTAATGCAGCCCGGACCACAATCCCGCTCTTTCTCATGTGGATTCTGTTTTAGTTGCATTATACTTACTGCCCTCAAATAATTACCAAAAGACAGGGACCAACACGATCGGAGGAGCATGGTGCAGGATGATACAAGGGTCTCCATCAGGGCTGACCTCATGTGCACACATGAAGAGGATGACGTGACTTGCCTGCAAAGTATCTGAGGCACCTGATGCCCGGTTACGTGGAGGGAGAACTGACAGAGTGCCAGGGGTGCTGGGGGGGCTGGTTCTATCAGTGGACCTGCTCCCGTCTTGCGTGTCACACTCTCAGTCTCCATTTCTTCGTGCGTAAAATTAAAGGCTCGGAATAGCCTTGGGGATCGCAAATAACCAATACATGACTCAAGTGTCCTCCTTTGCAATACCCATGGCAGACGCTGCGAGTGGATCACCGAGTTATTCTCTGCCCGGGAACCCTTCTTTAAACTCTGCCACGGAGCTAGCTATCATTCTTCTGGCTGAAGCCTATCGGCCTTTGTGATTCTTCTAGCTCTGGCCTTCCAAGCCCATCCCAGAGACTCACGAGCTCCCTTGGTCTTTGGGAATCCCTTAACCAGATGCAAATGACTGCGGAGGCAGTGACACCCCCAGTCCTTATCCGCTTTCACCCGCAGCTAAACTCTCAGGGCCTACTCCTGCCAAGGAACACCCAGGGGGCCCAGGAGAGCAGCTAGGAGAGGAGGTGGCAGAAGGAAGAGAAGCCTAGCACCCCCGGGGCATCAGGGCACCCAATTTCACTTTCCTCTGTGGGGCCTGTGGGGCCCGTTGCTGAAGCATCCCTTGTGTGCACACCCATGCAGGGCTCTTCTGGGTAGAAGAAAACCACAGGAGAAGAGCCTGGCCTGCCGCCCTTGGGTGGCACGCTGTTTAATTTGGGAGCCAGAAAATAAGACTTCTGTCCCCACGGACTTGAATAAACAGAGCAGGAACTCATCTATCTAATTAATGGATGTGTCCCCACGGTCCAGGACAGCACCTGGCCAAAGCAGTGCATCAGTAAGTATTTGAATGAATGAATGACAAATGAACATATACGCACTAACAAAGGCACTGCCCTCGAAGCTTAGCGGGGTAGTACGGACTCATCTGTCATAGTTCTCTCCCTCCTTCCCTCAGATTTTTCCAAGTGAGGCCATGTTGCCTTAACTTAATGTCTAAAACACACAATTATACACTCCCCCTCAAGTTCAAACCCCACTTTCCGTGGTTTTGTGGTGTGTGACACCTTCATTAAGTGCATTTTTGCCATCGTTGTTAGTTTCTAAGCAGATCCAGGCTGGTTTTAGTAGGAATGTGTTACCCATACAATGCATCTGCTTGTGCTGCCCTAGGAAATTCTAAAATCCCTTTGTGATGGCATCTCCTGTGACGTTGGGGGGGTCCCAGGTCCAGCATTCCATTTGGTTCAGGGCTAGGAACTGATCCTTCTGGAGAAACTTGTCCATAACTGTCGGTCAGCATCAGAGGTCCGTCCACACCTGGCCAGATGTGGAAACTCCAAGCATGAAAATTAATTACGAGAGAGAACAACATGTTTTTATTTTGCTGGCCCTTCAGACTGGAACTAAGGAAACTTGCTGAGCTTACACACATTCTCCCCCGCCCCCATGTGTGGGGATCTGTGTGCCCGTGCGCACGCTAGGCCGGCCACACCCCAACACAGCACTGCTTGGACTTAGTCCTCTCCTGGGAAGTGGACACAACGCATTGAATTTAGAAGATGTAGGTTGTGCATTCACTATGTGTAAGACCCCCCCCCCTACTTTGGCAGACTGGGTGACTCAGGAGGCAGAGCAAGTAAGCACTTAGGCCACCGGCAAATCCACTGCCCGCCCCCCCCCCTCCTGCCAGGGAGAGAAGGTCAGCTTCCTTGCATTCATCCACGATTTTGCAATCAGAATCTCTAGAAGGGAGCTATTTTGAGTTTAGCACACACGAATGGGTGGTACCTTTTCAGGTTTAGAACTGTTTTTGTTTGAATTTCCTATGAGGAGCCAGATCTCTCAGGGCATCTCAGGGTCTTCCCCCAGCTCCGTCCCAGTGGCAGTCCCTGTGGGAGTACAGAGATGAATCAGACGGTCTGCAGGGCGTGACCCACACAGTGAAATAACCGCAGTTTTCCAAGCTCCAGCCCATCGGCCTAAAACTGGTCAAGTGGAGCAAGGGATCCCTGTGACCACACAGCCCAACACCACACTTTCAGAGCCCTGGACAGAAGCCATAGGTAGTGCCCGTGTTTCTTGGGACCAACAAAATCACATCCAGGGACTCAAGGTGGCTTCCTAGAAACATTCTGTTGTAACCAGAATTTGCTGATCTGGAAGTCAGAGACAGGCTTTTTTCCTCAGCTCTACCAGGAATTTCGCTCACATCTTATGTCCAAGAATCCTTTGCAAACGTTCAGTGGTTTACGCTTGACTCCTGTTGCTACCTCAAGGGCATCATAGAGCTACTTTGACAGCCAGGCCCTCACCTATAAAATGATGTGATAAACACAGCCGAAAGAATTGTGAACGCCTTTGGAAAGCTGCACGGTGGTGGGCAAGATAAAGTGCTTTCAGTATCATCGACCTTTCCCACCACCCAAACTCCCTGCCTCCTCGGCGGTAACAACAGCAGCAGTGCGACAGGGCTGCGCCAGGCCCTGAGCTAGTGACGGCCGTCATTCACGTAAGCGCTCCTTAACACTACCCCCCACGCCATCCCAGGGTCTTCCTCTGAAGATCCAACTCTAGAAGTTAAATGAGGGGAACACGCACCAGGCATTGATTCCAGGGGTTGCCCTCCTCTGGTGTGTCTTCCTCTTTCCTCAAGAGAGCCAGTGGGAAGAGACAGAGTCCCTGTCCTTGGGGCTCACTTACCCTCCTCCCCAGACATAGGAGGGTTCTGCCTGTCCTTGAGTGGGACCCATTGACCAGGGGCAGAAGTGTCCCCGGTTTGGGATGGAGGGTGGGGTGCTTGGGAAAGTAGGTTTTGGGTTTTGCTGACGCGGGTCTAAAATCCCACTTTCCCATTCGTTTCACCAGGTTAAGACACAGTTCCAGTGTGAACTAATTTCCCCATCTCTGCGCTATGCTATGGCACATAACTTACTCATGAGTAATGTGGCCATGTTTGTGCAGAGTTTATTTAGATAAGAAAAACAACCCCAGGCCTCGTGGGAGGGGCTGCTCAGCAGGGCGGAGCCAACCCCGTTTCCTGGGCCGGCCTGGGAGGGCCAGGCCCCCGGGCTGCTGAAGGTGGACTTGGAGGGCTGCTGAAAAGCCCGCCTGCCCCCAGGCCTCTCTGGGCCCTGCTGCTGAGAGTAAAGGGAAGGGAAAGGGCCGAAGAGGGGCGGGGGATGGGGGGGACAGGAAGCTGAGAGTTGGATGCTGAGTGTAGCTCTGCCCCTCCACGGTGTGTGGCCTTGGGGAAGACACCTCCACCCCCCTAGGCCTAGTTCCCTCTCTTTGAAAAGTGGTGGGTTTAGGGATAAAAATAATAGTATCCATCCCACAGAGGGTCGTGGAGAATAAAAGAGACCATGTAAGGGAGAGCACCTTGTTAACTGCAGAGGGCAGGGCACAGGTTAGTTATTAATTAATGCCGGGATTAGGGCCGTGTTTTCAGGCTACACACACCACAGAAATGGGCACAATGCCAGCATTCAAAGCCCTGGGTCCAGGTCCTAGCAGTCACATCACCCCGAGTCTTCGCCTCCCTGAGCCTCAGTATTCTTCCCTGTGGAGTGGGAACAGCCAGGCCTCCGCAGTGTAATCCTCAAAGCTCTGATGTGCCTGGCTCGAAGGAAAGTGAGATATTAAAGTGGTTTGCAAATTGCAATACGTGCAAACGTGAGATGGCTATGGTGCCAAGTTATTTAAAAGGTTATTCATCACCCAACCCATCAACACATGCTTAGTGAGCCAGACACTGAGGATACACAAATCAAGAGTCTAGCTGGGGGAAAAAAAAAAAATGCCCAGCTGGGAAAGAGAGAAAGGAAGGCTGCACGTGAAGCGTTAACCAACAGCACGCAGCGGCTGGCCTGGGCTCAAAGGGGCGTCGCTCATCTTCTCACATGTGACACAGTCCTATTTTACCTATGACACTCTGTGAACAATGCCTTAACTCAGTTACTTGTTTTCAAACGTTTTATTTTTAATGCAGAATCTATTTTTTACACAAAGAGTTAAACAGAACGCCAGATCATAAAGCATGAAAGCAAATCTGCTCTGCTTAAACGGGTGAGGACCGCCCCGCACCCCTCTCCCATCCACCCACCCAGCCCCTCCCCGGTCCTGCTCCTCAGCAGCCCCGAGGCGCCGCCTCCGAGCGCTGAGTCTACAGCTCCAAACCCACAGTGAGGGAGGCACCCGCTCCGTGTTCCCGGGCGCACTGCTTGTGGGGGTGAACACTGGAAACAGCCTGAATGTCCATCAGCAGGAGAAAGGGTAAACGGATAGTGATCTACGTAGGCAGCGTAATTAACTCTGGTCCCGTGGAAGTGAATAGAAGACAGCTGCACAGATCAACAAAGAGCACTCTCATAAATGCGCTGTGGAGCACAAAAAGCAAGTTGCAGAATATGTAATTAATATATGTATATTATTTGCATAAAATCTAAAGAAATACAAAACAATATTGTATATGCTTAACGATATATATGTGTGTGTGTATATATATATTTACACTCTACATCTTTACACATGTAGAGTGTAAAGAGGTACATGGGAAATAATAAAACTTCTAGGGGGAAACATAGGAGAATAGCTTCATGACTTGGGGGCAGGAAA
Source organism: Mormoops blainvillei (assembly GCA_004026545.1). Classification (NCBI taxonomy): domain Eukaryota; kingdom Metazoa; phylum Chordata; class Mammalia; order Chiroptera; family Mormoopidae; genus Mormoops; species Mormoops blainvillei. Next base: position 104,276 of record PVJD01002458.1, on the reverse strand, counting down.
AGATTTCTTAAACAAGGTACAAAAAGAACTAAACATAAAAATTTGCTAACATTGAAAAACTGATAAATTGGACTTCATTAAAATTAAGAACTGTTCATGAAAAAGACAATGAAAAGATATTTTAAAGTAACAGAGAGAGTCAAAAAAGTTATTTGCAATACAAATATCTAAGGGTTTTATCCAAAATATAACAAACTTCCACAAATCAATAAGAAAATGATTATTTAATTTCTTTAAACTGAACTTGAATACACTTTATAAAAGAGGATATCCAAAGTCTACTAAGCATATAAAAAGGCGTTTCACATCATTAATTATCAGGAAAATGCAAATTAAAATATATTGCCATACCATTATATACCCCTTAGGATGGCTAAAATTTTAAAGATTGGCCACACCAAGTCTCACCAAGGATGTGGCTCAGGGTTCCCATATGTCACCGGTGGGGACGTAAATAGGTGTGATCATTTTATAAAACTGGTTGACAGCATCTGTTACACAATGTATGTAAACATGCCCCAGGAATTCTATTCCTGGTTATATACCCAACAGAGACAAGTGATTAAGTCCATCAACAGACATGTATAAGAATGTTTATATATTCACAATATCCTCAAGCTGGAAATAAACTAAGTGTTCATCATCAGTAGAATGGTTAAATTATGATATAGGCACAATAGAATACTACAGCTTTTTAAAAAATGAACTGTCACACACAACAACCTTATAGGTGAGTCATACAGAAGAAATACGCCAGATACAGAAAAAGATATACTGTATATTTATGTGATGGCTCCACACTATGTGACAGAGGTCAGACTAATGGTGCTTTGGGGGGTTATTGACTCTGAGGGCTGTGAAGGGACCTTCTGGGGCTCTAGAAATGTTCCATATTTTGATCCAAGTAGTAGTTACATGGGCATATTCATCAAGCTATAGGCTTAAGATTTGTGCACTTGCTATAGGTAACACATTGCTTAAAAACTTACAGAATAGCCCTGAGCCACTTCCTCTCTCTGTAAAATCAATAAATGTATCCTTAGGCGAGGATTAAAAAAAGAAAAAAAATTCTAAAAACTTACAAAACAAAAAGATGCGTATGGGAATGAAAATTATTAAGTTTAGGGTAAGTACTATATTCAGAAGTGTTTCTAACGCAGGGAGGGAGAAATCACATTGAACAACTTCTCGTGCCATGCCTGGGCCCTAGAGGAGGCCTACATAACAGAGCTTTAGATAGATAAAAGCCTGGGGTTTGGATATTAAACTAGATTAGATTTTATATTTAGTGAACTGAGACTGTCTTAAAGACTGAAAAGACCCAGGAAAGCTACAAGGCCTGCCTGAGATTTTATTTAGGGATGGCAAGAAAGAGAGTAGTCTAAAAAAGACAGGGGAAAAAAATGAAGTTGACTTCTGTTTGCATGTTGAGTCCAGCTGGAACCATAAAATAGTTACATCTGTGTAAAAGTGCCTGGCACACACTAGATCACCTACTATTTCCCCTGGACCATGGGAGTAGCTCTTTCCCAGGTCACCTTGGCCCTGCTCCAAGCCCAAGAAGTGCCTCCCACTCCCAAGAAGGCCTTGCTCGAGACCGGAGGCTGACAGGAAAAAAATGTCTCTGCAAACTGTTGCCTCAGCCTCTGGAATTTACACTCGCCTCACTGCCCTTGGCTGAACATTCCTGCCTGAGATTCCAGCCGAACCATGAAACAACTGCTCTGTGAAGGCTCAGGACTGGCAGGGCTGGCAGGCCTCTCCCAACTTCCGAATTGCTGTCGGAGGCTGTGACCTCACTTCCTTAGCTCGCTCCACGGTGGGCTTCCTCATCCTGAATGCCATGTGGATGGGAGGGCAGCAGCTTGGGCTCAAGGGCCTGGCTCAGGGCACTGAGCGGGGCTTGGTCAGGCCACTGGGGAATCACACACCTGTGCCCTTGTTCAAAGTGAAATGCAGAGGAAATACCCCATTCCAGGAGCGTTGGGGGAAGTGCATATCCTATTAGCTCAGCTTTCTGGATAAGTAAAAAGGAGGAAAGGAGCTGCCATTTATTGAGTGCTTACTGTATACCAGACCCTGTGCTAGGGGTTTTACATGGGCTGTCTTAGACTCCCAAAGGAAAAAAAAAGTGTGTGAGATGGATGTTATTACTCCCATTTTTCAGACGAGATGGAGGAGCGCCCCAGAAATTTGAAAACCAGCAGATGTCGGGGCTGCAGTTTCCCTGTGTTCATTCCTCGGTGTTCTCCGACTCTGGCTACAGAAACTCTCTCACATTAGTATGCTCCACAGCAGTAGTAAATTCAGGGGCTTCAAATATTTTTTCTGGCATATACTATTGACTGGAGTATTGCAGTGTTAAGAGATGAGGGTGGGGGTCAGCCTGCCTGAGCTCCACCATTTAGGAGCTGTGTGCTCATAGAAGAGCTGTTTACCTTCTCTGAACCTCGGTTCCTTATTCGAAAGGGATAATAGTAATAAGAGCATCTTCTCCAGTGCAGCGTGAAGGTGACAGGTGATGCACAAGAAGCCCTTAGTTCCAATTTAGCAAGTTGTATGGACTCAGTAATTATTACTGGGATTACTCTTATCACAACCTAGTGAGGGATGGGACAAAGTATGGTGACCTCATACTGACAGATGATCAGGACTCTGAGGTTCACAGGTTAGTTGATATCCAAGGTCACACACGATCACTGGAATGCCCTAATCTGTAGCCTGTGTCTCGCAGGATGCCAGCCCCCTCAAGGGTCACCTCCCACCTCTGGAGACCTCCCAGGGGCTTCCAGGCATTGGCCAACACTCTCTCCCCTCCCAGTCCAAACACAGGGAGAGGCACTGAGCCACGTGCAAAGATAGAGAAGGATGGGCGGCCGGGGCTGCAGGCTACCAGAGGATGTAGTTCTGTGTAGTCTGTACTCTGGGAAGCAGTTTGCAGGTGGCAAAAAAGTATGGAAGGCGCTGTAGGCAAAAAGTTCTCCCTGACCCCTCTGCTCCAAGCCCTGTGATGCTCCCTTTGCCCTCGGGATAAAGTGATTAGCGTAGCTTCACATCACGTTAAATTTTTTCCTTGCTCCTTCCCAATTTGACCTCTTGAAGCATTGCACTGAGTGTCTCCATTCTCTTCTCCCCAGTCTCCCTAAACACACTCACGCTTGCCCAGTGCGAGCTCAGTTCTCCCCAGGTCAGGCCGGGGACCCTCTTCCCATCCACGAGTCCACGCGTCTGGGGCTCTCGGCCACTGCCGGTCTGGGCTCTGAGAACAATGGCAAATCTATAAGCCGGCAGAGGAACCCAGCTCACTCTGAGCAAAAATAACCTGTCAAATAAATTACAGCGGCAGAACCAATTAGGGTGACCGCATGGGGAACAAATATGCAGTGTTTAACTTAATCATCTTTCTGTTCCAACGGCACTCAGCAGGGCTGCATGACTAAGGCAAATGACTATTATATAACTGATATTTTTATCCTTCGCCCCTCTCTTCAGAAAGAGAAACTGCTAAATTTCATTTTTCTTCAAAGTGGGAAAAAAGGCAAGGGAAAAAAAAAGAAAGTCCAGAACCCTCCATTGTGAATAAACACATGTAAAACTACTTGTTAGTTATGTGACCTTAGGCAAGGCAATTTCCTTCTGTGACTCCCCATCTGCGAAGGGAGAAATTTGGACTTGGTGATCTCCAAGAGCCATCCTTACCAATTCTAACTTTTTATTACCTAGGATGACTTTGACCCTGCACAGCCACAAAAGGGGGTTGTATTTATCTCTGAGTTACTCCGTTGCTCCTTGTATAGTGTCCGTATACTGAGACGCTCCATAAAAGCTTGCTGAATCAAAGGAACTGGTTCACTCTTCAAGATTTCGTTTCTCCAGGACACTTGCTAGGTCCTGGGAAATAAATAGCAAAGAGGTATAAAGAACAATGTCCCGCATTTGAGGGAAGCTAGGCTATGTCTCTGAGAAGTGCCACTGTCCTGGCGATAGGGATAGATGAGAGCCTTGAGCCGTAGATGTGCAGAAAAGAGGGATATTTCTAAACCTAATATGGTCACAAAGCACTTCTTAGAAGAGGTGAATTTGGTTTGAGCTTTGAATTACAACAGATCCATTAGATGAAATATGCTCTGGGGCTATCTGTAGGAGTGACTGTGGACAAGTGGGGAGCTGGCTGGGGAGGATGGTGTCAGTATCCTGAAAGCAGTGGGAGAGGGAGGGGGGACGGAGTCTATAAGAATACCTCCTTCTCTTCCGGCCAGTGGACAAACCTGTCATTGTGAATAGAGATGGACTCTGGTATCAGCTGGGAACAGTCTAGAGGTTTAGCATCATGGGGAAGGGGCCAGGGGTTTGTTGTTGTTGTTGTTGATTGCAGAAGTGCAGTCCATTTGCTCTGCAAAGTAGGCCCCAAATTCACCTACTTTGCCAAGTGTACACTCACAGCTTTTCAGGGCTGGAAGAGATTTAAAGGTCAATCGTTATAGCAAATGCTGTCAGTGTCCTCCCCGTATCTCCTCATCACTCACCTCCATACCAAAGGTGCTGACTTCCAATGCCACCAGCACAGGGGACCAGAGTGGGGCAAACCCGAAGTGCTCGAGAGCCAGCACGCCTGGAAACAGCTCTCTATTAATGGCGTATGAGGACGTGGTGGATAAATCCCAGCTTCCTCACCCTTGGAGAGGTCACTCTGTGGAGGGCTGCAACTCTGTCTCCCAGAGCCCTGCCAGGAGTGAGCCCCAGTGCCCACGGTGATGGCCTGCCAAATAGCGCGCCCTGTATTAACATCCTTCCCCCTCTGTCTCACTTCTGTACCTCTTGACCTAGGTTTCTAAGTATCGCCTCCCAAATTAGCTACAGTAGGCTCTCTGTATTAGTGGGTTCCCCATCCACAAATTCAACCAACTCTAGACCAAAAGCATTTGAAAAAAATGTGACGTAGTTGCTGACATGTGCTATGGAGTTCGGCTTAGGATGGCTGCCTCTTTATACTGAACATGTACAGGAATTTTTTTCTTGTCATAATTCCCTAAACAATACAGCATAAAAATTATTTGCATAGCATTTTCATTGTATTAGGTATGACAAGTAATCTAGGGATAATTTAAAGTATGCAGAAGGATGTGTGTAGGTTACATGCAATTGCTATGCCATTTTATATAAGAGACTTGAGCCGCTGCAGACTTTGGAGTCCACAGGTGCTTGAACGGGCCTCCTCTGGATACCGAGGGACAACTATACTTGCACGTACATTTGAATTTTTGACTCGAGGTTACTTCTGGGGAAACCCAAACCAAGACAATTAATGAAATTCCCTCATTTTATAGCTGGGGAAACTGAGGCCCAGAGAGGAGGCGCTGGTTTGCTCACAGTCACTGAACAGCTGGTTGATGCATGACATGAGCCTGGCCTGTGGGGCCCCAGCCCTGTGCCCCACCCATTAAGCCAGGCAGGCCTTAGAGTTGTGTACCCTCCCTTCTGTCCCCCACCAAGGCTCCCAAAGTCAGGAGTCAGCCCCAGAAACTATTCTTCTTTGACTCCTGTCTGAAAAGAAAGCAAGAGGCCTCAGTAAGGGGGAAGAGGCGAGAGTCCAGCATCCGAGGCTCCCAGATGTGACCCTCATTATCCTGGAAAGTGTGCTTTTGTCTCTCTGGTAACCAGGGCAGCCGCCCCACTTATCTGATTTCAGAGAAGCAGCCACATCCTTTGGTTCCAACTACTGGGGCCTAAATGGCATATTTGCAAAATGGAGTACTAGCCCTTAAAAAAAAAAACAAAAAAAAACCAGAAGGAGGAATGTGTGGTTTGGGGGGATTTTTTTTTGGGGGGGGGGGATTGTTTGTTTTCTTTTCTCCAGGAAAGGGGCATGAAGCTTGGGATCTTCCCACATCACCATTAAAGAAGTGCAGTGTCATATAAAGACGGCAACCAGAAAATGGAGTGTAGATGGAAAGAACGGTGTCCTTTTAAAAGCAAGCAAATACATCTTAAAATGGTGAAGCTGTTTATTGTCAGTGAAAGGAATCTAAGGGGAATATTACTGAGGAACAAAGACATGTTCTGTCTCTTTAAATAACTCAAGGCAGTTTGACATCTTAGTCAACAGAAGGAACAAAGATATTGTGTGTTCAGGGAAAGGAAACTATTTTTCTCTTGAAAAGAAAGCAGATGTTATCACCTAGCTCTGGAGAAGTTTGAGGAACCAAAGCACAATTTGACACTTTTCCAGGTTCAATAAACACTGCTTTGATGTGCTAACAACCCCTAATGAAGCTGGTCAGTTAAATGAGCTAACCTTTAGGCTACTAATAGATTGTTATGACAGTTTGCTTTTCTGCATGTGGAACATTAAACTGCAGACCTCTTGAGCAAATCATTCTGTTCCTGCCTTGCCATGGAATATTTGTAGAGGGCTAATTGTAAATGCATTCATTCATTCATTCATTCATTCAGAAAATCTATTATTTTTACTATATGGTTGAAGAAATAAGCTATATACAGATGAAAGGTTAAATTGGTCACACTTATAAAGTTAAAAAAGTGGCTCATGATGTTGCAGGCAGGGTAAGGAAGTATCACTATGGCCAGGGGAAGGAAAGGGGAGATTTCACTGAGACTGAGTCTCTTTTTCCCTGGCTCTCATATGTTTGGGGGAGAATTTGAATAAATAGGTCGGAAGGAAGCCAACGCTAAAGCCAAGGTAGCCTGGCTGGGGTAGGTGGTATGTGATGTGAAGTTGGGGAGGAAGCTGGAAAAATAACTTGGGCCCCAATTTGAAGGGCCCGAGATGTTACATAAAGAAGTCTATGCCCTGGCTGGTGTGGCTCAGTGGATTGAGTGCCAGCCTGCGAGCCAAAGCATCGCCAGTTTGATTCCCAGTCAGGGCACACACCTGGGTTGCAGGCCAGGTCCCCAGTCGGGGGTCTGCGAGAGGCAACCAACATGTTGATGTTTCTCTCTCTCTCTCTTTCTCCCACCCTTCCCCTCTCTCTAAAAATAAATAAATAACGTCTTTACGAAGAAGTCTAAGCTTTTTCCTGAAGGCAAGAGGGAAAGCCAAAGATCATACACATAGGAAAAGGGAATGAGTTACTCCACAAGGCAGTCATTAATATCCCTGATACGGTGTTGATATGAGGAGTCTGTTATGAAGTACAGTCACACATATGGCTAACTTTTGGGCCAGGGATGGGACGAGAGAGGAAGGAAGGGAGTGAGCTATTAAAATTTTCAAATTACAAAGTGGAAGAGCAATTTCTCAATCAGATCAGACAACAAGGACACGCTCCCCTTGCTGGGAACCAAGACCCAGCAGCTGCGACCCAGGTCTGGCGCACACCATCAGATTGTAGCAGCACCCGTTTGAGCTACTAGTTCAAATTCTGCCGGGTTTTCCATGATAAACCCTTAGACACCTAGTATTTATACGGCTCATCCCCTGTTGCTTTAGGCTGGACCTCAGCCTGTTACTTGCTTAATTAATTTTTTTTTTCTGGCAGTCCTCCAAAATCTATCTGAGGGAGGAAAACTTCGGCAAGCTCTCTTGCATTTCTGAATTATTTGGGTTTTTCCCCTTCCACTCCTCTGAGACCAGACTTTGGGAATGTATGTTTCAGTCAATACTTTATTAAGCAGAAAGCTCAGGGAGTAGGGGATGCAGGGTAATAAAATTTTGTGGGTAATGGAGAGATCTGTTGGTAAAACTCAATTTGTTTCGGTCTTCTTTGTGGCTGCTACTTATTAAAAAATGTCAATCTGCTTTTTCTCCCCTCCAATTGTGATTAAATAGATCCTTGCTGAAGAGGATTTCTGCGGGTCACAGAGCAGTAGCGCGGTCATCAATAACCGCGGGCTAGGGAAGGAGTCAGAAAAGGAGAAGACATGGGTCACTACTCCCAACCAGGTGTCCGAAAGACACCACAGGAACGGAAGGAAACTGCTGCCACATCCCTCATGCCCCTCCATCAGCCTCCTCCCCTCACATAACCCAGCGGAGGGTCAGAATCCTGGTGTGGTCCTTTCTTTCTTTCTTTCTTCCCCCAGCCCCCACCCCCAACCTTCACCTGACTTTCAGGAGGAAAAGACAGAAATTGGGGGAAATTACTCCTAAAGAGATTTGTTTTAAATGGCAACTTCCAGGGGGAGGCCCTACGGGTTGGGACACCGTGGGTCAAGGAGGGTATTAGCAAGTTCATTTCTTGCCCTGGCTCTGTTATTTATTACCTGCGCGGCCTTGGGCCAGTAGCTTCTCCTGGTCACACTATCTGCCTACACAAAGGGAGGGGGCTGGTCTGCAGGGTCTCTTCCACGTAGCTGAAAAATTGAGATAATAAGGCCTTTCCTGCTCACCTCAAGGAGGTGTGAGCAGATCGAAATAAAATATGACTGGAACTGCTCAGTAAGCTGTAAAGCCTTATGTAATTGGGAGAGGTGAGTCTTTACGAGGCTCCCCTCTGCAGTCAGGAACTTCTTGATGCAAGCCAGGTGTTCGGTGTGATTAGATCTGAGGGAAGGGGGCTCAGGGAGACTCATGGCCTGGGCACTGGGCACAGGAAGTAAGGTGGGCAGCCCGGCTCCCTGGAGTCTCCCTTCAGGCAAGCTCCCCATTCCACCCTCAGTCTCTGCGCCCAGCAGGACACCCCCTCCCCACCTCTTTGTCCGGCTTTGTCCTATCATGCTGTGAGCACCTTCTCTCCCCCCACCCCCCCATCCCATGATTTCTCTGCCAGGGTCCTTGGGCCATCCCTGGCAGGAAGCAGGCAGATATATTTCTCATGCCCTCACCCAAATGAGAAACTGAGCCGCCTTCAGAGAGATGTTAGGGGATGGGCCCCAAGTTCCCTGGCAAGTCAGAGCCCGAACTAGGCCCAGGTCCACAGTGTGGTGGGAAAGTATGGGCTCCGAGTGCAGAGGGTTCTGATTCCTGCTGGGCCGGCCCTCTCACCAGCTGTGTGACCTTGGGCGAGCTATGTAACTTCTCTGTACCTCGCTTTCAGACGAATCTGGCAGGCCTTCTGCATGCTTCCAGGAGGTTTCAGGTGAGTTGAGGCCCCTTTGCCCGTGGCAGTGAACTCAACAGTACCCCTTACACTGAGCAATGCTTGTCACCGGAAAGGCACTTAGAAATTCCAGAGGCAGCTGAAGCTGTGAAGTGCACTGTTTTTCACATGGCTTCCACTGACGGCTCTGGAACCTTGGCCTTTCCCACCCCACCTGCCACCTGAGGACCCTGTCTGTAGAACCAGGGCCTCCCTTAAGTCCAGCCTGCCTCCCACACAGCTCTTCTCCACTCCACCCGGCTTTGACCTTGAGGCTCATTTGTTCTCATGAGGGGGCTGAGACAGGCTCACAAATCTCGGACACCATCCCTCCTCAAAGGTGCAGGGAAGTTTTCAGGAAGCAGAACTTGGAATGAGCTTCACTTTGGCCAAGGGGGCTGTGGTTTGGTCCCTTGAGCTCAGGGTTTGACTGAACCTTAAGATACCTTCGGCATCTGTGTGTAATCTCTGCTCTGTGTCCCCAGCTGCAGGACAATGGGGGCCATTTATAACTTTGCACATGGAATGAGAACATCTGGTTCAAATAATGCGTACACACACCCCAACAGGAATACATTACAATGGAGACAATCGCTCTCAAACTGAATGCACTCTCTTGCCTCTCAATTCAGGGACCACGGGAAACAATAAATAAGACAGTCTTGTCCTGGAGAAACACAGAGATCATCTTATTTACACTGCTTGCTTTAAAGTTAGGAAATCTGAGATGGCAACTAACTATCTGAGGTCACACAGCAAGTAAGAGACAGCAATGGGACCGGAATCCTGGAGGCCTGACTTCCAAGCAAAAGCCTTTCCTGGGCTCTGCCTGCATGTAGTACTCTGCCCAGAGAGGATAAGGTAGGTTCTCTGCCCTTTGGAGTCTGGAGGGTGGAGAGAGGCACCCTCTCCTGCTAAGAGGTCAGAGGATTCAGGGTCCCTATCCAGTACATGGCCTTTTATCACATGCGACAGGGCCATCTGACGCTGCCGAGGGAGACCCCAGAGTCATGGAATCTGCCGGGCGAGTTCCTTGACCAGCCAGGCTGGGGTCACAAACCCCAGGGTGCACAGGGCTTGTCCACGAGGCGGCAGCGCAGGTAGGTGCAGGGGCAGGTGTGCAGCGCAGTGGGGCCCTGGCGAGCCCTGTGTGGAGCAGCTGGTCCTGCCACCCACCCACCCTGTGATCACTCTCCTGAACGCACGCTTCCTCCACAGAAAACAGCTGCAAGGCCCCGGCTGCCTTTCTTCCATTCTTTTGCTCTCCCTTCTTGATTTCTCTGGCTCTGTCTCTTTCCAGGGTCTTGCCATTAGGGTCCTGCTACCTTAGGTCCCCACATGGATTTTCTTTGGGGAGGGGACTAGATGGAGGTGTACACCCCTTTCCCTCCTTGCCTTTCTTCTTCATTGGGGAATCAGTGACTTCTAAGGCTGTGAGGGATGAGAAATATTCTTTCCTGTCCTCCCAGAAGGCTGCCCTCCACCTTCGGTGACCTCAAAGACACTCCATTCAAACCAGCACACCCATGCCATGGCTGGCGTGGCTCAGTGGATTGAGCACTGGACTGCGAAGCAAAGCCTTGCCAGTTCGGTTCCCCAGTCAGGCCACATGCCTGGGTTGCGGGCCAGGCCCCAGTACGGGGCACATGACAGACAACCACACATCGATGTTTCTCTCCCTCTCTTTCTCCCTCCCTTCCCTTTTCTCTAAAAATAAATAAATAAAATCTGTTTTTAAAAAAAGCACACCCCACCTCTTGTAAGTAGAGCAAGGCCGAGATGCATATAGGATCTGAGTGCTGCAGAGGAATCAAGGATGATGCCTACACTTTTTTTTTTAAACCTAAACAGCTAGAAGGATGGCATTGCCACTAACTGAAATGGAGAAGATGTGGCTGACAGGTTGGGACAGCGAAGATAAGGAGTTCCATTCTGGACACATTTTTTTGTGGTCCCTAGAGGACATGCAAGTGGGAATTCTCAGAAGGCAATTGGATATACAAGCAGGGGTTCAGAAGAGAGGTCGGATGGGAGGGGGAAACTTGAGAACCCTCAGTATAGCTGGCGTATAAAGTCATGGAACAGGCTGAGCAAGAGCTGTCACTGCACTCCTCTCGTCTGACCTAACCTTCCTCATGGGGAAGAAATGGGATGGTGAATGCTAGGTGTTTAGCATGACAGCTTTAGGTGCCTGGCAGCTGGTATGTGGCTATTACAGATGGATATAGGGAGGCTCAGGGAAGGAGGGGCAGCAGCGAGGACCTTGGGGAGGGGAATTTGAAAATAGATTATTAATGGTAGAATCTAACCCCATGTTTCCTTAGGGCGGGGCCACCCTTTCTGCAGAGGTCAGATTCCCAGGTGCTCTCTGGACCCGGATCCTTTAATACAGGCTGCCTGACCCATGCGTATTCCACGCAGCCAGCACCCAGTGAGAAGAAGGATGTCTGGACATCCCAGCCTCAGCAAGACATTACCCAGGCCTCATGTTTACCTCACTCCAGCTACAGTCTGGTGGCTCTCGTGCTTCTGACTGCTGGGGGCTTTTTGTTTCCCTGCCTGACATGCTTCGATTGGACCAATCTGATATCTTCTATCCCCGCCCCATCCCATTCCATCCCCACAACAACCCCATAGAGTAGGTTATCTTGACACCTCACTACAGCAGGATGGGTGAAGTGACACCACTCACTCGCTAGGTCATCTCATGCAGTCCCATGACCTCAAACATCATGTATACCAACCAGATCTCTCCCCCAAATCAGACTCTTCTATGTAACTGCCTTTTTGGTTCCGCAGAGTACTCCAAAAGATCAGAGAGCCAGAAAAAGATCTGGTAACCTCATTGTCTCCCCTTTGAGGGGTCATTTTTTCCCCCTTAAAACATGAGAGTTGGAAAGGGTCCCACTGGCCATCTGGTCAATCTCTTCAGTTTTTATAGATGAGAAAACTGAGTCCCAAGGGAGGAAGTGACTTGACTAGGGTCGCAGTCAGGATTAATATCAGGGCTCCATGTGTTGTCACGATGTCACAGCTGCCTTTTTGAAAGTTGAGAGAGCAGTGCTCAATTCAAATAGAGTCTGACCTCATCGCCCTCCTGTCTGAAATTCTTCAGTGGTTCCCTATTGCTTCATTACCATAAAGCCTTATGAACGACAGGTAAGTCCTGCTACCTCCAACAGCATCTCCTACCACACCCAGGGACCTGCAAAACCACATCACTGGCATGTCCCTAGAAAGACCTCACATCCAACACCTTTAGACCTTTACGCAGACTTTCGTCTCTGCCTAAATGCCTCTCCACTCTATTTACATAGTCAACTTTGACTCATCCTTTATTTCAGCTAGATGCTCCATCCTTCAAGATATCCTCTCTACGAGCCTCCCCTCAATCTAGACCAGGTACCTCTCAGAGTCCCCATAGCATCCTACCACCACATGACACTGCGATCATCTGTTTTTTATTTCCTGTATGTCTCTAGGTTTGGTGAACTTCACGGCTTAAAGTACAAAAGGAAAGACTGGGTAAATCACGAGAGGTGGCGTATTAGGTTTAAATCAGGAAAGACAATGCCACACCCCACCCCCTCCCAGTCCCCAGAGGGGACTTTGGAGCAACAGATGGAGAATCAAATAGGCTTGGTCTCAGACCCCAGCTCAGGCAGTACTTAGCTATGTGGCCCATGATACCTTATCTATAAAATGAGTTGATAATCATACCCACCTCGTGGGGTGGGGTTGTCGCGAGGGTTGGATGAGGCCAATCCTGGAACAGAGTAAGGCTCAAAAAATGGTAGAAGTAGTTTTTTGTTATTCAGGATCAAACCTCTTCTCTTTGGCGGGGGGGGCAACAAAATCACATTGCCAGTTGTAGGGAGAGCACAATGTGGAGCTCAGGGTGTGCTCACCAGAAAAGAGAGAAGGTGGCCAGTAGGAAGATCAGGCTTTGTTTGAAAAGGGTCCGAGTCATTTCCTCAGGAGGGCAGTGGCATTACTTTCCAGCAGAGAACCCCAAGAAAGCCAGCAAACCGTTGACAAGCATGACCTGGAGAACTGGCTTTGGGAAGAGGTGACGCTGCCTTCCCAGGAAGGCCTCAGTGATAAACAAACAGCTACTTGCAAAGTGCCTTTCCATCCATATTCCAGACTCTGCCTCTTGTCCCCTCTATTTTCATCTTTCAGTCCCTCCTTGTGACACCTTGGCTCACCTCTCAGCCTTTGGAAAAAGCATCACACCCTGTTGGAGACCTGAGTCATAAAGGCTGGCAGAGGGGCACCCACGGGGGTGAGAGCTGTGGCTTTCAGGAGAGGCGCCTTGTGACTATGGGAGGGAGGCCCCTCGAGGGTCCCCTGTGGGATCTCCCTTGACCTCCCCCGCCTTCCCACACCTGGCTGCCTCGTCAAACTCCTGCTGAGTGCATTTCTGGCTTCAGGCCGCAGGAGCCTCTTCACTTGAATTTGGCACCTTCAGAGTGGAGCTTGTCTTTAACACTGGCCATCTCTGGCTGGGCCTGGGCCCCCTTGGCATCCCAGCCCCCTCTCCTGGGATGTAGATCCCAGCCCAGGCCCCATGTAGACCTTCCTGGTCTTGATGGAGAGCTGTTTGCAGGGACCCCACCCCCCACCTCATCACTGGCCCGAGGTAGGACAGGGCCTCCACCACAGAGCCTGTGTCTTCTGGGAAGCCTTCTCTACTCTCAAGTCCTCATTAAATCCCCTTCTTTGAACTCTTAAAGCCTTGCGCTTTTCTGTCCCGAATACAATTTGCTCTCACTCATTATTTTAATCCTTAGTTATATACTTTAAAAAATTAATCATTTTTGCATAGTGTGGTAAAAAAGAAGGCATTCTTTATAGTCACAAAATCCTGGCTTTGCTGATGGACTTAGGAAAATGAGTTCACCTTTCTGGGCCTCAGTTTCTGTATCTATTCAATGGGACAATAGTAACCTTTCTCATGTGACTAGTTGTAAGGACTGAATGGTTTAGCACATCGAGTGCCTGGGGTATAGCCTGCCACGTAATCAGTGATCAATAAATGGTAGCGTTATTATTAGGGAGACAGAGACTCAAGTTCTGTGCTCTAGGGCCAGGCTACTTGCTTTAAATGTGCTCTGTCCCAGTTTCGGGATCTTGGACACACCTCTTAACCTTCATAAGCTTTGGTTTCTTGATCTGTGAAATGGAATGAATAAGATCTATTTTTAAAGTGAGGGAACTGAGGAACAAATAGGTTAAGTGACTTGCCCCGGATGACACAGCCAGCAGGCTTCAAATACAGGATATAAAGAGTCTAGGCCTGCTCCCTTGACCACTGCTGTAGAATGATGTGAGTGACACACAGAGGCCCTTCAACAAGGACATAGAGAGGAAGGGCCATCTTTCTGCTGGGGGAGTGGGGAGTGATAGGGAAAGTTGTCCAACCTTTTGGCATCTCTGGACCACACTGGAAGAAGAAGAGTTGTCTTGGGCTACACTTTAAATACACAAACACTAACGAATACTGATGAGCAAACAAAAGGTTTTAAGTATATTTACGATTTGGTGTTGGGCCGCACTCATAGCCATCCTGGGATGCATGAGACCCATGGGCTGTGGGTTGGACAGCCCAAAGTGAAAAGTGAAAATTCTTCTAGTCCTGGAAAGACAGTGTGTATGGCTAAGCTGAGGATGAAGTTAGAAAGTCATCCCAGATGGTCGCACAACAACATGAACGTGCTTCATGCAGTAGAACTGTACACTGAAAAGTGGTTGAGATGGTAATCAATTCTAAAAATTTTAAATTAAAAATAAAATATAACTTACAACTTTCTTAAAAATAACAAATGAGTAGAGTGGTATATATTTTCTGTGACCATTCAGGAAACACAGATCAGAAAAATGGATAAAATTATGTGTTATTCCACTAGTCGGATATAAATAATGTTATTTTAATGGATAATTCTCTGGGGGTGGTTTCTATATTTTTTTATTGTTATTTACTGAAGATGGGGGCCCATTGTATTTCTATACATGTAGTTTTGTAATTCACTAAACTATAAAATTTCCATATCACCAAGTTAAAAAAGAAAAAGAAAAGGAAGCCATCTCAGGTAGGAGGACTGGCACAAGCCAAGGCATGGGAAAATGACAGTACAAAGGAAGACTGGAAAAAAGTGAGGGGTCTAGAACAACCAGAGCACAAATTACAAAGAGGAGTCTCGTGAGGAGAAAACCTGGACTGGTTGTTTGGGTCTGGAGACGAGAGGGCCTTGAAGAAAACAAGTAACTATGCCCCCTGCAAATGTGAGCTGACAGGAGGTACTACCCTTTATCACAAAACTTAGCTGAGGCTCCTGGTAGCCAAGGCAAAAAGAGAAACATGAAAAGAAAAAGAGCTTCCTTTGGTTACAGGAAAACGAAGAGCATGCGCCGTGGAGCCTGACTCCCAGGATTTGAGTCCTGGCCCTGTCACTCCCTAGCCATGTTGCTTTGACAAATTAGTTCACCTCTTTGTGATTCAGTTCCCCTACTTATAAAACAGGACAGATAATGGTGTCTACTTCATATGAATGTTGTGAGAACTAAATGAGCTAATTAATACAAAGCATTAGTACACAGCCTGACACACTGTAAACTCCCAATAAAAGTTAGAAATCATTTTTTATCCACACTTTTTCCTGGCTGAATTCTAAAATAAATTTATCTTGAGGTTTCCTTATGCAAAGAGCTGTAAGCAACATAAGGGATAGTATTCTCAATAAAAATGTGACAGTAACCATGGCTGCATTCTCAGTAAGCCTGCGTCTGACATCTCCTGGAAGTAAGCCAAGAGCAAGCAAAGGACTTAGAGAGCCAGTGCTCACATCCAGGCCCAGGGCTTCCTGACTCCCTGACATGCGCCAGGAGAGCACTTGGAAAACACTGAGAAAGGAAAGATTTTCACTCCCTTCCTGCTTGCCCTCTCTCTCCCTGTTCAGGTCATCCTCTCAGCCTGGCTTTCTGCCCAAGCCGTTTCCTGTTTCCTGGACATTTATCTTCTGCACATTCATGCTTTTTTCTCATATCATCCCCCTGCCTGGAATACTTCTTCCTTCCAGAATCCTCCTGGCAAGCTTGTTCATATCCTTCAAAACTCACTTCCTGTCTCTGGCATTCCCTAACTCTTCAAGGTCTCGGCTCCTGGAGGACTCTGCATCTCCCGCCGCTCTGTGATGCACGATGGCGATGATGGTGATAAAGGTGGTGAGGATGGCGATGATGATTTGGTACAGGCGATGAAGGTGGTAGTAGATCTCCGTTACTGGCCTTGAGGCACTAAGCTAAGTGATTTACAACCAATCATTGTTTCAATTAATTTTTACAACAACACTACAAAGAAGTTGCTATTTGCATCCCCGTTTTAGAAAAAAGGAAACTAAGGCATAGAGTGGTCCAATAACTTGCTCAAGCCACTCAGCTAGAGGCAAAAAAGAGCTGGGCACACAGTAGGCCTGCAGCGAGTATTTGCTGAATTGAAGTTAAGTGAATCAGGGTGTGGGTGGTCTAAGGAAAATGTGCCACGACTCAGGCATTGCAAGTGAAACGCATAGTTTCCAGCCCAAGCATGGAGGAGCCCGCTATTTTTGGATGGCCTTGCACAAATGTTGTGTGGGCTTCCTTTTTGCTACTAAATGTCACTGCATTAGTTTCCTAGTTTCGTTCTCCTGCCTGGGCTGGGGAGGGTTATGCAACCGGGGCCTGGAATGAGTCATTGGTGGCTCAGCTGCCAAACTGTCCACAATTGCCATGATATGGTACAGTCTTTTTCTTTTCCAGGCTATTTGTGGGTGGTTTTGTTTAACTTTTATAGTCTTTCTTTCCTTCTAATTTTGCTTCTCCCTGTCTTTTTCTTTTTCTTTGAGGGGACTGGCTATGGGTACTGAAAGCCTCAAAACTCTGGCCACTCTGTGCCTGCAAGTGCACGTTCATCTACCCTCTATGAAATCCACGTGGGAAGAGAACCCTTCTGGTGATTTGATGAGCTGCTGACCCACAAAGAAAGGTGGACAACATCTTGAGTGCGGGTGGGGGTTTCCCCACACTGGGCCAGCTGCTGCCCCCTCTCCCTCCCTCACAAGCCTGCTGGGAAACAAGCAGAATTGGGCATCAGCATCCCAAACTATAGCTATGCCCTTCCCACCCCTTACATGGACATGTTTCTGGGGTTTGCTGGGGCCGCTCTTAACTCACAGCAGGACCCAGTGACCTTGAGCCAGGGCAGCTCTGGGGCCTGCCCCCAGCCCTCACAGGACGAGCAGGGCTGAACCAGCTGCAGAGGCCAGCAGCTGTGGGCTACACTGGCAGGCAAAGCTCAGTGCTCAAGGTGACTAACATGCATATGCCACTTCCTTTGCTCCAAGTACAGTGCTGGACAGCCCGGTAGGAAGAATGACCTGATGTCCAGCTGAGAAATGATGGGTCTATGAACTGTGGCAAGGTTGGACCTGTCAGTGAAGCCAGCAGCCCCACGTGTGATGGGTGGGAATGGTATAAACAGGAGGCGGCATAGGAACTCAATTCAACACTCAAACGGAGGCTCGTCAGGCACTGAGGACCTGGGTTCAAGAGGACCCCTCAGGAGCTTAAGCTCCCATAACACTCGCCATATGTGCAGTACTTGATCATTTCTGGTCCACTTTTCATACATGATCTCAAATGCTGCTATAGGACAGGTGCCCAGCAATCTGGATTCTGGAAGAGCCAGCCCTGTCTGCCCGCTCCCCACCCTTGCAGGCAGGTGCAGAGGTCAGCATATTTGGAAACCACACATGAGAGTAGAAAGAGCCCTGGATTAGAAGGGAAAGAAGTCAGGTTTAGAGTCCTGGCAGCTCAGGCTGTGTGCATGTGGGCAACTCTCTTAACCTTTCTGATCCTCAGTTTCCCCACCTTTAAGATGAGGTGAATGATACAGTTGAGGAATGACCCACCAGTGTGGCGCCATTCTCCACATTCTATTTCACATTTTCCAATGGCTTACCATTTCACTGGGAGGAAATTCCAAAGGCCCAGGAGCCCTTGCATGACCTGCCTGGCCCACGCTACTCCTCTGACCTGATCTCCCACCCATACCCTGTTGCGTCCCTGGTTCTCCAAGCACACCAGGTTCACCTCCACCCCAGGGCCTTTGCACTGGCTGTTTGCTTTGCTGGGGGCACTCTTTCCCCAGGTGGTTATGCAGTGCCTCCTCGCCTATCAGGTCTTTGCTCAAATATTAGCACCTCAGTGAGGCCTTCCAAGAACTCCCCAAATGGCATCAAAGGTGATTGTTCCCTAAGTAATAGCACATTTTAATCTCTTCCTTTTGAAGACGGATCTTCCTTAAAAGGAAAGGTAGCTAATTCTTTCATGAAAGTGTAGGGTTTTTTTCTAAATACAAATTCTTCCCTACACACTCAGCCTCCTCCCTCCACGAAAATATTAGCTCCATGAACACAGGACTTTGTTGTTGTTCTTGTTCTTGTTTTCTGCTATAATCCATGCCCAGGATAATGCCTGGGGACACAGAGTAGATGCTCAATAAATATTTTCTGAACGAATAAAGCATTAAATGAACAAAGAGTTCATTAATACTGTTATCCTAGAGTCAAAAGAGCCAGCCCCAGTTCTAGCATTCTGATGCCACTAAGGCCAAGGTCTTCAGGTCTTTGACGCCATGATCTCACGGGAACAGCTGCAGCCTCTTCTCTCTCACAGCTATTTTAAACTCCAGTTTGATAAAACAGAGCATCAGTGCATCACGCAGTGGATGACTGCATCTTGAGCATCATGCTAACGGCTTGCAAGGGAGAACAGGGGCACTTTGCCTGTCATCAGAATCAAATGGGGTGAGAGAAGCTTCTTCATATGCCCAATTTCCTAAAGAGAGGAACAATCAGTTTGCAAGAAACAGGCCAGTCTTTTGTGATGGGCAGAGGTGTCAAGCCCAGTTGCTTTTCTGTCTGTCAAATGGAGAAGCATGTTTGGAGCAGGACCATGTCTTGCTCCTTAAACTTGACTGCCAAGCAGTCCAGAGCTGCAGGCGGCTGGGAGAACGCTGGCTGACTCCTCCAGCCTCAAGTCCCAGGAGTGAGTGCCTCCAGGATCCTTTTTAAAGCTGATTGTTCCCTAAGTAATAGCGCATTTTAATCTCTTCCTTTTGAAGACGGATCTTCTTCCTTAAAAGGAAAGGTAGCTAATTCTTTCATGAAAGTGTAGGGGTTTTTTCTAAATACAAACTCTACATTTTTAAATGCTCTTCTTTTCTCTCCCTGCCTCCCCTACCAACCCTGCTTTCTGAATAATTAAAGCAGGTTTGGGGTGGTGGGAGATGTTTATATTTCAGTAATCAATCCACTTCACAATGCTTTTACATATATATATGTATATAGATACATATATACACACTCATATGTGTATATTTACATACACATAAAAGTAAGCTGGATATATTTATAATTCATGAATTTTAAAATGATTCTTTCATCTTTTTTCATTCCCAGAAACTTCCGCCACTGCTACCTTTGTGTGTCGGGAGCATTGAAGATTCCAGGTACAGGTGAGATACACCTGAAAACTAAAATAATAGATATGTACTACTCCCCAGTGTTTGCGTGTGCCTTCGCTGCACAGAAAGCCAGCTGAGGCCCCTCGGGCGGCCAGCATCAATACTGGGGTGAGCTGAGGCCAGCCAGAAAGTGGGCAGGGAGCCCAGACCTGGTCGTCCAGCAAAAGCTAAGTCTGAGAAGCCTGGGACTCAGCCAGAATGGGGGAAGCCCTGGCTGCTTCTGGATCTGAGTCTGGAGAGGCTGATAAGGAAGCAATCCCAGGTAGATGAGCCACGACATCCACCCGGGTGGAAGGCCTGAGCACCTTGCCCCCGGAGGTCTCAGAAGCATAGCTCAGCAACCAGGGAATCAGCAAGCAGAACACGGACGGGCACCATGTGTCTGTCAGACGCCAAGCCCCAAAGGTGACATGGGATGTCCTGATTCTGCCACACACGATGACAAGATGCAAATGCTACTATGCATCTGAATGGATTGGCACCTATGCCGCTGTGAAGAGCGCCACAGTTAAGGCTTATATCATCCCACAAATAATAACAGTAATGATAACAGCTTTTTGAGTGCTTTATTATAGGACAAGCATGGTGCCAAGTGCTCTACTTTATGTTAGGTCATTTATTCTTTACAACCCTATGGGTAGATATAAATACTGAGCTTATTTTAAACCTGAAACTAAGGCAGGTGGAACAGGGGAGTTTGCTCCAGGTGGAGCTGGGCTATGAAGTCTAACTTCATAGTAAGGTTTCTCGACCTTGCACTCAACCAGGCAAGCTGGGACAGATCATTCTTTGCTCAGTAGGGCTGTTCTAAGCATTGTAGGATGGTTAGCAGTATCCCTGACTTCTACCCAGCTAGATATCAGTGGCACCCTCAACCCCATCCAAGATGTGACAACAAAAAGCGTCTTCAGACATTGCCAAAGATCTCCTTCCTTGTAGAAAACCACTGCTGTACAGCCAGGGCCACTCACAGCTAAGCCCTACCTAACAGCTAAACTGGACTGGATGTGGTATCTGAGATGGACTGAGGAGGGAGACTCAAGGTGGTTGCTCATACCAGGTCTCCCAAAGGGACCCTCACGAGAGCCCCATTCATCAGGTCATCTAGAGTCAACTAGACCCAGGGAAACAAACTCTTTCTAGTGCCGCTTGTATGCCAGGTCTGGGTTATGTATTACAGGACAAGGATGGAGATGGATTATCGGGCTGGTTGACGACACAGGACAGTCCTTTGGGCAGGTGACTAAAGTCTAGAGCAGCAAGAAAATGGGGACTAGGGACTAGATTCCTTTGCTGTGGTCTGGTCCTGAGCCCTGGGCAATTCACTAGTTTTTCTCTGTGAAATCTATCATGAGGGCCTTGCCTTACAAGGCAGGTAGGTGAGGTTAAGTGATTCTGGTAGCCCGTTGGCCTGAGACAGAGCGGGACTGCTTGTCCCTACTTCCAGCATGTTCTTCCCACCACCTGTTGCCCTGGGAGGAAACTGTGCTCACCATAGGCCTCCCCTCCCCACAGAGGAATCTGCTGTCCAATCTCCGTTTTACTATTTTCAATCCGAGGCTGAGTGACAGATAACCTGTGGCTTTCTCAGAGTCACACATAACTAGCGATTGCACAAGGACAATATCCCAGGCCTCTGAATCACGCCCTCTGCCACTCCCCACTGGTGGTTCTCAGAATGTTGAAGAACAGGGGTCTCCAGAACCTGACCCTAGCCTCCCACAAGGATCAGGTCACACATGTTTATTGAGGTTCTCCTGTGCGCCCAACTGTGCCAGGCCCTGTGAGGGATGCCAAGAAGTGCAGTTCGCAAGTCCTGACCTCAGGGAGATCACAGTGTAGCTACAGAGATGAGACAGAAGCTAAGCAATTGGTCTATAGGTGAAACGAGAGGAGGAAGGGCAGGAGGTACGGCGGGGAGCGCCCCAGTTAGTTTCAGCAGTTGGGGACACAGGTGGAAATATAGGGTTCAGGGGACGGTGCTGACTCCCTCTGAGCCTTGATGAGTCCAAGGCCTGTAGAACACCCAGGGGAAGGCCACGTAGCCAGGTCAGAAGCTCCTGCGGAACCCTGGGCCTAGGGTGGGGCCCGGGGGCCATCATTGTAAAGAGAGGGATTGCGTTGCAAGAGGAGAGCAGGTGACACAGGAGGGTGTGCAGGAGGAGGAACTGCCAGAGAAAGAAGAAGCTACAGGGACAAGTGAAGGGGTAACTGGAGAGCAAGAGGGAAAACCAAGAGTGGGCAGTGACCCTAAAGCCAGAGTGTCCTGCCAGGAGGGCCGGTGAGATGAGGACGGAAGAGGGCCGACTATCATTAGCAACAAGGAGGTGCCCAGGACCTTATGGAGAACAGGCTGAGGTGGGTGGTGGGGGCAGAGCTACAGGACAGCAGGTGGGAGAGAAGTGGGTGGGAGGTGAGGAGAGACATCACCTTCAAGGAGCTTGGCTACAAAGAAGACAAGAGGAGGCTGGAGCTTGAGGGAAGTGCAGACTCTCACTTTCAAATTCCTGCCATTTGACCATGGAAGGAACTGGAAGATGGGGGAAGCCCTGAGATATTTCCCCATAAAGTTGTCAGAGACTACTTCCTCCAGTGGTTAATTCCACTTCCTCCTCTGGCCCACCCACCATGTGTGCACCCCTTCTCCCTGCCACATGGGTTCTGATTTGGTGCCGACCTGTCACCCTGGCTTGGCCATTGTATGCACAGTGAAGAGGTGGCTCAAACCAGGTGGTAAATGAGAGATGCCCTGGGGTTCTCAGTGCCCTGGAGGGAGTTCAGACCCAAAGCCTATGGACTCTGAACCGCATGTTTTTGCCAAACGCCTAGTCCAAAGTGTTTCAGATTTTTCCAATGAAGAACTTCTGCTGACACCTGGAAAGGAGTCCATACCCCAGGATCGGGGTCAAAGTAGAGTACGGAGCAGCCACTGCAAGCCCAGTATTTCTCTAAAGCTTCATGTTTTAGCTTAAAAATTCATGCAGTTTTGCATCCTACTCTGTGATGTACTTGTGTGTTTTGGAGATTTAAAATTATGTCCTGAACTGCTTACCTTCATGTGAGACTAACACTCAAGGAAGGTGTGCCATTTTGTCCCTTGGCACTCCAGGTAGGACGAATGGGTCTGACCTGCATGCCCCCACCTCCCCATGTCCACATGCACGCACACACACAGACATTTCACAACTGAGGAGACTGAGGCTCAGAACTGGAATGTTTTTACCAACACCCAGCCAAAGCACTGCAGGCCCAAGGTCACACAGCAAGTGCATACACTCCGATCTAGGTCCATAGACTCCCTGTCCAGTGCTCCTTCTACCCACCTCTGTTGGCACGGGAATCAAGGGTGGCACAGCCTTGCTGGAGAGATTTCAGGTTTCCACCTTTGATTTTGGCAGGTGAAGTTAGTAACAGGGGGCAGGAGGTTTATAGTGAAAACTAAGCAATTTAATTATTTGGACTCCACAACTAGATTCCGATGCTTTCACAACGCAGACACTATTATTAGAATTACAGCCATGCACGGGGAAGCTGAGAAGCTTCAAGAAGGACTTTCTGCTCCAAATTATCTTCTGTATTTTGGTGTTAAAAGATTTGAAATACACCTTCCTGTTAAGCATTGCCCTTCCCCATCTGTCAAATTTACGGATGGAATTGTGTCTCCCCTAAATTTATGTGTTGAAGTCCTAAGCCCAGTACCTCAGTTAAGATGAGATCTTTAAGGTGGGCCCTAGTACGATATGACTGCTGTCCTGATGAGAGGAGGAGATTAGCACACAGAGGTGCTGTGGAGGGAAGAGGCACAGGGGAGAAGTGACCACTTACAAGCTCAGGAGAATGGCAGGGAGGAGACCCTTTCCTCACAGCCCTCGGTGGGAACCAACTCTGCAGACACCCTGAGCTTAGACGTCTGGCCTCCAGAGCTGCGAAATCATACATGTCTGTTGTTTAAGCCACTTGGAAACTAATACAGTCATCTTTGCTTATGATCGTGGAAGAAAAGCAGTCGGATTCCTGCAGCAGGAAAGCGTGATCCCTTAGCAAAGACGCTGCTGTCTTTGAGCTGGGTCCTTCGCTGGGTGCCTCACGCATGGCATTTCATTTCCTCCTCACTGGAGAAATAGTAACAACAAAAACAGTTGCTCACATTTATCGATCATTTTTTGTGTACTGGGCAGTTTTTAATGCTTTACATTTAGTACCCCCTACATGAGGCATTATTGTTCCATTTTAAAATGAGGAAATTGAGTCCTAGCAAGGTCAAAAGCATAGTCCAAGGCACTCAGCTAACCGTAAGTAGCTGAACCAAAATTAGAATTTACTTTCCACCCACCTTTCAATGTACTTTCAGGGTGAATGAGCTTCCCAGGCCTTTCCGCCTGAGTGGACGGACTGGTAGATGACCCTTAGGCACTTCGGCCTAGAGTGGGAAGAAGGGGAAGGAGGGGACTGCCCCGGTGCCAGGAACCCTGCACCTTCTGACCTCCTGGAAGCCCTCCCTCACCCCCCCTGCAAGTCCAATGGGCTTGGCCCTAGTCTGGCTGACGTAAGTCTGCTGGAAATTCCTCTGCCTAGCGATCAAGGCTTGCAGAACAAAAGCTCTCACCGCAGGAAAAAACTTCCTGCTGGGCCCTAGCGAGAGGGCTCGGATTTCAACCACACAGCCGGTGAAGTCATCAGTCCCGGGCCGCGGCAAAGGGGCTCCCGAGGGCAAGGAGCAGCTGGGTAGGAGGCCTCAGGAGCTCTTCTTCGCCAGGCAGGGGCCCGCTCGGCAGCGAGGAGATTCCCCCGCAGACGGTGGAGAAGGGCTGCAGCTGGCCCTTGGGACAGCCCTTTCCCATTCTGACCCCAGCCAGTCTTCTCATCATGATTGTGTCCTTACCCACATCAGCGGTGCAATTTGGCCCAGGGCTGGAGAAGGGGAGTCAGGGGCTCAATGATTCTCAGCAAATATTAAACTGGGGGTGCGAGGATTTGAACCCTGTCCCTGATCCCTCCCTTAAATTCTTAAGAGAAACTGTGCTCCTCCTGGTCCTTTGAATACTAAGCAAAGGGGAAAAGAAAGGCCCTCCAACAAAGACCCGGGTGGAAAGGAGCCAGATTGCCAAGACGCCACCTCCCTTTCACCAGCTGGCCATCCTGCCCCCAGTGGAGCTCTGAGGGCTGAGGGGGTAGAACATTCACTTATTCACTCACTCGCTCATTCAGCACATTAGGTCCCTGCCAAGTGTGTGGGTCAGGTGTTGAGCTGCGGATGCTGGTCAGCCTGGGCTCAGCAAGGAGGGCCCCACGGTCAAGGCAAAGGGAGGAGGTAATGAAGGAAATGGACAGAAAGCAGCTGGAGACATGACATTATCATGAACAAGAGTGTTCCTTCATAGTCAGGTACCAGCTACAGACATGGCAGGGTGGCACAGTGCCCCATCTATGCCTGCCAGGCTCTGCTCCAGCCACTTGCCATGGAATTTTGTTTAATCTTCACAGGCACCTACGGGGCTATCGAGTGCACACGAGGATCCCCAAGCCACACACCCTTTCTTTGGGTACTAGGACCCCTTCCCCATTTAAGTGAGTGAAGAGTCCCTGAGGTCTTATTTGTCCTGAGTGGCCCTGGCCTGTGGTCACAGAAGACTGAATTGGGTCAATGAGATTGTCCTTGAGAATTTGGAAGTGGGATGTGGTATCACCTGAGGTTCACAGGAATCAGTTCTGGAAGGAGAAAGAAAGAAGGAGAAGGGAAGAGGGAAGAGGAGGAAGGGGGAGAGAGAACGAATAATGTGGCAGGTAGCTGACAGCAGTGGAAGGGCTGGTGATGTTCTTGTCTGGCCGCCTTCTACCCTGGGTTCTCCAGACTTGCCTACATTTTTACAAAGCATTCTGGTTTGTCTGTGCTGGTTTGAGTCGACTTCTGTCACTTTCATCCACGGAGTCTGAAGTAGACAGTTTCATGATGGCAAGGACCAGATGTTGCTCACCAGTGTGTCCCTAGCACTTGGCACATAAAAAGTCCTTGGTAAATATTTGCTGATGTTTTAATGAAGAGTAGGGGTTCAGAGGAGTGGCCTGATAGGGATTCAGGTCTCACACTAATTAACAGCTGAGATCTGAACTGGGTCTTCCAGGGTCACGGCATGTACTTTTTCTACTATACCATGTCTTCTACAGTTTTTATTATATTAAAGTCACAGGCAGTCAGAGCTGGAGTGGATATGAAAGATCAGGAAGTCTGACTTCTTTGTTTTATAGATGGGAAATTGGGGCCTAGGGAGGGGAAGTGGCAGAAGTCTCTTGATTCCCATGCAGCCTCCTATCCCAGGCCGGCAGTTAGCCATCGAGCGTGTACGTGCGTGCATGTGAGATATAGCTGTGCTGGTTGTTGGACTGCTGCAGTACTTCTATACCTGTTGGAGAACAGCTGCTGCCAGGGGCCCTCAGGGCCTCCTTTCTCCCTAGCCCCTCTCTTGAAGACCGTGGGCCTCCCATGACCCACAGAGGTGATGCTTGGCCCAGCAGGAGTCTCTGGCCCATGGTCAGTACTTATGCTGCTCTGCCTGTGACATATTTTGAATATCAGCCTTGTGCCTACCTCATGTGATCTGAGGAGTTCTGGTCACTTTGCCTCCACACCACAGAAAGCCTCCCAGCACAGCTGCTGTTCCACTGGGCAGCAATGGTTCCTGTATCCTTTCATTCTTTCATTCCACCAGTATGTACTGAGTGCCCCTAATGGGCCAGGCTTTCAGTCCCCAGGAGCTCCTGCTCCCCACCACCTAAATGTAGGTGGCATCATCAGCTTCAGGGCTCGGGACCCCTAAAGATCTTAACCTGGTGGAGCTGGCAGGCAGCTGAGAGCGAATTCCATGGCCACGAGTGGGGGCTGGGCTGAAGTTCTGGGAGGAGGAATGAGGACTAGAAAGAAGGTGTGTTAGGACTTCTACTGCCAGGGTACTGTGTACTTTATGGTGCGGGAGCGCATTCTGCCTCAAACCAGGCGAAGCAGGTTGGCTTACACCATTTTTCAGAGAGAGGAAACTGAGACTCAGTATTGCTGAGCGATTTTCACAAGGCGAGATTACTAATAATTAATGGAACTGGGATTTGCACCTAGAGGTGGAATTTACACCTACATGTGGCATTTGGTCAATAGCAAACAAATGATCTTTCTGGCTCCAAAGCACAGGTCTTTTCTACTACATTTGAGAGAAAATGATGTGGACGTCACCCCCCTACCCAAATAATAATAGCTAACAGTTATGCAGGACTTACTGTGTGCTAGACGCTGTCCCAAGCACTTTATATACATTGACTCACTTAAGTTTCATTTGACAGATGAGGAAACCAAGACACAGAGAGACTGTCACTTCCTTAAGGTCTCAGAAGAGGCCTGTAGTGGAGCCAGTGTTCAGCCCGGTAGGCTGGCTCCCGAGTCCCTGCTTTGAACCGCTCCCTACCAGCCTGCCGGCTTCCCACGGCTCTACCCAGCACCAGCTTTTGCGAGGCCACTTGGATAAGCATGTGCTGACACCTCAGAGCTGGTCTGTTTGCATTTCTCTCATTTCTGATGGAATTATGTACCTTTTTATGTTTTGATATACCGTCTGTACTTCCCGTGTAAACTGTCTGTTCATCTCTTTTGCTGCTTACTGAGTGGAATCTGGGCACTAATTTTAGCTTTTTGTGAAAAAGCAAAAATTAATATTTTTAGATGTATCAGTGGATTATGTTTTCTGGGCTGTTATTTTCCTCTTGTGATGTCCTATATTTTATTCAACAAAAGCTTCCTATTCTTTAGTTTAAAAATTTAATCTTTGTTTCCTCTGGTGATAGATTCTTTTCCAATGTGATAAATGTGGAATTGCACTTTCTTGTCTTTTTGTGGCTTGTTTTTCAGACGTTCATAAAATCTCACCTACAATTTATTGCAGAAAATGATAAAAGGTGTAACTCTTCTCTGTATTAGTCACAGTTCATTTTAAAACATTTATGATACAGTAATTACTTTCCTCATTGTTGGATTATTTCTAGTTTTACTCTATATTGAATTAATCTGGGATCGTTTAGTATCTTCTACAGACCATTCCTCCCCCAACTGGTACCATATGGTTTGGATAATTGTCACTTTGTAATATGTTATGAAATCTGGTCGGTTAAATTTACTATCACACCCTTTAAAAAGAAGCTTAGTCTTTTTTTCTTTAACCATTTAATTCATTTATCAAATTCTTATAAAGTACTTCTTGGGGGCCCTAAGAGGCAGTATTATACATTAAGTCTGTATAGAAACTCAAGGAAAATCGTTGCCTTTGTTACTTCTAATCTTCTAGCCTGGAGGGAGTAGTTTCTCCATTTATTTTCATCTTCCTTTATTTCTCCCAGGAGGGTTCTATAATCTTCTTTGAAGAAGTCTTATGGCTTGAAACAATGTCCAAGTATTGAGTGTTCAATGTTTAAATGAAGGTAACAAACTTTCCTGTGTATTTTCTGTCTATGTAGCATGGGTACGTGTGTCAGAATGAGAGATCTCTTGGCTCATGGGAAGGTCTCAGCAACTTGAAAACTGGGCATTCACCTTGGAGAGTGGCAGATGCCTGAATAGTTGCAGGCAGTGGGAGAAAGTGTCCCTGGGCAATGGGGCTTGGGATGGACAGATCCTGGGGGTCTGCAAGAGGGAGGCACTAAATGGGGAGTGAAACCACATGAATGGCCATGACCTGCCATAGACGGCCTACAGGGAGAGTGGAGATGGGGGAGCAGGAGGGCCGTTTGGTCCAAGCCTTGCATTTAGACTCTTGACATGGGCTCCAAATAAGATTATTTACGTAGTCAGTGGGTCCTTTTGAGAAGCTACTAGCTAAGGGTATGACATCCTCAGAATCTTTGTTATGCTCCTACCCCAAATTCTCTCCAACATCTGAAAACTTGCTTCAGGAGGAGGTGGGAATCTCTGACTTCTGCATAATTCCTACTGTATGTGCCAAAGCCCGTGCTTGGAGCTCTGTTCTGGCTATTTTGTTTAATCCTCACTGCAAACTGATGAGGTGAATGTCATTACACAGTTCTGCGATGAGGTACCTAAGGCTGCAAGACATTAAAGATGAAACTCAAAGGACTAGTAAGTTTCAGGTCCTGTAATTGAACTCTGTGTTGCCTTCAAAGCCCATATTCTTCCCATTCACCACTATGCTTTTTCATAGCACAGGATCTCAATGAGTGGCTTCGTCACTTGGGAAGGAATGAGACAACAGCAAACCAAGGTTTGACCAGGTCATTCACTCATTTTCTCATTCATTCACTTACTCACCCAACAAGCATTTATCAAGCATCAGTTATGCATTTCACTTTTCCCAGGGTGAAATCATCCACTCCATGGTTTCAACCACTAAGATGCTGAAGACTCTCACATCTATCCTTCCAGCTGAGAAGGCAGGATTCTTTCCGAAGGAAAACTTGGTTTCTTTCCTAAACTTCCCACTTGAACAGCCAGCTCCCTGTTGGTAAATCAAGCAGGATGCCTCATGTCTTACCACGTCAGAATGGAACTGGCTGTTTCTCCCTCATCTCCCACCTTTTCTGTTTCTTCTTATTGAACAATGCCAGCATCTATCCTGCCTCTTGTCCATTCCTTATATCCAATTTTTCACCAAGGCTTACTGGTGTTCTTCTGAAACATGAGTGAAACTGTGTCTCCCTCTCTGCCTCAACAACTACCCCGTTGGGCTGAATCCTGCCCATTTGCTGAGGCTGCCCCTTGGCTACTCCCCTCAGAGCCTGACTTTGCTTTGGTATCCCTTCTGTGTCTCAGGTGGACCTCCGTGAACCATGACTCTTGGTATTTTCCAGGGCTGAGAAATGCAAATCCAACTTCGGTGCCAACCCTCCAAACTGGACTTTTGTGCCAGCAATGTCAATCATAGTGCCTGACTTTTAAGTCCCTGACAAGGGGACGTGGCCCCATTATTACCAACTGTTCAGAAGGGCAAATGTGTTTTGGGCCAGGTCAGCTGATGGCAACAGTGGTGGCCACCTGGCCCAAAGGCAGCTGGATGATTGACTGGCCAGCAACACGTGACAGGGTTTGGTGTAAAAGAGGCATGTCGAGTCGATCAGATTCTCCCGAGGGAATGTGGGCACAGAAATATTGAGAGAATGAGGCAGTCAACAGTGGAGATGGAGACTGAGGAGTCACGAAGCAGAGTTGGGGCTGGAGAAGCCACTAGGAGGGTCTTGTGCGATGCAGAGTATGCAACTGAAGAGGAAGCTGGCAAATACAGAGGAGGATAGAGCTGACACCAAACATAGGAGCCATGAAAAGGAAGCTGTGCATCATAAACAGGATTCTTTAAGTGAAATACATTTATCTTCAAGGAAAAACTCCCCTTATTTTCTGGTTTTGCTACAGACTGATAAACATCACAGTGGGATTTCGGGGTCCCTAAGCCTGACTCACATCAAACATGCCCTGTTTTAGACTGGGGGTTGGAGAGAGGTGGTAGGAGTCTTGCAGGACGAGAGAAACAGCCTCAGATCTTCCCTCTGGGAAATCGAGACAATAGCAACTGCTGGCTTTTTTCTACTGAAGCATCACCACATGTGGTGAGGCATGGATGCTGTACTTCAATATTTAGCCTTCGGTGCTGTGGGAGTCAGAGATGTTTGTTATTCCGACGGCTGGTGTTTGGAGAGCACATTGTCTCGGCCATGATGCCTGGTGTTCACCAGTTGTTCCATTGTCTGGGGGCCCCCACCAGCGTGAGATCACAGGCTGGTCCCGCACATGTTGTTTCTGATAAGGCCCAGGAGGGTTGTATCTGATCTGATTCCCTGAGGGAAGCTGGGGCCCCGTGGGCACAGACATGTCAGTGTTTAGAGAAGAGGTTTGCATGCATGGGCTCTGGAGTCAAACCTCCTGGATTTATAAACTAGCTCTACCACTTACCAGCTGGGTGTCCTTGGGTAAGTCACTAAATCTCCCTGTGCCTCAGTCTTCTCATTTGTAAAATAAGGATAATAATTATATACAGTTCATAGAGTTTTATCATGATTACAGTAATATATTAAGTTGGCCTATATAAAAATAGTCATTCTTATTGGTCAAAAATAGTTTATCTTTATACAATTAATGACTAGTATATAATAAATGCTAGCTAAAAGTGTAAAAAATCATATTAACATCTATTATTATTATTTCAGCCCTTTTCTGACAGTGGGTACCAGCCATCTTTGACCAGACCTTGCCCAGACTGGTACAGAGAGGACAAGGAGTGCTGAGGTCCCCTCCTGTACCACAGGCACCAGGAGACTCTGGGTTCCTTATGCTAGGTCTGGGTCTGCCACCATCAGCTGTGTTGCTTCCCCTCCAAGTTTCTTACTCTTGACAAAATTCATGATATTGGACAAGCTCATACAAACCTCCTCTACCTCTGATTATCTGATTCTAAGTGGTCCCAGACCACAGCGATTTCTCCTTTTTACATCCCAGCTCTGTGTGTCATTTGTTTGCCACTTGCAAATTAAAAGGTCTAGGACCCAGCCTCACATTTGTCCCTGCACTGCCTCGAAAGCCTCACTAGCTTGCGACAACGAATCAAGGCTGTAGTCCTCTTGTTGCCCAAATTACAACTTAGGCCACGATGAGCTTTACTATAAGAAATAGAAGATTTTTTTCCCTTTACCTCCCCAAGTCATGATGACAACAATGCCATTTATTTATCACAGTCTGTATATCAGGCATTGTTCTAAGTGCTCACAGGTATATTAAAATATTTAGCATTCACAACAACTCCATAAGGTATGTCTTATGATTTCCATATTTCTGCTGAGGAAACTGAGGGACAAAGCATCTTGCCCAAGGCCATGTAGCCAATAAGGCAGAGCCAGGATTTAAACCAGGGTCCATGTTCTTGGCTACAAACTCTACTCCCTTGGTAGTCCCTGGAAATTCTTACCTGTTCCACACAACAAAGAAAACCCTAGAACCAGATGGCTTCACTGGTGAATTATACTAAACATTTAAAAAGAATTAATGCCAATCCTCAAACTCTCCAAAAATCAAAGAGGAGGGAACACGTCAAAACTCATTTTATGAGGTCAGCATTACCCTCATACCAAAATCAGATAAGGGCACTACAAGGAAAAAATTAAAAGTCAGGCCACTGTCCCAGATGAACATAGATGTAAAAATTCTCAACAAAATATTGGGAAACTGAATTAACAACACAGTAAAAAGATCACAGACCATAATCAAGTGGGATTATCTCTGGGATGCAAAGATAGTGCAACATATGCAAATCAATAAATGTAAAAGCACATTAACAGAACGAAAGATAAAAGCATGCCATGGCTGGGTGGCTCAGTTGGTTTGAGTGTTGTCCCATGAACCGAAGGATTGCAGGTCCGATCCCCAGTGAGGGCACATGCCTAGGTGGCGTGTTTGAAACCCAGGCAGGGCACTTAGAGGCAACTGATTGATGTTTCTCTCTCTCTTTCTCTCTCAAATCAATAAACATATCTTGGGTGAGGATTAAAAAAATGTTTTTTTAATTTAAAAAATTATATGATTACCTCAATATGTGCAGAAAAAGCATTTGACAAAATTCAACATCCTTTTATGATAAAAACTGTCAACAAATTAGGTGTAGAAGGAATATACATCAACATAATAAAGGCCATATATGACAAACCCACAGCTAATACCATACTCAATAATGAAAATGCTGAAAGCTTTTCCTCTAAGATCAGGAACAAGACAAGGATGCCCACTCTTACCACTTCTGTTCAACACAATATTGAATATCCTAGCCAGAATACTTAGGCAAGAAAAAAAAAAGGCATCCAAATGGAAAGAAACAAATAGAATTATCTTTGCAGATGACATGATCTTATATATAGAAAGCTCTACAGGCTCCACCAAAAAAAAAAAAACAACAAACAAAACTATTAGAACTAGTAAACAAATTCAATAAAGTTGCAGGTACAAAATTAGCATACAAAAAATCAGTTGTGTTTGTATACACTAACAATGAACAATCCATAAAAGAAATTGAGAAAAATATCCCATTTATAATTACATCAAAAAATAAAATATCTAGAAATAATTTAACCAAGGAGGTAAAAGATCCATATACTATAAATTATAAAACATTGATGAAAGAAATGAAGAAGAAAAAAATAAATAGAAAGATATGCCATGTTTAAGAGTTGGAAGATTTGATATTGTTAAAATGTTCATATTACCCAAGGCAACCTACAGATTCAATGTTACCCCTGTGAAATTTCAATGGCATTTTTCACAGGAATAGAAAAACCAATCTAAAAGTGTATATGGAACCACAAAAGACCATGAATAGCCAAAGCATCACTGAGCAAAAAACCAAAGCTGATTTCAAAATAAACCACTACCTGATTTCAAAAACATAATACAAAGCTATAGTAATCAAAACAGCCTGATACTGGTATAAAAACAGGCATATAGACCAATGAAACAGGATAGAAAACCCAAAAATAAATCCATGCCTCATGACCACTTGATCTTTGACAAAGGCGCCAAAACACACAATAAGGAAAAGATAAGTCTCTTCAACAAGTAGCGTTGGGAAACTAGCCATCTATGTGGAGAAGAATGAAATTTGAGCCTTGTCTTTCTCCATATGGAAAAATCAACTCCAAATGGATCAAAGACTTAAATATAAGGCCTGAAACTATAAAACTACTAGAAGAAAACATAGGAAAAAAGATTCTTGACATTAGCATGGACAATGATTTTTTTAAATATAACCCCAAAAGCATAGGCAACAAAAGTAAAAATAGACAAATGGGATCACATCAAACTAAAGAGTTTTGGTACAGCAACAGAAACAATAAAGAGACAACTAATGGAATGGAAGGAAATATTTGTAAACCATACATCTAATAATAGGTTAATGTCCAAAATATATAAGGAACTCAACTCAATAGGAAGAAAATAAATAACCAGGTTAAAAAATGGACAAATGACCTGAATAGAAATTTTTCAAAAGAAGACATACAAATGTCCAACAGGTATAAGAAAACGTGATCAACATCACTAATCATCAGGGGAATGCAAATCAAAACCACAATGTGATATCGCCTCACACCTACTAGGATGGCTATCACTAAAAAAAAAAATCACAAATGTTGGCAAAGGTCTGGAAAAAAGGAAATCCTTGTACGCTGTTAGTGGAATTGTAAATTGGTATAGCCATTATGGAAAACAGTATGGCTGTTTCTCAAAAAAATAAAAACAGAAATACCATATGATCCAGCAGTCTCAGTACTGGGTATATATCCAGAAGAAGTGAAATCAGTATGTGGAAAAGAGATCTGCACTCCCATGTTCAATGCAGCATCATTCGCAGTAGCCAAGACACCGAATCAACCTAAGTGTCTGTTGATGGATGAATGGGTAAAGGGGTTATGATATAATACAATGGGATATATTCAAGGGAAGAAGGAAATGTCATTTTCAACAATGTGGACGAACCTGGAGGATATTAGGCTAAGTGAAATGAGCCGGGCACAGAAAGACAAATACTGCAAGGTCTCACATATATGTGGAATCTAAAAAAAGTCTAGCTCACAGAAGCAGAGAGCAGACTGGTGGTTACCAGGGACAGGGAGGTGGGGGAAATGGGGAGATATTGGTCAAAGGGTACAAAGTGCAGTTGTATAGGATGAATAATATGTCTAGAGCTCTAATGTAGAACATGATAACTGTAGTTAATACACTGTATTGAATACTGGAAATTTACTAAGAGAGTAGATTTTGGGTCTCTCACCACATACCAAAAAATGGAAATTATGTGATATATGTTAACTTGCTTGACTGTAGTCATTATTTCACTGCGTCTATCAAATCATGTTGTATACCTTAAATATACACAATTGTTATTAAAAATATTTTTAAGATCTACAGGTGTGTTTTTATTACTAACTTTTTTATTGTTGTTCTAGTACAGTTATCCCAGAGAAGGAGAAAAAAGTTAAACACACACCTACAATATAGTCTAGCTATTCTGCTCCCAGGTGCTTGCCCAAGGGAACAAAAGCATATGTCCACACAAAGACATGTACATGGATGTCCATAAAATATGAACACAGGGTATAATTATCATGGAATCTATTTCATAAGTGGTTAATAAGGTCGCTCAAAACTTACTTCTTAGGTATTTGTGAACTCACTGTGTAGTGAGTTGAACGTAACTAGCCGTACTTTAAAGGTCCGTAGCTCAACGTGGCTGCATTATTCAATCCGGGGTTGCTAGATGAAACTCATAGATTACATTAAAGTATTACTTGACTAAAAACAATAAAACTACTCTAAGAGAAATAAAAATGAAGTGGAAAATTCAATCATGATCCACTTTTTTTTTTTTTGACAAATCAAGTCATTTATTTTTTCCCCTGTTCCCATCTGGTACTTGTCTGCATGCATAAAACATTTTTACATAGTTGTAAAATTCCAATTTTGCATTCAGCTTTGAAAAACAATTGTAATGTGGTAAACGGTTTTCCACATTGCTACTTAGTCTTTACAATTGTTTTTAATGATCATGTTCTTTACTTTGTGGCTCTACCACTCTTTAGTATTTCCCCTACTGCTGGACACCTATAGATTTTTTTAAAAAGAAAGAAAAAAATTTTTATTAGAAAAAATGTTTTAGTCAATATCTTCTTGCATAAACCCTTGTCTTTCTTTTGGATTACTTCCTCGGGAAAATTCCTTGGAGTGGAATTATTGGATTAAAATATATGAACGTTTCTATAACTCTCAAAATATATTGTTAAATGGATTTCCATCCATTCATTCACCACATATTTATTGAGCCCTTTCTTCTTGCCAGACACTGATTAAGTGTTGAGGTTACAGTGGTGAGGAAGAACATCCAGTCTACTTTCATTGGCCCTACCGTCTAGTCGGAGAGACAGACTCCATCAGGTCGTCACACAAATGGATAAAATTGTAACCATGCTAAGCATTACTAAGGAATGAGAGACATGGAACTATAAAAGTATGTCATAGTGGAACTTTGCCTGGTGGTTAATGGGAGGATTTCCTAAGGAAAAAGTGATTAAGCTAGGGACTAAAGGATAACTAAGAGCTAATTAGACCAAAGAGGGGGAATGGAGAGCATTCTAGACAGAGGGAGCAGCACGCACAAATGCCTTTGGCAGCGTTAATAAGACCGCAATAGCTGGAGCTCGAAATGCTGGGGGAGCCTGGGGCAAAGCCAGGCAGGGCCTGTGGGCTGTGAAAAGGGTGTGTCTTCAGTTTGAGGGCACTGGACCCTCCGGAACTGGATGTGTGCTTTGAAACACTCACTCAGCTGCGGTATGGAGGGAGGGGAAGTTTGAAGGGGTGGGCAGCTGTTGCAGTGGTCAAGATGAAAGACGATAGCTGCTTAGATGACAAGAGTAGGGACAGAAATAGAGGTAAGTGAACACATTTAGGAAATATTGAGGAAGTAAAATTGACAAGACTTGGTGGTGGATTTAATTTAAGATGTGTGGGGGCAGAAACAGGCTGAATGGTGGTGCCATGCACAGACATAGGGAGCAGCGGAAGAAGACCAGGATGGAGGTGTCTGTTTTTTTCATAAGGAATTCAAGGTGTCTTTGAGATAGGCCAGAGGAGTTGTCAGGTGGGCAGCTGAACTCTGGCTCTGAAGCTCAGCAGAGCTGGGTTAGAGCCATGAACTTATGAGTCATGAGTGCATGACGACTAAAGCCCCAGACATAGATGGGCTTGCCTGAGGAGAAAGGTCAAGGGCGGTCATAGTCTAGACCAGGTGAGCGTGGAACTCCCACTTACAGGTGGAAAAAGACAGCTGGCCAAGGGACTGAAAGAGATACGGAGGAAAACCAGAAGGACTCCGTGTCACCAAATCCAAGAGAAGCGTTCCAAGGACAGAGTGGTCAACAGTGTCAGGGTGCTGCCAAGAGGTCCCAGCAGACGGACTTAGATCCATGATGACTTTGGCAAGACCTGTAATGATGGAGAAATAAGAACACAGGGACAGCATGTTTATGCAGCCCTTTCTGGAAGCACGGCCGAGATGGGGAAGTGGGAGGGTAGCCGGAGAAGATGGGATGAGGGTTTGAGGGAGGAGTTGTGGTTTTTGTGTGTGTGTTTTCCAGAAAGGAGGATTGTGTGTATGTTGAATGCTATTGGGACAGTTTGGGTCAAGAGCACATGAATGATAAGAACAGATACTACACTTGATCTTAGCCAAAAGGTATGTGGAACCTAATGAACAAACTGAACAAACAAGCAAAATACAGAGAGACTTATAGAGAGCAGGCTGACAGCTCTGCAGGAGGGGTGCTGGGGAATGGAGGGATTGAGCAAAAAAGGGAAAAAAAAGAGGAAGAAACCATGGACTTGGACAACAGCATGGTGGTTGCAGGGGGTGGGGTGTGGATGAAGGTGGAAGACGGTATGGGGGGATAAATGGTGATGGAAAAAAATAAATTTTTTTTTTTTTAAAGAGCAAGTGGGGAATGTAAAGAGAGAAATTTCAATAGATAATAAGGTCCCTGAGTAGGTGGGGGAGGAGGAGGTCCAAAGCCCAGGTGAAGGGGTCGACTTTGGGTAGGAGAAGGAATACCTCCTCTCCTGTAACAGAGCTCCACAAATTTAAGTAAGGACTTAGAAGAGTTCTGAATTTGGTTTAATGCTGTGCTTTTGCTGTTTTGAAATTCTTAATAATTTTTGAACAAGAGACCCCACACTTTCTGTTTGCACTGAGCCTTGCAGATCCTGTAGCTGGTCCTGCCTTCAACATCAGAGCAATTCCTTCCCCTCAAGCCTCACCAAAATTGGTTATAAGCATCTAAACCTTTGTGTTATGGCTATTAATTTAATAGGTGGAAATGCGCACCTCAGTTGTTTTAATTTGCATTTCTTTGATTCCTGGCCAGATTGACTGTTTCCTCACATCTGTTTACTCACCATATTTCCTTTTGTGTGGACTTCTGTGTTCCTTTGCCCATTTATGATGTTTTCAAACGCCAAAACCAGTTTCCTCTGTGGGAATGAACCACTAATTTGTTGAAATATATGGAGGGAGTGTTTTCTGCAGAAACACTCTGGGGCTTGAGGAAGGAAGGCCCAGGCCAAGGGTGCCCTGGGAAGCAAAGATCCTTCAGGTTGAGAGAATCCCACTGGTGCACATGCAGGGTGGGTAGCCTTTCACCTGCCGGGGCCTCGTAATCCCCTCTCCACACGCAGGGACACCACGCCCTGTGCTTTGCCTAGACTGTTCTTCCTGCCTGAAGAGTGCTTTTCCCGTCTTCCTCGTGACCAGACTCACAGTATTCTATTTATGTTGATATATTCAAATATACACATATACCACATTTTATTGTAACTATTAATTTCACATTTGCCCCCACCCCCCACCCCGCTTCAAGATCGTGAATTCCACCACGCTCCAGGTTGTATCTTCTCTTTCTCTCTCACTTTCTCTCTTCATCTCAGGGCCTCACATAGTGTCTGCACATACCAGATGCTCAACTTCAGTTGACAAGCGAATGATACCAGCTGACAAGGGATCTGTATACGAAGCTCTCTGGACTGCTTGCTTCTTCTCCTGCACAATTCGATGACTCTTGTCTATATCTGGGCAGAATGTTCCATCTGGGACTCCAACTTTAAGGCACTAAGGTCTCTGAGAGCAAGGTCCCTAGGGAACAAGGGAACTGGGACATTGTCATCAGATATTCGAAAGGCTTTTGGTTCCCCGTGGTGGTGGAGAAGCAAATGGGC
The DNA here is from genome assembly GCA_004026545.1 of Mormoops blainvillei. Classification (NCBI taxonomy): domain Eukaryota; kingdom Metazoa; phylum Chordata; class Mammalia; order Chiroptera; family Mormoopidae; genus Mormoops; species Mormoops blainvillei. Next base: position 65,890 of record PVJD01002458.1, on the reverse strand, counting down.
AGGACAAAGACTGACGTGTGCTCATATCCAGCACTGCCACTAATCGGCTGGCCAGTCAGGAAAAGTGGCTTAACTCCTAAGTTTCTGTACCTATCAAAAGGGAGTAACTGATTTCACAGGGTGTTGGGGGAGTGAAATGAAATGAACAATGAAAAAGTACATAGCGCAGCACCAGGCATACAGTAGGTGCTTATTCATCTGGAGTTGGTTTAGAAAACTGCCCTAGAGATGCCTCTAGTTAGCACTGGAACCAGTGAGTGGAAGAGGCAAGAAAACAAAGACTTCAGCTACGACTTTCCAACAGCCAGGGCTGACCAAAGATCGTGTGAGCTCTGTGAAAGAGAGTGAGTTCCCTGTCAGCGGGATATGAACATAAGGACTGGAATATTATAAGGACTCAAGAATTGTATTGCAGATCAGAGTAAGTAATCTTCAGGGTCTCGTGCAACCACGAAGAGCTTGGATTCTGTGACGGATACTGGAAAGTTCACTGTAGTAAACACCTATTGGGTGCGCCCCAAACATCCAGTCTTCCTCTTTTTTTTTTTTTTTCCAAAAGGCCTCTGGACTCCGTAGAAAGCCAATCAAGCCATCTTAGCCCCAGTTACAGAAATTGGTTTGGAAATCAGCATTTTAGGTCAAGAAGATCAAGGAAGTGTTTGATTAAGGTTCTGGGAAAATAACTGTCATCCTCTCTCATCTATAGGAGCTATCAAACAGAAAGAGAGGGAAAGAGTGAGCTAGTCTTAGGATAGGGCTATCTAATAAAACACAGACAGCCTGTAAAATTTGAATTTCAGATAAACAACAAATAATTTTTAGTATAAATATGGCCCAAGTATTGCATAAAATATATTTATACTAAAAATAAATTCACTATTAATCTGAAAAAACTTAACAGATATGTTGTATTATTTTTCTTGCTAACTAGGACAGCTGGATGAGTCCATGGAGGGCAGAGAAGAGAGACAGGAAGCAACTAGATTCTCGGTGACATATTTGAGCCAATGGATCAAGCCTTGCCTGAAGCTCACACTTTTGAAAATATCAAGTACGAGAACCAATACATTCTCTTTATTGTTTAACTAGATTTGAGACTAGTTTTCAGTTCCTCCAAACCTTCTTCACCTGAAGAGACTTATCAAAAGCTGAAAGCTTCGATCTTATTGGAAGGTGGACCTTGTTAGGAGAAGGCTCACTGCACTCTTTTCTGAGTCTGGCTGCCCTTCTCAGGAACTTCTACACGGCTCCATCCTTTCCTGTGAGGGCTAATGTTATGTGTCAACTTGTCTGGGCCACGTGGTGCCCGGATATTTGATTAAACATTATTCTGGGTGTGAGGCTGTTTCCAGAGGAGATTAACATTTGAATCAGTAGGAGAAGTAAAACAGATCGCCATCCCAGTGTGGGTGGCCCTCATTCTATCCATGGGAGACCTGAATTGGACAAAAAGGCAAAGGAAGGAAAAACCTGCTCTGTCTTTCAGCTGAATATCAGTCATCTCATGCCTTTGACCACAGACTCAGAATGGAGCTTACACCGCTGGTCTTCCTGGTTCTCAGGCTTTTGGACTAACACTGGAACTATACCATAGGCCATCCTGGGTCTCCAGCTTGCTGACTTCAGAATGTGAGACTCTCAGCTTTCAAAACCTCATGAGCCTATATATACACACACACACGCGCGCGCGTATACATGTGTATATATATACACATATACATGTATATATCTCTATATACACCCACATATATGTCTCCCATTAGTTCCATTTATCTGGAGAATCTAGACTAATACACTTCTCTACTCAGACAAGCATCACTGTAGACACTCACTAGCTAACTCTGTCTTTATTTTTAGAATGGGATCTTACGAGAAACACAGTTTTGTCTTCAGCTTCCTCTCCCCCCACCCAGAGCGGTCTGAGCCAAGGCCAGCTCCCTCCGAGAAGTCACTGCCGGCCGGTGGGAGCTGCAGCCTCAGCCCTGCACACAGACTGGCCAGTGTCTGCTTGGCTCTGGGGCAGTGAGGAGCTGCCTTGGGGCCGACAGAAAATTGACCAGCTTGTTTTTCTTTGGGACCAGAAGAAACCAGCTCCTTTTAATTCTCAATGGCCAGGCTTGGAAATCTAGTTTGCCAGAAGAGAAGGAGGGAGGAGAGAAGCAGTCCTTTGGGGGAGGCTCTGGCCAGGGCATTAAAGAAGGAGGACTTTGCTGGAAATTGTGCTCCCTGGCCAAGACCAGGTGGAAAGATCAATTGGGGCTTTATGAATTAATCCCTTCATTATTCTGGGTCTGCTTTTCCTCATCTGTAAAACAAGTTGGGCCATTGGGCGGCAAAGCAGACATCAGTCAGGGCCCAGGGAAATGACATGGGGTCCCAGTTACCGGGCCTTGGGCTTGAGGCAGAGGCTGGAGGGGAGGAGGTGGAAGCCAGGAGTGAGGCAGGCCCAACCATGAGATCGATGGCTCCAACCTCCAAGTCAGCTCCATGCCTGAGATCAAACTGGGCACAACTGCAGTCTTTCAATAGCGCACCCCCCCCATTTCCCTTCATTTCTGACCTTACTTTGCCTAGCTCCCAGCCATTAACGCCATTTGCACCCCATACAGCTTGCATCTGGTATTTAAGCACCTTGGTCAGAACATCCGGCACCTTCATGGATGCTGACTTCTACCTGATCTTTTGGCTCCTCCTGCTTTGGTCCTCCTCTGGTAGGACACCCCTACTCCGGTGTTTTAGTTGGCTATTGCTGTAAAAAATAGACCCGAACACACAATAAGAATGATGGAAATTTATTTTATGCCCCATCCACCAGTCCAGGGAGGTTCTAGATTGGGATTCAGGTGTGCTAAATGCGGGGGCAGCCTTCTCCATTCAGCCAGAGACTTAGGCTGATGACAGCCATGCCATCTTTAAACCAGTTTCTGAAACCATGCAGAGAGGTGTCGTCGTCAGTTGACCGAGAGAGTATAGAAGGGTTCTATCAGTCAGGCTTGGAAAGAGCACAGATCTACCAAGAATGGCGTCTAGCAGTGAGCCCAGGAAGAAGAGGAATGGGCTGAGTGAACAGCCAGAAAGCCCCTGCCATGTCCGACTTCAGCCCAGAGGCATTTCTGGCAGCCTGGGCTCATGGCTCGCTCTGGCTCAAACACTAGGCTCGGCCTAGGTTTCCTGAAAGTCTTCTGACCGGGAATAGGAGTGGCTTGGGGGTGGGAGGGAGCCATGTCCATCTCAGATAGATTAAGCGAAAGGCTGAGGGGCACTGAGTCAGGAAGGATGTGGTGCCTTTGCCATCACCACTGTCACCAGCCACCATCGCCTACCACACGCCCTCCAAGTCTAAGGAATCTACTTTTCCACTGCAGAGGGAGGACAGTGGTAAGGATGAGCTTGCTGATGAGCTCACCAGAACCTCAGCAGCTGTTTCTCAGTCCCATGGTTTGGAGATTTCCCAGGATAAATGTGTGTGTGTGGATGATAATAACAACAATGCGGAGGTATCATTATCCCCACTTTACAGATGAGAAAACTGAGGCTCAGAGAAACTGTGACTCTTACAGGTGCAAATGGTGCCAGGGTTTGGAAACAGATCCTTTGACGTCATATTTTATACTTCTCTCCCTGTACTATGTTCTTTCCCACCTTCTCCCTCGTATGCCCTTCAGTCTTTTCTAGGGACATCTCCTCACAAAGCCTAGAGCTCCTGTCTCAGAAACCCCGTCGTCCTTTATCTGTGTCTCCTTTAAGTCTGCTTTGTGGTGGGATTTTTTGGTGGGTTTTGTTCCCCTGTGAGCCTCTTGAGGGCAGAGACAATGTCCAAGTCACCTCTGGACGTCTCCCTCCTGAAAGCAACTTACATATAAATGTCCATTTGGTGAATGAATACTCTAGTCAGTGAATTCTTGAATTCGGTTAAATGGAAAATCTAAGCCAACCATGAAAGAAAGATCAAAGGACAATTTATAGTAAACTACACACTGGCTTCTGTATTTTTTCTTCACACCCTGTTCCCTGCTCTCATCTCCTGGTTTTCCCAGGCGGGCTTCCATGGGGCTTGGCTCATTCACTCTGGCTAGAGAATTTCCTAGCATTTTGTTTATTAGTAGTAGTAGCAGTGGTAGTACTGTTACTATGAATAGCTGCAATTTATAGAACCTCTAAATGACACTCTCCTTGAGTGCAGAGCCTGTGTGTCCCCCAGGCCCCAACACGGTCTGGCTCACTGTATACTTTCAATACGCGTTTCTGGGACAAATGAATAGGCCTGTTTAGTGCCAGGCATTGGGTCAGACTCTCTAAGCACATCACCTTTAATTTTCAAAACAACCTAGCAAGAAAATTACTATAATCACTACTTTACAGACAAGAAAACTGAGGCTCAGTGAAGTTAAGTAATTTGCCCAAGTTCACGCAGGCAGAGAATGCCATTGAGCCCAGCTGTCAGTCAAGGACCATCCGACCCCAGGGAGCACCCTCTTCTTAGTCAAACACGCTGCCTCCTGATGCCCTTTGACTTTTGCAACCCAGTCTCTCTATTTCCTTCACCTACTCGCTCACCCAGGAAATATTTCTGAGCACCCATTATACAGGTGATGACGTATCATCAACTGAGCACCCATTATATGGGATCAACAGTACAGACACAGTTTCTACCCTAATGGAGTTCATGGTCCAGCAGCCAAGCCAGATATTAAACCAGCAAATGCCCAGTTAGATACCTACTTGAAAGTTTGGTGTCATGATGGGAAAGAGGAGCATGCCATGAGGGACTTTCTTGTTTCAAATGGTCAGAGAAACACCCTCTGAAACTTGGACTTGGTGGATAAAAAAATAACGAAGAGCCAGCTTAGCAAAGAGAGGGTCTTCCAAGCAGTGGCAACAGTTCTGGGGCAGGCCCTGAGACAGGAAAGTGGAGGTGGGCACAGAGAGAAACAGAGCAGGCCCATGTGACAATCTCTGGTACAGAGGACTGTGGATAAAGATGAGCTGTAAGCAACAGACAGATGGCAGGGCCATTGGGTGAGGAGCCTGGATTGTATTCTGAGTGCAACAGCAGAGCAGGGACGAGTGTTACGCAGGAGAGCTACTGTGCAGTGAGTGGACTGGATGAAGCCAGAGCCGGAAGAGGAAGAAGGTTATTGCAATAACCCAGGTAAAGAGGTAAAGGCAGCTCGAATGAGGGAGAGGCAGTGAAGGAGGAAGCAAGGGGCAGATTGGTGATGGAATCGATAGGACTCAGTGATGGAGCCATTGCAGAGGAGTTAGGATTTCCACGCACTGCCAGGGGTCGGGCTGAATCTAGGCCATATGATCAGGGAGGCCCTGAACTAGGTTTTCCAAGAACATCTGGAGAAAAGGCTCAGGCTAATTGCATCAAGTCAAAGCAGTTGAGTCTTCACCTTAAGCGTCCATGATAGATACACTGATAGCACACAAGCGAGTGCCATTCTGCCTGTGAAGGTGTGATTCTTACAGAGTGAAAGCATGACACCGAGACGGATAAGGCCACCATGTCCCATCAGAGGGGAAGTCAGTGAGTCTGCCCCACAGCACTGCCAGCTGGCTCAGGGTGAGTCAGTCCAGAGTGAAATGTTGGAAGGAGGTATTTTTTCCCTGGTCCAGGGGAAGGGTCCAGATATCCAGGCAAAGTGACCATGTGTCAGGAAGCAGGCTGTGCCCATAATGTAGCAGTGAGTTAGGGGACTGAAAGCTCAGCTCAGGGGTCAATGGCTACACAGGGTTAAGATGGTGTTCAATGGAACCCAAGGACTTGGGAAGGTTTTCATGATTCATTTTGCAACTGGAGAAAGGTTTGGGGTTATTCTCCCCTCTAACTCCTTTCCCAGAAACCCTCCAGTGGATCCCCCAAATGCCAATTATATCTGGGGGAGGACTTGTCAGGAATGCCTTTGTTTTATTTCTGAGGTTAGCCAAATACACTAGGTTTGCCCAGCTGCCAGGGTAGATCGGCTTTCTGTGGCTTCATAGTCCTCAGGTTCCAGTTCAATAAAAATAATGGGAGTTTTTCAATTAACGTCTGCTTCACCTCCCTCTCTTCTCCTGATCTCTGTGCTGCTCCCTGCCGCTAGCTGCACCCACAACCCCAGCTCTGGGTGGGATAAGCCCTCCTGGCCAGGCTCCTTCCCTGCCTCCGCCTCCCTCCAGCAGAGGGGCTTGGACACCCACCTCAGCACTCTGAGTCCTCCACGGTCGAGAAGGCAGTGCCCGCTAGCCCGCACTCTCTCTCCTGCGGAAGCCAGGCCCGTTGAGCAAACCTGCGACGGGCCACATATTTCCCTCTCCCTTTAAAAATAAGCACTCCCTGTGGCTCAGCTTGGCCCTCACCCTGGCGAAGTGAGTCCTTTCCAAAAACCTATGTCAGAGCACCCTTTGTAACACTCAGGAAAGAGAGAAAGTGGAAAAAAGGGCTTCTATTTATCCGGATGTTTGACATCCAGAGAAGGAATATTATTGTTTCTCTAGTCAAATACTGGGGCTGCAGTGAAAAATATTTTCAATCTGCCAGACTGAAGTCCGGTGTCTTTGTGAACCTCTGCCAATATATGCAGGCCTAGGGTTTAGGGTCACCGCCTGTTTCTCCCAGGCAGCCACACTCCTATTGGATGTCCTGAAAATGGCATATCTGGTCTTGGTCATAGAGGCAGCTGCTGCAATATTCTCCCGCCCTATTGGTGGGGAGGGTTAGGGAGTACTCTCCCTGCTGTTACAGGCCCAGCATCCTGGGGGCTGCCAGGGCAGGGATGAAGTCATGCCAAGGAAGGGTTGTGACCTGGAGGCCCCAGAAACAATGTGGCTGAAATCTCCTTCCGGCCAGCCAGTATCCTCCCCAGCGCAGGAGAACGGCCTCGCTGCCTAGGCACACACAGAGCTCACGCAGTCTCTCCTCTGCTCTCCACATTAAAAACATTGGTTCTGGAGTCATTTCACTTTTTTTAACATTACAAGTGTAATACGTAGTCATTAAAACTAATTTGGGAAAAATGGACAAGCAAAAGGACAAAATAAAAATCAACAACTCTCTAATCTTCCATAAAAAATAATAATTATGGCCATTGTATTTTTTATCATTGGAGCATTAGTTTTATGTATGATATATGTGTATATATATTTTAAAATAGTAAAATGATATCATACAGTATATATACTATTTTATAACTTGTTTTTTTCACCTAATAGTGTATAATGAATATCTCTCCTTTTTATTAAATATTCCTCTACAACTTTAACAGCTACATAGTATTTTATTCAACTGAGGCATCACAATTTTTTGATGATTCTCAATTAATGGATATTTAAGTAGTTTTCAATGTTTTACTACTCTAAAAAACACTGTGAACACCCAGGAGGCTACCTCTTTGGGAGCACCTGTAATTATTCATTAAGAGTGATGGTGATAGCTGGCATATTTTAGTACGCATTCTACTTTATCTACAAGAAGATATCTAGCTTACTGAATGTACACAGCTGCACATGTCAGAGGCAGAATTCATACCCAGGTTTGTCTGGCTCCAAATCCAGACCTCCAAATGACCATTCCCCCTATTAGATTGATGCTCTAAAATGATGAGGAACTTGGCGAGCCCAGCAACTTCCATGAGCATAAGCCCATTGATGCACTTCATTAGCTGTGAAATGAGTTCCCTGGTCAGAAGCAATCCTGTGTGAAATACCATGACAGTAAATAAGATATGCTGTAAGCCTATGGATGGCGATGTGGGTAGAAGCACAGTGGGCAGGGAAGGCAAACCCACATCCAGAATACCCACCTGCTTCAGTGGGGAAAAAAACATGCTTCTAAAATGAAAGTGGCCCAATGAAATGGACCTGCCACAAGGTGTTTGGCTGGTCTTTCCGGAAAGTGGTGTCACACTGGGAGCTCTGTGTTGGTAGGTCAGTTGGGTATTTAGCAGTGACTATAGCCAAATTGGCCTTGGTGGGTGGAGATCCTTGTTGCTGGGCACACGCAGAACCTCCATCCGTGCTATCATGATGCTTTGTTCATGAGCCCATTGGCATCCACAAAACTTTCACGAAATGGACCCTCTTGTCAACCTGATTATTAAGCTCATACTCTGCTGAGATTGCTATTTGATGAGCATTCACTCGGGACACAAATATGTTCACCCCTGAGTCCATTTGGAGAGGTCTATCCAGATACCTCTTATTCAGACCTCCTTGTCATCCAACTGTGTTCCTTCCAAGTTCCAGACCAAACCTTTAGCCATGTCGATGAATGGACATGCATCCAACCCTCTAGGCATATATCCCTCCAGGCAAAATAAACATCCAGGTGCTCAGAGTTCTGTCTGCTGGGAGCATTTCCCTTCACCACCATCCTTCAAGGGCATCCCTGAGAGGAACTCTGGTATTAGAGTACATCCCCTTCTGGTGGATCTCTCTCCCTGTGCCCTCACCGTGGGATTCCTGACAAACTCCCAATGGCAATTATAAGGCTGCAGAACTGTTTTGTAGAACGTGCCCGGGCCCTTCAGATTTGCACTGAGAACAGCCACTCAGTGACCCAGACAGTGGGCTGCTTTCTCAGCTTTATCTTAGCTGTCCCAAGGCAGAGACCATGTCTATGGAGCCCCTTTACCTAAGAGAGAACTTTTTTCCCACCACGGGATGTTCTGCAAGACCGACAGGGACAAATGTACCTCCCTGTCCTGGTATTGTCCAACGTACTGAACACCCAGAGCGCTAGGCACAAAACCCGCGTTCCTCTGCACGGAGTCTGTGCGTAAATCAAGGCGCACCAAGACTCCACTAACCTCACCTCGGGTTGGAGGGTCGTTTTGGTTAGTATGGCTTAGGAAATATTTTGAAGTCAAAATATTTCAGATTGTCTCAGTTTTAAGCACAAATCCCGCCCCCCTAACGTAACAATTCTGAAATTGAGTTTTGTCTTATAGTCATAAGTCATAAATTCATGTTTGAATTTATCGTAGGTCCCCTATCCCCAAACAAAAACAAAGCTATTCATTATATCATTTATTCTTGGCATGGAGGCATTAGGAAAAGTGATAGCCAAAGCCATAGGAATGGGCGAAATTACCTAAGGAGAAGAGAGAGGGTAGAAAGAGAACTAGGAAATAAAATAAAATTAAATAAAATTAAATATATCATTATTAGCCCCAGCTGGTGTAGCTCAGTGGCTTGAGCATCGGCCTGCTAACCAAGGGGTCACTGGTTCAATTCCCCAGTCGGTTCAATTCCCCAGTCAGGGCACATGCCTGGGTTGCAGGCCAGATCCCCAGTAGGGGGCATGCTAGAGGCATCCCTGCCCTGGCAGCCCCCAGGTTGCTAGGCCTAGAGGAAATTGATGTTTCTCTCCCTCTCTTTCTCCTTCCCTTCCCCTCTGTCTAAAAATAAAATAAATAAAATCTTTATGAAAAAAATAAATATATTATTATATCAGATAACAATTATTGAATGCTTCCTGCATGGTAGGTACTGTTCTAAGGATTTTGCATTGGTTAACTACTTTAATTCTTACTACAATCTTATGAGCTAGGCATTGCTATCAGAAACAGGATCCCCATTTGACAGATGAGGAACTGAGAAGTGCCACCCAGAGCATACAACTGATCGGTGGTACAGGTGGAACTTCAACTCAGGTAGTGCTGGCTCCAAAGTCCTTCTTCTTAATTTCCATGGTATGCCCATCTCAGGAGTAAGCACTTAATCAGACATTGTCCAGGTTGAGTTTAAAAAGCACCAGGACTTACTCATCTGAGTTCTTAGTTGCAAGCAACAGGGACAGACTTCTTTAAGAAGGGAAGGGACTTATTTAGAGGCTACAGTCCAGGCACTGATCAGCAGCAGTGGCTAAGCCCATGAAAAGAAATGGTGACAATGTGTCAACCCCTGATCGATCTCAGCTCCATGAAAAGAAGGACATCTGGACATTTATGTGTCCTGATGTGACATACCACTCCTAATATATTCTTGCCAAAATAATGAACCCGAATCTTATGTAACTACCAGTTTCCAGGAAAAGTGGAGGCCAGAGGACATGTTAAACAAAACTATGAGACACAATCAGCCAAAAACAGAAAGTAGAAATATTCTACGAGAAATAGCTCTAATTCTTCAGGAAATAAGAGGCACAAGACCAAAAAAGGAGGGAAAATTTTTATAGACGGAAAGACATTTAAGAGCATGTTAGCCAAATACAATGGGTGGATATTGCTTGGACCCTGATTTGAATAAACCAACCATAGAAATGCTTTCTTCAGACAATTAGGGGAAACTGAATATGTCTGGATGTTAAAAGATATTAAAGAATCATTGGTGGTATTGGTGGCATAGTGGTAATATAGCTCTGTGTGTGATTTTTAAGTCTGTATTTGCTAGATACACATACTAAAGTATTTATGAGTAAAATAATAGGATGTCTGGAACTTGATTTAAAATAAATTATGCAGACCCTCCTCCCTAAAGGAGGGAGAGCACAACTCCCCACTCCTTAAGTGTAGGCTGTGCATCTGACTTCCTTCCAAAGAATACAGTACAGACAGGGGAGGGGGTGAGTGATTCTACAGTGCAGACAACGAACAGGCACTACTTCAGCCAGGTACCGAGGCCAACGTCAACAACAACAAATTATGTTGATGACATACACCCTTAATACAGCGAGATGAAAATAGCACTTCACCTCTGTGTTCTTCCTCCTAAAAACCCGTAACCCTCGTCTAACCGTGAGAAAAACAGCAGCCAGTTTCCATCTGAGGGGCACCCTGCAATATGCCTGAGCAGCACGCCTCAAAATTGTCAAGGTCATCAAATGCCAGGAAAGTCTATAAAAGAAAACCTGTCTATTCACAATACTTCTGACACCAAATATAGAGGTTTTCCATGCCAAGAAATTCTCCAATTTTCTGCGGACACCAACTGGATGTTCTACATTACAATTTAATTCAACTCTGATGTTAACCATCTGGACTTAATGCAGCGCCCCCCCCCCCCCACTCCCAGGGTAAGGGCTCAGTCCCACAAGACTAGCCCTCACTTCAGATGCCAATCGCAAATAGGTCTCCTGGTTATCTGCACTTCTGTCTGACTTGGCTACAAATCGAAGTTCCCCACACTCCTTTTCTCAGGTTCAATAATTTGCTGTAACGGTTCACAGAACTGAGGGAAACACATTGACTGGTGGTATTATAAACGGTATTATAAGGGGTACAGAGGAACAGCCAACTGAGGAGGTACACAGGAAAAGGTTCACAAGGGTCCCAAGCAGAATAGCTCTGTCCCTCCCATATGGACATCCCTGCACGTGGATGTGCTTACCACCCTGGAAGCTCTCAGAACCCCTCTAGTGTTGGGAATTTTATGGACGCTTCATCACGTAGGCATGATCGATTATTTAGACACTCTCCAGCCCCTCCCCCGTCCCCAGAGAGTGGGAATGGAGTAGGACTGAAAGTTCCTGTGTCCAGTCATGCCTTAGCCTTTCTGGTAACCAGCCCCCATCCTGAAACTATCTTGTGGGCGTGTGTTTTGGGGGGCGAGAGTGTGCAGGGATCCACCAGTCATTAACATACTCAGAACTCTCTTATCACATGAGAGATTCCAAGGGTCTTAAAGCTCTTGAGTCAGGAACCAGGACTGAGACTGAATTTATAATCAAGATGGTCCTCTCACCCCATTGGTCAGCAAATTACAGGGGTTTTAAGAGCTCATACCAGGAACAATACCAAAGATGCATTTGTTACATCACACTATCACAGTACTTTACTTCTGTGATCTCCCTCTCCCAAACCTATAACCCCAATCTAACCATGAGAAAACTGGTAGGCAAATGCCTACAGTGGGACATCCTACCATTGATCTGACTGGGGCTCCTCAAAACTGTCAAAGTCATCAAAAACAAGGGAAGTTTGTGAACCTATCAGAGGCTAAGAAAACATGACAACTAAATGTAATGCAGTCTTCTGGGTGGAGCTCTGGAACAGGAAAAGAGCACTAGGGAAAAGCTAAGGAAATATGAATACAGTATGGATTTTAGTTAATAATAAGGTATCGGTATTGGTTTGTTCCTTGTAACGAATATACCATACTAATGTAAGATGTTAATAAGAGGGAAAACTGGGGGAGCAACGGGGTATACGAGAACTCTTGGTCATATCTGCTTAAATTTTCTATAAATCTAAAACTGTTCTGAAACAAAGTCTTAGAAATTTTTTTTTTTTGAGAAATAATGTTTATGGGGCTCTATAAGAGGGAAGAGGAAGAAAAATGGCAGAATGTTGATGAGTTTTGAGGCTTGGCGATGGATGCATGGAGACTCTCTGTACTATTTTCTCTACTTTGGCACACGTGTGAAGGTTTCTAAAGTAAAAAGTTTCTTTGGTAAGGATACTGAGGGCCTGCCATGCCCTCCAGGTGGGTTGGGACGTCCTCCCGGAGGCATGCAGCAGGCAATGCCTCGCACATAAAGCTCCAGGACTGGCATCCCTCAACTGGGGCCAGACACCGGGGCCTAGGCCACCGGTACCATCAGCACTGCCTCTGCACGTTCGATCTTACTGCGACTGTGGCCGCAGGGAATACTCTCATCCCCTCTTTGCGCACATGACCAGCTTAAGCCTGAACTGAGATAGGAATATCTAATTGGCCAGGCATCAGTCACATGCCAGTCACTGGCCTTTCCAGCTTCTGAAGTGGGAGGCAGGTTTGGCCCTCAACCAATGGTCACTATGGGAGGAATTCCCCAAACACAGGGAGGGTGGCTGCTGCAGGCGCCAACATGTTCCCTTCACAGCCTTACCACGCTGGGCTGTGACAGCCCAGGTGGTTCCCGGTTTGGTCCATTGTCATGCCTTCCAAGCCTAAACCAAGCCTGGCTCCTGGGAGGCAGCCAAAAAAGAATGAATGAGGAGATCTGGTCACGGAAATGACCACGTCTCTTAGGGAGGTGATCAAATCCTGGAGCTGTAAAGCTAGTGTTCTCACCCTGACTCTACATCTCACGGCTGTGTGCCTTGGGGGGAATCACGTCCCCCCTCTGAGTCTTCCTTCTTTCTCTCTGCACAAAGGAGGTGAACCAAATCATCCTATAGCTTGTCCATTCCTCATGCTAAGTCAAGGTCACTGTCTGGGCAAAGAGTCCAGTCCATCAGGTCCTCTAGAGCTCACCACTGACCTGGTGACTCTCCTTGCAGATCCTGCCCTCTCTGCTGCGGACTGGGGCACAGGCATCTGCCACAGACTGGGGATGGGCCTTCGGAAGGGTGTTGAGGGCCCCAAGGACTCTCTCAACTCAGTTTCCCCATCTGTAAGATGGGGGTGGGAGGTGACCAATCCCCAAGGACTCTCCCTGCTCCGGGATTCTCTCAGTCATTACCAAGCCCATCTGTGGAGGCCTCACTCACAGATGTCCTGGCTCAAGGACATCTCTCAGAGAGAAAGCCTGGGAAAAAGGGCCACGTCATGGTGCTGTTTGCTCAGACCCTAGGGTGTGTCCAAGGCCGTCGCAGGAACTGGCCCTGTGGGTGCACAAGAAAGCTGGGGTGGGTGACACAGCCTGTCTCTGCAGAGGGAGGGAGCCTCTGAGAGAGGAGCGAATCCTGGAACATAAATCAAATGAGGTGTAAAATTGTCCCGAGCCACGCTTCGTAAAGCTGCTGCAACATGTCGTTAACGGCAGCCCCAGAGCTGGGGACACACTGGCAGGCACCCGGCGGATGGCTAGGGTGGCAATTAGTCCAGAGTGATAATGGGGGGCTCACAGCAAACCCGGGGGTCACTGTTGGCTCGCCCTGACCCTCACTTTCCCCCCGGCAGAACCTGAGGAGGGAGGCTGAGGGGCAGGGCCTCAGGCCTGCTGGTCCTTGCCAGCGCCTGCTTCCCCTCAGGGACTCTCACCGTGGGCGCCTTAGTGGCAGACGGGCAGCTGATGTTCCCCCTACCGACGGCCCAATCGGCAGAGGGGTCCGACGTAAAGAAAGGTGGTCAGAAAGCCATGTGCTGCCCAGGAAAGGCCCAGGGCCCACGGCGCCCAGCCAGACCAAGGCCAGCAGCCTGCTATAGCCTCCCCTGCAGCCGACGGGCCTCGCAGCCAGCAGCACGGACGGCAGCCGGCCTCGGGTGATTAGGGACCTATCAGTGATCCCCAGGCCTAGATGCCCAGGGTGCTGGGGCGCTTGGAGAGGGGTCAGGCTGGTGTCCCAGGTGTGGGCAGAGAGGTGGAAGAGCCCTGCAGACAGACGTCGCTCACTGAGGCAGGGAGTGCTCTGGACGGCGGAGACCGAGCGGCTTCCTTGTCCTGGTGGTGCAGCCTGGAGCGAGTCCCTCCCAGGCAGGACCTCCAGGACAAACGAGGCTCTAGCCTCTGTGCGTTCTTACAGCTCTTCCCTAGAACTTCTAATCATGTGGGTTTCTACTTTGGACTTATATCCAGAGCCCCGTGGCTTGTAGATCTGCTTCTGCAGAGAACCCCTGGTGGGCCGGGCCCTTCTCTACTCCCAGCTCCCTACCCAGAGCAGGTTGGCCTGGACTCTGTGGATTGTATCTGGTCCAGGACAGTGACAATCTGCTCTCTGTGCTCTGCCACCTCTCCCTTCTCCATCACACTGGCCATCTACAATGCAAAGCACAATTGCCCTTTGTTCTTTTAAGAGTGGAGAGTGGCAGTGAACACACCTCCGCCAGCCCTTCCTTCTGGGCCTGGGGAGGTACAGTGTCCCGGACTCCCGGAGAGGCAGAGCTGGGGGAGGACAGGAGGCAAGGAGGAAGCAGGGAATGGGATGCCTGTGGGGGAGTGGGGTCGCTGGGTGGGGGCCTGCAGGGGCTCCGCACTCCTCAGGGCACCTCCTCCAAGAAATTTAATGCTCTAGCAAGAACTCATAAAATCAAAGATGTGCTTCCATATGCAATAATTTATCCAGAACAAGTGATGAAATCCTCCTTCCCATTAATCATTGGGCGAGAGGCTAATCGATTTACAGGCATGTGGTTTGTGCAGCACCCTGGAGGGTTATGTGTGATATGATTGTCGATGTGACATCATATACCCTCCAGCTTGGCATTCAAGGCCTCCCCAGGCAGGGCTAGGCCTGGCTCTTAACCCCCAGCTGCCTACTCCACGTCCCCAGATCTCGTTCCCAACTTCTAGTACGTTCTTAAGCTGCTCTTATAAACCCAGAGCCAGGCGTTATGAGTATGCAAGACAGGTTTTCAGTGGTCCAAACAAGTCACAACAGGCTCAAACCACTTCTCACCAGTCTAAGCCAGTTCTAGCTAATTTTGGCTCTCACCAGAACAAGAAGAAAACTGGTTCTAACATGAACTGAGGTAATCACAGCAATTTAAACCTTTTAAAATTTAGATTCTGGCTAAATCTAAATGGATCAAAACAGTGCTGTCCAGATCAAAGCAAAGCTGACTGGTTTCAGTGAGTCTAGGCTGTTCCAACCCCGCCTGCAGCTTCTACTCTGAAACTGTTCACATTGAAAGTAACCTCTTCTTTGGCCTCCTCTGGAAAGGTGTGAACCAGCTGACTGTTCTTGAAGAACAAGGTTGGTTACGGGTTCGGTTCTAAGATAACCTGGAGAGTGAGACTGTCATTTCATAATGCATTCACAGTGTTCAGAGCGCCTTTGAACAAACCGGTTCATTCGAGCCCCACTAGAAGCATCTGAGACGGCGGTCTGTATCCTGTGCCAGCTAGGTCTTGAACAGGGCTGTGAGGTGGGCCCTGAATCCCAACCTTCCACTTACCAGCTTTGTGGCTTTGGTTTCCCTTCTCGGAGCCTCAGTTTCCTCCTCTGTAAAATGGGGATAATAAAAATGTCTACTTCATTGTCACGGAAAGAATTGAGAGATAATCTACATCAAGGCACTTGTAACACTGTTGTAACCCACGGCAAGTGCACAATAGATACCGGCTTTTTTTTCTTATTAGGATCACTGTTGTGACTGTACATGTTGTCATGCAAATGGAAAACCACCAGGACTGGTCCTAGCTTTCAGTGCCACTTGAACCTTAACCTCTCCGGGAGGGTTCCTGAGAAGTTAAGAGAACTGATCACCACAGCCCTCTCCACTCTCACCTTTCAGGTGAGACCCAGCGCTGTCCCTGGATGGGTTTTCCAACACTGCTCCCTGGAGTTGTCACTTCTAAATTGCTTTCTGACAGCTGTCACTGGCTTGCTCTTTACTGAGAGCTTCCTAAGGTTGAGTGAACTCCTCTGGGACAGAGGAAGTGGACCAAGCTTGGGAGCTACATCTGGTGGAATGGGAAGAGCTGAAGGCCCCGTGCAGACTCTGCATGGGCTGAGGAGAGAGCCCTGGGCCAAAGATTGGGGTCCTGGGGTGTCCCTGCCCTCCGTTAGGCCCTGCTACTGGGAGGAAGGACTAGTTGAAGAGGGTTGGGGCTCCCAGGGTAGCAAGGTCTTCGGGCTTCCTCGACCCCGCTCTGGCTGGGGTGGCGGCTGCAGGGGGTGAGGGGGACATAATGTGGAAGGCACCTCACACCAGAAAGGATCCAGCTCCCGAGGTTGGGCCTGAAACTCCCCTCTCTCTGTCACCAACCCCTCTCTGTTCCTCTCTCAAAAACAAATTACGCACACACCACTAAACAGTCCAAAACGACAACTTATATACATCACTGTTTGTCGAGGGTTCACTGTGTTCTGTGCACTTTCCTACACTGTCCGTTACTACCACAGCGGTGCTGGGAAAGGGGTGCGGCTGTCCCCCTCCGCCCCAGCTCGGGGGGGGGGGGGGGGGGGGTAGGCAGACCCAGCCTGTGTCCAACCCCGCCCCCAGATCTTGCCCTCAGCCCTCCCCTGCCCTTTCCTCTCACCTCACTCCCGACCTCAACCCCATCCCGGGGCTGCAGGGGCCTGAGATGTTGCCAAAGAGTAAAATGTCGTAGCTTGTCGTCTGTCTGGACGGTTTTGCTTAAGATGGTGGCGGGACGGGGCTCAGAAGTCTCCCAAATCCTTGGTTGAGAAGGGAGCTCCAAGACCCCTGTGCAGCACCCCTTGGCCGCCACCCCCACACACGCCCCCTCCCCTGGCACAGGCCTCCGCCCAGGGCCTCCCCGCCTCACTGAGCCTCGCTGCAGCCTCAGCCAGGGACCTCCCCTCTTAGGAAAAGGGCTGGGGAGGATTTCTTAGCTGCCCCTCCCACTGCTCACACACACAGTGATGGAGGAGGCCCTCTCATTTAATTCTCACAACAACCCCGTGAGGGAAATGCTCTTACGAGCTCCATTTTTTTTTTTAGATTAAAAATAATGTAATTGCGGCAAAAACACAATGAGGTAAATTTTATTCTTTTAACCATTTTTAAGTGTACAGGTCAGAAGTGTCGAGTACATTCACATTGTTGTGCACCCAATCTCTAGGACCCTTTTCATCTTTCAAAACTGAAACTCACCCCGGCTGGTATGGTTCAGTGGATTGAGCATCTGCCTGCGAACTGAAGGGTCACAGGTTCGATTCCCGGTTGGGGCACATGCCTGGGTTGTCAGGTGGGTCCCTGGTTAGGGGCGTGCAGGAGGCAACCAGTCGATGTTTCTTTCACGCATCACACCAATGTTTCTCTCCCTTCCTTTCTCCCTCCCTCCCCTCTCTCTAAAAATAAATAAATAAAACCTTTTTTAAAACCCTGAAACCCTATGTCCATCAAACAACAGTTCCCCATTCTTCCCTCCCTGGCCCCCGGCAGCAACCCTTCTACTCCCTGTCTCTATGAATTTGACTACTCTGGGCTCCTCATATAAACGGACTCATCCAACATTTGTCTTTTTGGGGTCCCTACCTCCATTTTAAAGCAAAGAAATCGAGCCACTTACCTGCCACCACCTACTAGTTAATGACACGGGCAGGATTTGAGCCCAGAGCTTCTCTGCACAGACCCGCACAGCCCTTCCTAACACGACTGGTGGCTTCACAAGCCACCCCCACTCCAAGCAAAAGAGCCCAAAGCGCTTCGGGGTCACAGGTGTGAGTCAGTTGTGGGGAAGCCCGCACGCCTGGCTGCAGGCCTAGTGATAACTCAGGGAGGGTTTGGTTTTGATTATCACTCCCCTGAATTCAGCGTGAAGGTATTTAGCCAGTTAGGTCGGAAGGTGCGCAAATCTTTCTCAGCTGCTCCCCGAGGCCCACCTTGCTTTTCCAGACGCCTTTCCTCAGGAGGAGGGGTGGGGGGTTAGACAGCCTCTCGGAAGGGGACATAATGTGACCTGTCCTTCGGAGTCCCCACTTAATGACTGACACTCATTGTTCATTCTGAGGGACACATGCCCCCCCGTCAGTGCATCTAGGCCCAGGGGAGACCAGGAGGCTCAGAAACAGGTCATCACCTCAAAGACCTTCCTGAACTAGGAAGAGTCGTGTCACCTGAACACAAGTGACTGCAGAGGAGGCGGGGCTAGAAACACTCCTTGAGAGGCACAACTAAAGGGCTAAGGGAGTGTGTAGGCAGAGCTTGTTTCCAAGTGGGGCAGTCAAGGAGGCCTTCTGGGAGGAGGTAGCTCTGAGCTAGCAGAATCTAGAAGCGGTTGGGAGAAGAGAGTGGGCGTCCAGCCCAAATGGAAACAGCCTGATTACAGGCACAGAGGGCTGTGAGTGTCCATCCGTCCTGTCCCCACAATTAGGGCAGGCAGCAGGTCCTCACTGTGTCTCAGGAAGTGCTCAGTAGGTGTGCATGGATAGTAAGAGCTCCTGGAGAGAAGGGAGAAGAGAAGGGCAGTCTTGTCTCCAAGGACTACTGAGGACTGGCCTGAGTCCTTCCTGTCCCCGTCCCCCTACCCACCAGGCCACAGATTTTACAAAGGTGGCCCCCCTTCAGAACTGCACCCCTCCCAAGGGAGAAAGAACCAAGGGTGCCAGGCGGCCCCCTCAGTAGCCGACACATAGTAGGTCTCAGAAAGCGCTTTCATCATAACTCCATTTGGAAGGAAGGGGGGCAGACCAGGTGAGGCTCCTGTTTGCTGTACAGAGAGCTGGCTGTGAGTCACCTGGAATTTCCTGAGTAAGTCAGGTTGAGGGAGGGGCAGGGATGGGCATGAGGAAAGAGAAAAATAAACTAAAGTTTATAGGAGGCAGAGAGCACCCCCTATTGTGCGGAGTCTGTGAAGTCTTCCAGGCGATGGCAGCGTTTGCTAAGGTGGCCTTTGAAGACTGAAACAAGTCTGAGAAGTTAGAATGGTGAATGGCGGTGAGGGCAGGCACCCCAGGCAGAGGGGAACGGCATGGGCAAAGGCCCAGGGGTGGGATAACGTGGGCCGCACATTGGACCTAACCGATGTCCAGCTTGGCTGAAACCTAAGGGGAGTGAAGAGGAGTCTGGGAGTTGAGTTTGGGGGCGAACAGAAGTGTCAGATCATGGGTGCTCTGCTGTGGGCCTCTCTTGGGAAGGTTGTGGAAAGTTCCCGAGCAGAGAGCTTTCGGATAGGCATGCTGGCAAGTTTCCACAATGCCCTGAAGCCTGGAGAGGAGACCATCATGAGGCTCCTGCAGAGATAATGAGAGGTCGAACTACAATGATGTGGAAGGGAGCAGAGAAGGATGGCCCAGGACTTGTCAACAGGCCATTCCACAGAGGCACCAGTCCACCTTCCTGTTCTTCAGATGGGAACACTGACAAGAACGGCCCAGGAAGCACAGCTGGTTAGATAGCTGACTTCCACCTACCACGCCAGGGATGGCAATCCTCTATAGGTTGGCAGTGGTTGCCAGGAGAGCTGTGTAGAGAAAGGTACTCTAAAGAAAGAGTGATCGGATTGATTGATGATGTCTGCCACGGAGAGGGGATCGAGGAGAGTGGGCCGGGTGCAGTCCGTTTGCTCTCTGCCCGCTGAAGCCTTGGGGTTCATGGCTCTGCCCTCCCAAGCTTACAAAATAGCTGCAGGGATCAACGAGATCACATGTATGAAACGTTTTGAAGGCTCTCAAGGCTGTCTTAGTGAGAGGGCTTGTTCCTATGGTTATGCAGGCCTCTCTTAGTCACCCTGGTCCTGGCGCCAGAAAAAACACACAGCCCCCCAATATCCTCGACAGCTTTCACCCACCAAATGTCCCCGGCACGTTGACTCGCTTGTTGACTAAAGCAGGCTTAGTCACAGGTAGCTGCACGGGGGCTGAGTTGGGGAGCATATGGAGGGATGACATATTTAATAACCACAGACCAAGGGCCCTGTGAGTCACCGCTCCTTGGCACATGGAATTGAGGGCAAGGTCCCTTTCAAGATCAGCGAGGACCTGGCCCTGATGGAAACTGCAGCCAAGTTAACTGTTTTTGCCACGTCTTGTCAGATTCCAGCCTCAGCTCATCATGGGCTTCTCTCTGTCCCCCGAATCCTGCATGATGTCACCTCACCTGTGTATTTGCTCCCAGAACAGCGGACCCCAAGGGCCAGAGAAGTCCCCTCCAGGAGGGTGGAATCCAGGGGGATTTCTTTTCATGGAGGTTTGGTAGAGAAGTGACTTGGTGAAGCAGAGACTAGATTCAGACTCACGGTTCTTAACCTCCCTGTGCCTCAGTTTCCTTATCTATAAAATACGGATGAAATAATCCGCATAGCTCCTGAGAAGGGTAGGATTTAACTCTGATATAGACTTCGCTCGTGAAGAACTGGCAAGTTTGGAACGGGCTTTCATACCCACTTTCACACATGAGCCTCACAGGCGTCCTGGGGGGCAGGCAGGGCAAGTGCTTATATCATCCCCCTTCTACACATGAGGACACCGACACCCAGAGTCACATGACCAGTTAGTGGTGGTGCTTCCAGATTCTCATGCTCTGCTCACAATGATGCCAGAAGGATAAATATCAAGGTGCAATTGAAAAGGCATTGCAGAAACAACCCAAACACATAAGTGGGAGATACAAACAAATGAGAACACCTGGACCACACTCCCTGGGTGAGGGATGAGGGGGCTCCCCTGCCTGAGAGCTTCAGGTCAAGTGCCGAGACACTGTCCATCCCTGAGAGGGGACGGTCACACACCGTGGCCTCTGCAGCCACTGCCCTCCTGCTGTGGGGGCCTTCCCCAGCCTCGCACTGCCCAGTGGTCTCCACCACCTTCCCTGTGTCTTCACGTGTCTTCTTTTCCCCACCCTCAGCCCACCTCTGTCCTCTGGCTGCTCTCATCCTCCTGCCAGAAATGCCCTCCTTCTGCCTACCTGTCAGCTCAGTGAGAATCTTCCTTCCTCCCAAAGGGACTAAGCTGGTGGACTTAGGGCTGGAATAATCTCAGGGATTTCTTCCTCACCCCACCCCCAAGAACACCACCACTCCCACTCCACACCCTTCCCCGTCGCTGACGTGTCATGTTCACATCGGTCCCCAGTGATGCTCAGGTACCCAGCACCTGCCACTGGGGTGGGCTTGCAGGCGCCAGTGAAGGAGGTCCGTCCAACTGAGCTGAATAAGGACATTACCCCACTCTCTGGGCCCCCGTTCCCACCCTGTGCAGTGGGCTCGGTGGCAGCCCGAGGGCCCACTCCACGCCCAGCATCAAAGCGATCACATGGAGACTCAGAGGCTGTTCACACTGACAAGCAGAGTGTGAATTTGAGGGCATTATCCCCCATGCACCCCACTTAACTGTCACCTCTGGATTCCCCCTCAAAACCAAGCCATCCCCATCATCCCCAGAGGCCACTGCTCCTTACGTGGGTGGGGGGTTTTCTCCCCCGTGCCTGGGTGATAAGCTGGTGGGAGCAGGGACCCAGGCTCTACGGCCTCTCAGCTGCAGTAGCTCCTGCAGAAGGGCAGCCTTCCCCAAGGCCACTCCTGGCCAGGTGCCTGTCAGCTGCACTGTCCTCTGGGCTTCCCTGGCTCAGGCATTTTATCCTAGGCCCGGAACCCCTGAAAGTGCATGCAAACATTTATGGGGATGGGCACAGGTACTCATGCGAGACTTCCCAGAAAGAAGGCGCACAGCTCTCACTGGAGTCTCCAGGGGCCCAGGCCCCCAAAGTCTCAGAACTACCACTCAATCCTCCTGTTACCTGCCTCATTACCCAAGACGGTCCCTTGTCTGTGACCTCAACCAGGCTGTAGCTCCCTGTCTTGGTTAATCGTGAGCACTAGTCCCAGGCCTGCCACACAGCAGAGCCCAGCACTGCATTAGGAGCAGATAAATATGTATTCATTTACCCTTAAGGATGGCCATGTCAACACTTTAATGAGCTTGACTAGTGTCAGAACGAGGAACACACTGCCTGAGTCATACACACTCTCTCGGTTCCCTTTTAACCACCAAAGAGAACACATTTTACTGAGTGCACCGCATCCTCACAACTCTATGAGTTATCAGTCAGGCAAACTAGGTGATGCTGCAGTAACAAAGAATCCTCACTTTTCCGGGGCCTCCACCAGGTTTGTCTCTCACTTGTCGACCCTGCAGATTGGCTAGGTCTTTTGTCCCGCGACATTCGTGTTCTCATTCTGAGACCCAGACAGACAGAGCAGCCACCATCTGAAGCACTCAGTGCTGACCCCGGCAGCAGGAGGCAGAAGGCTCTGGAGGGTCTTGTATCAGTGTTTACATGATCGAGCTCAGAAATTACACACTTTATTTCTGCTCATAAGTCATCCGCCAGCACTAGTCACATGGGCCCACTAAACATCCCCATCTTCCATTTGCGGGTATGGCAGCTGGGGGCTGTCCACACGCGTGCAAGGGGGTGGCCTGGCTCACTGCCGATGCGGTCATGACCCCTGCAAAGCTGAGCCCTTTATGGCACCACCCAGCCCTTCAGAGGGGCTGCCTGGGGTCCAGGAACAGGCTAAAGCTGGTTAAAGAATCTCTAGGGGACAGGATGAGGGTCAACAGGCCCTTAGGGCTGAAGTCCTAATTTGTGCAGTGTTGAATAATGATAGATGGCAAGGTGTCACAGACCCCCCTCTTGGCCAGATCCTTTGCAGAAAGGACATATCTGTCCATCAAAAGTGTACTGAGTGCCTCCCAAACATCCAGCTAGAGTCTTACAGTCCAGCTTGGGAGCTGGGATGGAAACAGATGATAACCAAAAAGTCAGTCTCTTGTAGGGGCTAGACAAGTGGAATGAGTCAAGATGGCAAATTAGACACCTACCTCTACTTTTGCTACCTCCACAGTCCTTGCCACAAAAACCAGAAAGGATGACTTTTTTTTTTTAAGTATAAAAATTGGGAAGACAGAAGAAGCAATGGCAACAAAATAGTGGAAGATAGAAACCCAAGACAATGGGCTACTAACGCAGTGGGGGAGAAGACAAGCGCCAACCTGGCTGACACCGCAGGGTCTTCCCGAGGCTCGGGAACTGGAGGCTCCAGACCTCAGAGAGGGCAGCGCAGGGCCAGGCTAAAATGAGGAGAACTGATGGACTCAGCTTCTCTTTCTCCATCTCTAAACATCGGGGTGTCTATCCCTCAGCCCCTCAAAATATTGGGGGTTATTTTCTTGAGGGAGTAACAGAGGAGGGTCTCTTAATGGTTAGCAGCCACCAGCAAAAGTGGAGGGTGGGGTACACGTCGTCCGCTGGAGAGCTGAGTGCGTTTACATCGTGTTGCCAACAAAACCCCCAACCCAGCCCTCTGCCCCAGTTCAGCCCTCGGAGCCCTGGCAGCCAGACTTCCCCTTCCAGGAAAAGCCTGGAAAAGTCCTTTCTGCACATTCTGAGCTGTTCAAGAAGAACGGCCTAAAGATCCTGGCATCATCGGTTCCCCACCTAAGTGACTCAGGCGGCTCACGCCACAGGAATTCGCAGAGTTGACAAGCCCACCGCGCTCTCAGAGCTTCCAGTGAGCTGGTTAGTCCCTCGCCGCGGCATGTGAGCCCGCGGCCAGGGGCCCCGAGCAGCGGGAGAGGGCCTCAACCCCAACGGTCTCTCCCCCCGCGCCAATCAGCAAGCGGTTTAGAGGGATCGGACTCTGCAGGGAGAAGAAACTGAAAAACAAACAACCAAAGGTTGTCAGGAATACTCTAAAAAACATACAAAATGAGATTATAGCCATGAAACAAAAATAGGATACTATAAAAAAAGGTCACTCAGCTATAAAAATAGCTCTTCTTATTCATCATCCTCTCCTCAACAGTTCAAAAGCCATTAGGTGGGGCTGCATGACAGGTGCTCTTTTGGGGTTTAAGCAAGCCCGAGGGGGGGCTGACATCTGTGGGTGTGAGGAGGGCACTCATGTGGGGAGTGGCAGCGGCACCGAGTGTTGAAGACCATGGGAGGTGAGGGGGGCACCACCCCCAGCAAGGGGCAGCCTGGCGAGCAGGGGAGGACGGCATCCCTGCAGAGGAAAGTGGCCGAGGAAGGTGGCTGCAGTGACCTGGAGAGGGGTGTCAAAGCCTGCGTGGGGACGTCCTTGGTAGGGGGGTGATGGCAGAGGTGGGAGATGGTTACCCACTGGAGGTTTAATCAGATAAATAAATATATTTAAAATAATGGGGGGCTGATCCTCACTGCCAGAAAAGTGAATAACAAATACGTAAAGGGAGAGAACTATTAGAATAGATGGAACTGTGACAGTGACTGGAATTGGAGGTTTCTAGTTAAACTCACAGAGAGATAGATAGATAGATGTGAACATGTATGTACTGATACACACATGTGAACCTGTGTGTATAACACATATATTCCCTAGCTCTAACCAGAGAGGGCTTGGGAACAGTAAAATCCCAATAGCAGCACGTGTGCCTAGTTCCCAGACCTCGGCTTCTAAATACCACTCTCCCCTTTGGCAACCAGGGCTCTTCGGAGGAATGGCAGCTTCCAGAACTGGGGCAGAGAAAGTACAAGATGAGCCTGTAACATCTTGTGGTGCCAGAAAGCAAGGAAGTGCTCAAAGAATGAAGGGGGATGTGTCAGAAGGACACAGACACTACCCTAAAGGGCCTCCCACTAAGCAAATTTGGGACAATTTGACTCCCAAATATGTGTTGGTAATAAATTATAACCCGCTGAGTAGAATAAAAATCCCTGAGATAGCTAGGTAGATAGATAGATGGGAAAAAGAAAGAAAGAAAGACTCAAGTCCATGCTCCTGTGAATAAAGAAATGAATAAATTAAACAGAATAGTTGCCCAATATCAAAGTACCTCCCACAAAATACTTGTCAATTATAGAGGGCCAAAGAACATGTTGTGGTAAAGATACCTGGCAGACACCACCCTATCAGGTGATCAAAGTGCACATCCTCAGGAATGGGACAATCACGCCCCACCTGGCAGGATGCAATGAGAAAACAGCATCAGAGAATTGCACTGTGGGATTCCTGCCAAAGATGCAGGGCCCAAATCTAGTCATGAGAAACATCAAACAACTACAAACTGAGGGACATCCTCCAACAGTGGCGCGTGTGTGGTGGGGGCGGTCATAAAAGTCAAAGAAATACCAAGGAACTTGTCTAGACGGAAGGAGACTACAGAGACTCGACAACCAAGTGCAAGTATGTTTCTGATTAGGATACTTTGCTACAAAAAAAAAAGAAAGAAAGAAAGAAAAAAAGGGGGTATTGGCAAAACGTGAATGGGGCTGAAGATTAGGTGGCAATAATGTTTCAACATTAATATTCTGATTTTGATGGCTGTAGTGTGGTTAGAGCATTTTCTTGTTTGCAGGAAGGACACACTAAAGAATTTGGTGGACTTGGGAAATCACTTCAGCAATTTACTTTTAATGGTTCAGTGGAAAAACTACTTGTACTGCTCTTGCAACTTTTGTTTACCTATAACATTGTTTCAAAATGAAAACAAACAAGTAACAAAAAGTGAAAGGCTTTTCTTGCCTCTGGAGGTTTTGAGGCATGTCTTTGTTGGTGTGAGGGAGCCCTCTTGTGGTTTTTACAGCGTGACGCAGCACTCGGTACCAGCTGGGGTCTGGGGCTCTACTATTCCACCCCAGCTGTAGATAGTCTCAGAAGTCATCTCAGCCAGCCTCCTGCCTCGGGCTAGGAGCTCTCCTCACCTAGACCATAAAGATACTTGTGTCCTCTGCCTTCCAAGTTCCAGAAAAGTCTCTTTCTGGCCCTGATGTTGGGAGCTGCCCTGAGGACGGGACCCCTTGGGAGTTTCCTGGACAGATTTGGAGAGCTGTGAACCAGTGTGATGAGGGGCTGGGCCAGTGACAAGGGCTGTAGAGGACAGAGCCCAGCTGCAAAGCCAGAGGCTTCCTCTAACCATCTGACAGGCCCATCACCTTCCTGCTTTCAACCTCGGTTTCATCATTTCTGCACTGGAGACCATGAAACTTGCACGGACTTTCACAGGAGCTAATGAGATCAAAATAATAGATCCCCAGTCCCCATGAAAGAGTGACCACATGTCCCAGACTGCCTGGGAAAAGGTTGATTTACACTCGCTGCCTGGCTCAATGACCCCTCTTTTTCTCACAATCATCCACTTCGGATGGTAGATCATTTGGTTATTTTACCAAGTACAGATAACCTACCAAGTGGATGATAAATTGTATGGTAACTCGCCACCTGTGGGCTTGCTCCTTAACAAGTTTTTGAAAGCCCTCAGGATTCTGAGCCTTTGTGGTTCCTTCCCATCCTTCCACTTCGGGCGTGACCCTTGTAGGAACAATGGGTACCAGCTCATTTTAGTATCACCCTTAGCAAATCACAGAGAGCAAATCCCAATCCAAGTTGGGAGCTAAGCCCACCTTCAGTGGCTGGGCATTTGGTGGTGTGCTGGCAGGGAGTGGGTTCCTTCAGATATCCAGGTACATGTATGTACTGATACACACATGTCAACATGTGTATATAAATGCACATATATTCCCTAGCTCTAACCAGAGAGGGTCTGGGAACAGCAAAATCCTAATAAATGGGTGGGCTCCAGGGGTCTAAGCAGTTAGGTTACAGGTGATTTGTTGAAAACGATATTTAATATTATATATTTGCCGTGGAGGAAAATGAGAGCATCTCTCTCCCTCTCTCCACAAAGGGGAGCTCCAGGGTTTGAGTTCCAGAGTCAAAAAGAAGTGGGTGGAGTAAGTGTCTTCGTATGTTTCAGGGCTGTCA
Source organism: Mormoops blainvillei (assembly GCA_004026545.1). Taxonomy (NCBI): domain Eukaryota; kingdom Metazoa; phylum Chordata; class Mammalia; order Chiroptera; family Mormoopidae; genus Mormoops; species Mormoops blainvillei. Next base: position 38,889 of record PVJD01002458.1, on the reverse strand, counting down.
CCAGGTTTGGTCCATCCTGAGGGTGAACCTGGCTTTCCCAGAGGATGGGGGCAGAGCCTGGAGGCTGGGGGCCTTGAGGGCCAGAGAAACGGTAACCTGGTGCCTGGAAGATGTTGGGAAACAAGATGAGGGGGTTGGAATTTTCGAGGCGGGGTCCTGTGCCTGCTCCCCTATGTGGAAAGGGCCTTGATGCGCAGGTGGGAAGGAGGCCAGGGGCTGGACAGGGGTCTTCGTTGTCTCTGGGTGCAGCCAGCCAAGATCATGTCAGCCACCGGCCCCATGCAGCAGGGGACGGAGGAGAAAACCAGGCCCCCCTCGGTCACCTGCAGAGGAAGGGACGGCAACGAAGCCCACAGCCAGAGCCCAGCCTGTGGGCAGCTGCCTGACCCCAGGCTCTATACTTCACTGCCGCCTTGCTAATCTTGCCATCTAGGACACGGCAGGAAAGGGGATTATGGGAAAAGCAGTTCGAAGTCTTAGGAGGGAGTGGAGATGCCAAGCCGACACCCCAACCAAGCACAGTGACCCTCGGGACTCACCTGTCGGGACGCTGAAGTCGGAATGGTAGTCCGGCTGCTGGGTGTCTTCGGTAACCCTGACTCCCTGCCGCCCCTCACCCCTCACAGCCAGGACACAGGGGCGGGGCAGCCTGCTGGCCCCTCCCACAGCCAAAGCAGGTGGCCCAGGGAGTGGTGGCGGGAAATGTGGCTCAACACAGCGGCTTCCGCAGGGGGCGCTCCAGCTCCAACATTCAGGAGGGAAAGAAGAGGCAGGGAAGCGGGGAGCTGGTGGACTTGCTGCGGGACCCTGGACAAGTGTCCTTCTCCCTTTGGCTTCCTGTCTTTTCTCTCCTCTTCTCTTGCCTGTCCCTAAGGGGAACCCCCATGCGGCACACAGGTTATAGAGCCCTCCTTTCCCCACAGCCCCTGTCCTGGCAGGAGGGTAGGGGCTGGAGAGACAAAGCAGGGGGAGCCCCACAGAGCTGGCCCTGCCTTGGGGCCGGCTCCGCGGGCCTGGGCACCTGCTCGCGCAAGCTGGCTGTGCTCCCGGGGCTTAGGGCCTCCCTTTCCATCACCCAGCTCTCACACCGGTCCCTCCCGCATTCCAAACACCCGCTTTCAACTTTCCCCATGAAGTTAACCAGTTGGAAAAAGTACCTTTTCCACAGTGGCCGGAGAGAGACAGCCCTGAGTGGAGTAGCAATTGCTAGACGCAAGAGATAAGATCCAAGGCTGAGCCCAGCCCCTACTGCTAAGGGCTATAACCCTTCAGGCATGTTTCTTCCTAAACTCTGAATCTGAGTTTCTGCTTGGGATGAACAGATGATACCCGCCTTGCAGCCTGTGGGCAGAATTGGTGCAAGAAAGCACAGCCCGCAGCACAGTGCTGAGCCCGTGGCAGACACACGACAAAGTACTCAGTATTGCTCAAGAAGAGAAACTCACGAAGGGCTGTGAGAGAAGGCTTGCGGAGGAAGGCGGGACTGAAACACTCCCCAGGGGAGAGAGTGGTGGTGGCTCCGGTGAGGGCGGTGGCAGCGGCACCGGTGCAGACAGAGTTGTGGAAAGATGCTCTAGGTGAAGGGGCGAGTCAGGGAGCCTTCAGGGGACAGCGTGCAGGGGAAAGCAGGCTGTCAGCAGTTAGCATGCAATACATGTTAAGTGAGAAGTGAGGCTCTGGGCTCTGGAGGTGGCGGGGGAGAGGCAGTGAAAGGCTTCAAAAGAGAAGCTGGGAAGACATGAGATAAATGATAGCGACCTATGACTATTGCACATTGTCACTTGCAAGCACATTCACAGATATAGATGTTTTTTCTCACTTAATCTTCCTCACAACTCTGCGAAGCAAGTCTTATCACCTCCTCATCTCCAATTTCAAGACTATACATATTTCAAACCCCTCCTTTTATAGAGGAGGAAACTGAGGCTCAGAGAGGAAGTGATTCCCCCAAGGCCCTACCTGGCAGTGTCAGTACTCCACCACTTGTTTGGACCTTGTGATTTGGAGAGCCCAGCACAGGCAAAGGCTGGGAGCTGCACTGAGCTCTGCACACTTGGGTGACAAGGTCTCAGAATGGGTTAGAGCAGAGGTCTGCCCTGGGGACCATGCCAATCCCTGAGGAAGATTGAGAGGTGGGTTGGGATGCAAAGCGGAGACCTGACAAATGAGAAGGCAACAGCCTGGCTTCCTCAGCTGAAGTGTTCACGTTTGTAGCCTTCTGGATGTGGGGAGGGGAGGGCTGGCCTGCAGGGGCTTGGGGCAGGGGCTGGTGGGCAGCGCTCAGCTCGGACAATACCTCCAACATTGGGTGAGCAGGGAGGCTCTGTGAAGAGAAGTCCCTTCCAGAGGGTCGCCAAAGGAAGCGCTAGAACCATTTCCTCAAGCCGGGATCTTCTGCCACTAATGCTATGTTCTTTCCAAACACTCGAAGTGCTGATCACTGACCAGGAACCAGGTGCTTTATCTGGATTATCCTTAATCTATAGGACCCTCCCTCATTTTACAGAGTAGGAATCTCAGTCTCAGAGAGGTTAAATGTCATACCTGAAGCCACACAGCATTCGACCGCATCTGTCTTGACTCCAAAGCCCATACTCTCTCCTCTATAGCCTGTTTCCCAAAGTGTGTTCCATGGGGTATCCCCTGGTGTCCTGAAAAGGGGAATGGGGCTGTTGGTGGACAAACATTTGGGAAATATTGGATTAAACAGTTAATTTGACATTGAGATTTCTCAGAGTTTTAGTCTATTTTATGAATCTCTAATAGTGGAAACTGGTATGCCCAAACACATTTGATCTACCTTCCCTTTTTATTGCAAAAGATTGTATTAGTTAGGTATGTGGTGACCCTCAAGTAAAAGAATCACCTCCTCCAATAGGGGCCAAGAGCCAATTCAGAAATAGTCAGTCCAGGGCCAATGTGGTGGCTCAGGTATGACCCTGGGAGCCCGGGCTCCTTCTAGCTTCCTGCTCTCCCATCTTTAACAGGTGGCTTCCATCCCAACAGCTGCAAAATGACTGCAGGTACCACATCTATATTCTAGGCAAGAAGGAGAAAGGCCAAGAGCAAAGATTAGTCTAAACCTTTATATCCTGGAAGCTACCCCCAATAGACTTCTGCTTACATCCCACTGGCCAAAAGTATGTCACGTGACCACCTTAGCTGCAAGGGAGCCTGAGAGATTGAGTAATTTTAAGGTGAACATTATGACCTGAATGGCATTAGAGATCTATAGGTAAGGAAGGGTGCACATCATAAATCCCCTCCTGGACTTGGTGTTCTACGAACCTGATCTGGAAAATACTGCTCTATAGTCCTGCCACCTCCTCTTATTTTTCTGCCCAGTGCATTCCAACTTATTCTCCAAGGCCTACATATGGCCCTGCCGAGGCCCTCAATTCTCCCACCTCCTATTCCCCACCCCTCACTCCCTATCAGTGCAGTGCAGGTGACAGGGTGAGGAACAGGGATGTTGATCTCTCCCGTGGATGTTACCTATCAACTGCTGGAAGGCAAAGGACATAGCCCACTCGTGTCTGTATCTACCACAGGGCCATCCCTGGCATAAATGTCAAATAGTTGTATGAATGGCACGCAGAGGCAGAAAGTGGTTCAGAATGCCTCGCTTGGTTAGTTGAAACTGGTGCCAACTTGAACTAGCAGAAACAGAAAAGCAGACTTTTTAATAAGGATCTGAAGGGCTCTGGGGAACCCTGGGCTGGGATATAGTCAGGGCTTAGGAAGGGACAGGGCAGGGTCTGGGAGGGCACTGGGATCCCAGGTACCACACTTCAGCTCCCAGTAAGGTCAGCCCTAGACGTAAGCTGACCCTCTTGGCCCAATTCCCAAGCCAGGGGAAGGACTCTGAGTAGCCCAGGTTGGGTCAGATGTGACCCTGGTCCAATCAACTGTGTCCCTTGGTGGCTAGGGAGAAGGCCGGTGAGGCTCATATAATACTGAAGGTGGGAGGGACAGTTAAGGTAGATAACCCAAGACGTGACCCTCTCAATTTAGGGCATTGGAGTACAGCAAGGGTCAGCAAACTATCACCCGTGGGCTAAATCTAACCTACCACCATTTTTACAAAAAAAATTTTTTTTCTTGAACACAGCTATGCTCATTCATTTACGTACTGTCCACGACTGCTTTTGTGCTATGACTGCAGAGCTGAATAGTTATGACAGGGAACACGGGGCCTACAAAATTATCTGTCTCTCTACAAAATGAGTTTGCCAGTCCCCATGTTACAGGGAGAAAGTGTGCGTGTCTAGGGCAGTGTGGCCAACTTGAGCGCAAGTGTACGTCATTGAGATCTGGGGGAAGGAAGGAGTGGGGAGGGAAGGAGGAAAGAAGGAAGGAAGAAAGGAAGGAAGGGCAGAGGCAAAAGCTGGCGCTATTCTAGTTCTCAGACCACTGCTCTGGCTTTGAGCAGAGTGGAGGGACACTGGGAAAGGGGGCTTTCCCCTCCTCGTTCGCTCGGCCCCGCATCTGCTCTTAATTGAGGTGTAGTGGTACAAGCCTGATTGGGAATAGCAGGTGCTGGGACATGGTGAACATTAGGGAATAGTCACTTGGCGGGCTCCAGGGCTGCCAAAAACGAAAGTGTGCCGATGGGCCAGATGTTCGCTCATTACCATCCGCTCTTCCTCAGAAACGTTTTAAAGGAACATTTGTTTGTTGAGGAAACACAGCTGTTCCCAGGGAAATGGGTTTCCCTCCTTTGGGCAGAGGAGTAGGGAGGGGACTGTGGGGGGAAGGACACTGGGGACGCCTCGGGTAGGTGGCAACTAAGACTCTCCATCCGGTGAAGGGCAGGGATTCACGGGTACGGTTCTTAAGAGACTGAAAAGTCGTAGTACACCTATTGTGACTCTCTACACTTGCATGAAAGAGGTCGTTAACCCCGTTTCTCAGAGAAGGAAGCAGAGGCCAAGAGAGGTCGCATGACTCAGCCAAGGCCACACAGGTAATTAGTGGCCAATCCCAGCCCAGAACCTGGCCTCTGTTCTCCAGGACCACCGCTCTCGTGCAGGCCCCTCCAGGCCTCTTCGGCCGCCTGGGACACATCTCTACAGCTCAGTCTTAGACCCTCCTTTTCCCAGCCTGTTTGCGTTTCTTTCTCTGCATCTCATTAGGTTCCCATCTCTCTGCCTCCTCCTTGTCCTTAGGCCTCTGTATTTCCCACTGGATTTGCCTCCTTCTCGTCGGCAGGCAAGTGGCTCTGTGTGTGTTTAGTTCTTGCTGTCCATCTCTCTCCCTGCTGCTTCTTCTCTGTCTCTGGCCTTCTTTGTGCCTGAGGCATCTCAGTGGCACCTGTTATACCTCAGGGACTGAAGCCAGGTCTGCGTGATTTTGTCTTCTTTGGGGTCACTTGACCCCCTTCTCTAATTCTCTCTCTTTAGTATCTATCACTGTATTTATTTTTTTAATACTCTTTATCAAGTTGTGTGTCATGAAATCAAGGTACTAGATTGAGACCAGAAATTAAACAAACAGAATAAAATAGAAAATTTCAGAACACATTGCACATACTATCTTATGAATTGTTTGTTCTCTACAGGTCTGTGTGCATCGGTCACCAATGTGAAATGTTTTCACCGTAAGATTTGGTTAAAAAAGAAAAGTTTGAAAACCAGTGAGTGGAGATGCTTTGGCTGCAAGTTGCAGAAATCTCTGACCCCTCAAGCCCAATGAGAAGGAATTCATTAACACGCTACAAGCGGCCCAGGGACAGAGTAGCTCCAGAGTTGGCTAATCAGCTGCCAAGCAACACCATCAATGGGTCAAGTTCTTTCCTTTTTTCTTTTTCCCTCAACCATCCTCAGCGAGCCAGTTCACTGTCCTCATGGTCACAAGGTGGCTACTGGGGCCCCATCCATATGCAGCAGGTCCAGGAGAGGAGGGACACTTTGGCCCCTTATATCCCTTTTTAGAAACTAGGAAATGTTTCCTCTCACTTCTCATTGGCCAGGATAGAGTCACATGTCCACCCCTTAGCCAATCACTAGCCAAGGAGGTAAGGCGTACTGCGACTGGCTTAGACTATACAGGAGGCAGTCCCTGTCCTGAGCCTGTGGCTGAACAGATGAGGGTGGACACCAGAGGCCTTGAGCCTTCTCCTGCCAGGAAGAAGAGATGTGGGACTGCCACCTGCATCTGCCCCAGCCTCTTACTGTCCCCTCTGTCTGGATATTTGCCTCAGTTTCTCCTAGTCCCTCTTTGGGTCATCCTGAGGGGAGGCCACAATGAGTGTGGAGTACAGCTTGGGGTCTCTGTATTAGTCTCCTGTGGCTGCTATAACAAATGACCACAAACTTGGTGGCTTAAAATTATAGAAATTGATTCTCTCACAGTTTTGGAGGCCAGAAGCCCATAGTCAAGGCCACACTTCTTCTGAAGGTGCTAGGGGAGAATCCACCCTTGCTGTTCCGGTTGCCCTGAGTCCGACTGCTCCCTGGCCTGTGGCTGCATCACCTCTCCCTCTGTCTCCCTCTTCACGTGGCTGCCTCCTCTTCTCCCCATCTCTCCTCTGTGTATCTCTTATAAGGATACTTGCCATTGGATTTAGGGCGCACCTAGATAATCCAGGATAGCCCACCTTGAGACCCTTAATTTAATTATATCTGCAAAGACACTTTTTTTCAAGTAAGGTCACAGTCACAGGTTCCTGGACACAGACGTATCTCTTGCCACTGCTATTCAGCCCACTGTGGAAACTCTGCTCACCCAGCCCGGGCCTTGGAAGGGCAGGGCCCAGAGTCACAGCCTCTCTCCCGCTCACCACCTTGAAGCCTTGACCTCTGAGCTACGGTGTCCGCATCTGCCAAATAGAAAACCGAATGGGTAACCGATGCAGAAAGACCAGGCAAATGTCAGGGGGGAACACGTTTTCCTCGTGTTTCTCGTCCTTTAAGAAGAAAAGCAGTAGACTTTTCCCACCCGTTCTCCAGGAAATTGGGGCCTTTTTGAAAATTGGGCTGAAACAGTGGGGCCTGGTGAGCCGTTAGGAAAACACCCCCAGGTTCCTTGTGGGGGTTATACAGCACGGCCTTCCCCTCACAGTCACTCCCTTGAGTCAAAGCATAAGGTCTCTAGGATGCCCCCCTGGTAAGGATGCACCTGCTAACGGACCAGTGGCGGGGGGAGTTTGCTTACCTGGCCACAACCACAGCTAGAGTAAGAATCACTGCCCCTCAGCTCTGCCTAACACCTCACAGCTTCCCAAGGGCCCCCACACATCAGGCTCTGGCAAAATGCTCATGATGCAGTTCAAATGACTGAAGTACGTCATTCATTCATTCATTCATTCAACAAATATCAACTGAGCACCTAGTATGTGCCTGTCAGGCACTGTTCCAGGCCCGGGAGATTCATCAGTGACAAGACAAATATCCCCGCCGTAATGGAGCTGACATGCAGCAGAGAGAGGCTAAGTGAAGTGCACAAGGCCACATGGAAATAAACGGCCAGGCCTAGCCCAGCACTGGGTCCCCCTGGGGTTAATTAGTAAACGAATCTGTGGTCTTCTAGAAACACCCATGGGAGCGATGATACAAGGGTACAATGTTGGGAGGGTGTATAATAAAGAATTTGACTGGCCCTTGTTCACTGTCCCTGGGAGTTAATTTCTTTTCTTTTCTTTTTTTTTAAGATTTTATTTATTTATTTTTAGAGAGAAGGGAAGGGGGAAAGAGAGGGAGAGAAACATCGATGGGTGAGAGATACATCAGTGATGTGTGAGAGACACATCAATCAGTTGCCTCTCACACACCCAACCGGGGACCTGGCCCACAACCCAGGCAAATCCCCTGACTGGGAATTAAACCAGTGACCCTTGGGGTCGCGGGCCGGCACTCAGTCCCCTGAACCACACCAGCCAGGGCCCTGGGGGTTAATTTCTAATTCCCTGGAATGTCCTAAGTGATAGGGGTGTCTTCCTTATTCACAGTGGGTCCCCCAGAATTTATGTTAATGAGGGGACTGGTGGTTGGCCTCTCAAAGTTTATGCTAATGAGATGACCTAAGAGGGGCTAGCTATATCAGAAAAACCAACCACTCGATTATAGGGTGGGGGCTTTGAGTCATGCGATGTCAGCCTGACCTTGGTGGGGATGAGAGGGGGACTGGAGAAGGGTCAGTGATTCAGTCAATCACGCCTGCATAATGAAGCCCCGCTCAAAACTCTGGACGCGAAGCTCAGGCGGGCTGCACTGATTAGCAGTGCACTCGGAGTCCGCCACCCTCCGGCGCTGAGAGGGTGCTGGGTACCTGAGGATGACAGGAGCTCTGCACGCGGAACCCTCCCAGGCCTCGCCCCATGAGGTTCCCCCTTTCATTGGTTCGTATTCATAAGCTTTTCTATAATAAAACTGTAATCATCAAAGACAAATGCTGTACGATTCCACTTACAGGGGGTACCTAGAGTAGTCAAATTTATAAACAGAAAGTGGAGAATGGTTGCCAGGGGCTGAGGTAAGGGCGGAATAAGGAGTCTTGTTTAATGGGTACAGTTTCGGTTTTGCAAGATGAAGAGAGTTCTGGAGACGGATGGCGCAACAACGTGAATGTACTTGACATTACTGAGCTGGTACACTTAAAAATGGTTAAGATGGTGAATTTTATGTTATATGTATTTCACCACAGTTTTTAAAAACTATAATAAGTACAGCACTTTCCTGAGTTCTGTGAGTCTTTCTAGTAAATTGTCAACCTGAGGGTGGTGACAGGAGCTCCCATATTTGTAGCTAGCTGGTGAGACCAACGGTGGTCCTGGGGACCCTGGGACGTGCAGCTGGTGCCTACAGTGAAAGTCTTGTTGAGGACCATGACCTTACCTGTGAAGTCTGGCCCAACTCCAGGGAGATGGGGCCAGGGGAGGCAGAAGCTGGGAGCTGGCTGGTGCATCGAACGGCTTTTGGGCTCCTGTCCAGCCCTGAGTCCCCTGCGGTTCCGCCATGCAGACCCCAGCCCCAGAGTGCCTGTCCCACTGTCTGGTTCCCTCACTTGCCACATGGCGCTCTCTGTCTGTGGTGTCCTTTTCAGGGTCTGTGTGTGCGTGCGTGTGCGTGTGTGTGTGTTTTCTCCCCACCGAGTCTGTGCTTCCCTAGGCCTGGAATTACGCTTTCTGCTACTTTGTTGCTTCCACCAGCAAAGGGTTTCTTCGCAGGTGAATTGAATGGCCTTTCCTTCTTCTCCCTCTATGGTGCACCGATGGCAGGCACTCGTTGCTGGGGTTCCATCTAAAGAGTTTGCCTCTCTGGGTTTGTGCTGGACTGTTCTTTCATGGTACCTCTAGTGTATAGCCCACAGGAAGAAGGAGAGTTGCTCAGCTGCAAGACACTCCAAGCTCCCCACGGCTACCCCTGGCCCTAAAGCCATCAGACCCTCCTTCTCAAGGATGACCTCACTGCCCTGGGGACGTGGACTGTTTAATTAGAACACCTTCAGTTGGAAACACGCATTCCTTTATGGGGAAAACAGGGACAGGCTTTTAAGGACATACCATAAGTTTTACGGTTATTGGATTTTTCAACTTGTTTACAAAAGCAGTATTGTTAAATGGCCAGCAGCCAGGCCCAGTCGCTGTCTCCTCCTGTGCCTTCTGACGACTGGAAAGCACATTATCTCCCCCAGCCGGCTCCCAGGAGGTGTGCGGAACTGCTTTCCATTTTGCTATCTGTTTAATTATCCATTCAGCCAGGCTTACTGCTAAAGCTCTCTCTCGCTCGTTCACAGCCAGATCTGCTCTGGAATGCAGCTCAGAGCGCCTTCCCTTCCTCTCCTGCCTGCAGCAGCTCCTGCAGGCACCTTCACTGGGAGAAAACGCCAAGCCCCTAAGAACCTTCCCTTTAGAATAATGGATCCAAAGGTGAGGTGGCAGCCTGGGTGACCGTGACACGTGGCTTCACATTTCTGTGTCATGGGCTCCTCATTGTTCAGAGAAAGGAGATTGCTTTAGAAGAGCGGTTTCCAAACAAGGCTGTGGACACCAGAAGCCCCTGGGAGAGATTTTAAAATAAAGCTTGCCCCGCCTTGCTTTTTCAGACTCTGATTTAGAGAGTCTGGGTCCTTAAATCTGGAGTTTAAAAAGCTCCCCAGGTGATTCTCATAACCTAGCAGCCAGATTTAGAGCACTTTGGATTTTTTGAAAATTAAATTTAATCTTCATTGTATTTTTTCCCATTACCATTTAGTCCTCTTACACCCTTCTCCACCCAGCCCTTTGGATTGGATCATCTCTGTCTGCCTCTGGCCCTGAGGTTCTGTGACTCTCTGTCCCGGTGGCGGGGAAGAAGGAGACCAGGCCTTCCTCCAGCTCTCTATACCAGCACCAAGCAGGAACGCACCTGCTCAGCCGGCTGAGCATGAATAAGCCCACACCTGGTGAAAATTCACCTTGGGGAAACATCCAGGAGGATGGAACTCCAAAATCGTCAAGTAACTATAAATAAACTGGGACATGAATATGATCTGAAGCTGGGTTTTTGTGAATGATGCTATCATGGAACACCTGCACTGGCTCAGCAGGGCATCTGCAGGGCCTGGGAAGGTGTACCCCTCCCCACCGTCCTAGGGAAAGTGCCTCCAGATGAACGTGGACTTGACAACTGCTGCTGGCTTGGCAATGGGGTGGAGAGAGGAGGGCGAGAGGCAGAAAGCTTGAGGGGGGAACAGGTTTGTTCCCAGAGAAGTAGGCCAGGGAAGAGGAGGGGCCAGAGCTTCTTCCAACTCCCCTACCGCAACCCCTCTGTAGTGGCTGGTGTGAGAACAATGACAGCAGCAGTCATAATTACACTGGGATGAGAAGGGCACTGAGGTCAATCTAACCAAAAGTAACCGCACGGGCTGATCTGATCATAAACTCCTAACTGGGCAGGAAGTAGTAGATAGTCACACCCCCGGCCTATCATTTCTTTAGTGAAAGGTTTTTATTCAAGCCCTGTCCATCGTTCCTGTGCATCGAGGTTAACACATCTTTGGAATGCCAGAAGTAATCCTCTTTTCCAGACCCCTCTAAAGTGTAACCACCCTCAAGGGAGCACATAGTCTTAACTATGCTGTCATCCAATCCCTGCCTGGCTTTCTCCCACCCTCATGTAATCTTCCTTAAATTCCCTCTTTAATTCCAAATACATAAAAGAAAATGCAAACTGCATTGAAGATCTTGCTTCCAGGCATTGTTGTCAGTTTGGGCTCAAATAAACTCTTTTAAAAGTTCTGTACATCTTTGGACATTTCTTATGTAGACAACACTAAGACTAAGCCTTTCTCTAGCACTTAACAGCCTGTAACACACTTGCGCATCCGTTATCTCGCTCCATCCTCACAATATATCTGTGCTGCAGGCAGGGCAAGCCCATTTGACAATTGAGGGTCCTAGACAGGACTGAGTGTCATAGGGCTTCCAAGTGGTGGAGGCAGAATTTACCTTCAGATTGAATTCCAAGTCCATAGCCCCATGGGCTTCCTTTATAAAATATACTTACTTTTGCATGGGGCCTTCACCTTTCTCAAAATGCTTCCATGTACATGGCTCTATTTGACGAATAGGCGTAAGCAGGGAAGGTTTCAGACCCTTCAGTGATAGTGAGGAATCTGAAGCTCTGAGAAGTTAAACTGACCACGCAGCTGTAGTAGCCCTTGTAAACCAGGGGCTGTAAGAAGGAGGGATGCAACGCTGAGTATGGGATGCAGCGGCAGAAAGGATATAAGGTTTGGAATTAGGTCGTAGCTCTTATAAACTCTGACCCTGGAAAAGCACTTAAATGTTAAATTTCATCATGTATGTTAAAAGATAATTTTTTAAATGTTAAATAACCACTTTAATACAAATATAAAGATGAACAAGTATCAGAAAGAATCTATTTAATGCACTGATTAATGAGGGAAACAATAAGGTGTTAAAAAATGGTTCTAAGGAGAATTCAAAGAGCTTACACACATATAGGCAATCTGAAATGAATTTACAAATAGTTGCAAAACTGGCCAAAATCCTTAGAGCAATAATCATTTGCTTTCCAACAGCCACAATACTTGCATCTCTATAGACAAGAATCATTTGCATTTTCAGTTTCCTACAACTTACAGAGTTGTAAAATAGCTCAGAGATAATAAAATGTATAGATGACCCAAAAAGGTACACTATTCAAGACATCCAGTCATCTTTTTTATCTTTTTTCCTTTTTTTTTTTTTTTTGCTGCTTTCAAAGACTTACGTAATTTTTCCCAACATTGTAAAATAGGGATGATCCAAAGGGCTGTTAGATGGATTAAAGTGAAATGGCACATTTCCTGCCTGACAGGAAGTACAGATGCCCAGTGTTAAAAAAGAAACAATAGGCTGAAAGTGCAGTCACTTATGCTAAACCCCACATCACCAAACCAAGACAATGCCTAATTAAAATTACAGTTTCAGTCTTCCCCAAGAGTAGAACCAGTCAATCTAGAATTGCCTGGTAAGCACCAGGGAGGTAATCTGCCTGGTAGGTCCCTGCCATTCCCTAAAGAAAGGTTACCTTGCCAGAAACAATCAGCCCTTTGCTAGTGTAACTTCCTGTGCCACCTCCTTTCGCCTATCAAAGTCTTTCATTTTTGTATAGCTCTCCAGAACTCCTTTCTGTTTGCCAGATGAGATACCGCCCAATTCATGAATCATTAAACTAGACCACTAAGATCTTTCAAATTTATTCAGCTGAATTTTGTCACTTAACAGTTCGGTGGCAACAAAAGGATCCAGAGGAAACTTCTGCCTGCTTCGTGGATGAGGAACACAGGCACTGGTCCCTGGGAACCTCTGAGCTCCGCATTTCTTGCCATTTCCAAGGACTGGGCGTAAGCTCTCTTGATTCTGAGCTTTGCTGTCCTTGCATCGACCTCCTACCTAATTGGCTTTTCTGTCCAGGATTACCAGGTCAGCCTAGACCAGCAATTTCCAACTAGGGTACCATGGCAGGCACAGTGGTGTGCCGTTAGAATTTTTAAAACATGAAATATCTATTTAGTCAGGGGCACTGGCTTGTTTGCCCTTAAATTGTCAATTTTTTTTAAAATGACAACAACCAACACAACAATAGCCATTCGGTGCGAATGAATCAAAACTACACCTATTTTTTTTTTTTTGCCAGACTGGCAAATATATATACATATTTTTGTGTGTGCCGTAGAATTTTAGTAATCAGTTTATGTGTGCCATGAGATGAAAAAGGTTGAAAACCACTGGCCCAAACTGACAGGAGGCTCTAAAAGAGCACCAGTCCTTAGTAAAATCAACTTTACTAAGTGAACTTAATTTGTTCCATTTGCCAGAAACACAATTTGAATCTAATTTTTTATTACTAGTGAGTTTGCCTCTGTCTGTATGTTTGTGTGTCTGTATATCTGTTGTAGATATGTAGTGCTTTTCTCCAAATGGTATTGCTAAAATTAATTTGTAAAAGAGCCCTATTTATTGGCTTAAAGAAAAGTAAGTGCTTATATGAATTAAGTATTCCTAAAACTCTTAGAAATATAATAGAAATGGAACCCAAATGTTTTTCAAGTTCACATGATCTAGGATTAATCTTTAGTAAATAAAGCTAGTTTAAGTTTGTTGAATTAAAATAGAAATGGCTTCAGAGTGATGAGCATTAAATATAATACTCTCTACCTAGGTTTCCTAAAGGTCAGGCAAGTTCATGTTATTGCTTACAAAATTTGTCAGCAAGAGAAATAGCTTAGGATGAGAACCAGCTTGTCCAATGTTTCATGAAGTGTTCATGGGTAATCTAAAGACAATTGTTAAGAACAAGTGAATCAAATAAATGTAAGTGGAATGAGTGTCTCTAGGTGAACTTTTCAGTAACAACTATGCTTTATGGTATGTCTACTTAAATAAGTTTTCCCAAGTCTTTTTGGAAACATCTACCATAGAGTTTACTAAGTTAAATGATGGGAACTGGCTGATTCATTAGGCTAAGAGTCTCATCAAAAGTGGGGAATTGTTTAAGAAAAGGTAACAGGTCCCCAAAGTAGTCACTTGTTCTAAGCCCCATGTCACCAAACTGAGACTTAATATCTAACTTAATTACAATTCCAGCCTCCCCTAGGAATGGAATCTGAACAGTCAATCTGGAATCTTACTGGTCCATCCCCTCTAGGCATAGGAGGTAAGAAGGGGGAGACTGCTTTTTTGCTAAACCCTCCAGAGAAGCTCACGGAGCAGGTGGCCATTCAGCTAAGCCAGGAAGGATGCCAGAGAGTGCAGGGTTGACCTGCTGAACTAGCTCAGGCCAGGATGTTAATGGCTGACAAGAGCACTATTGCCCATGACTCCCAGAACACATTCGTGAATCCTAATTGTGGCTTCACGTGCCTCAAAGCAAAGGAGTCAACCTAATGTTGGGCATCATGGAAGCTTTAGGATAAAATTGGGACACTTCTCACTTCACATCACCTCTCACTAGGACTCAGCTCAAATCACCTTCTTCTAGGCCCCTCTTCTCAGGTTAGGGGCCCCTCTTTTCAGGTCCCAGAGCACCTCATTCTCATCCACCATCTCCCCAGTGATCTGCCTCCCCTGCTACACCACGAACTTGTGGAGGAGAAGCACTGTGAAGAAGGAGATTTTCCATCCCAGCGCCTGGTGCATGAAGGTGCCTCACAGTGTTAGAGAAATGAACAAGGGACCGTGCTCAGAGCCCATCTATGTACAGACCAGTGGTTCTTGACTGGGGGTTTTGCCCACAGGGATATTTGGCAGTGTCTGGAGACATTTTCGATTGTCACATCTGGGAGGGTGAAGAGGGGAGTGGAGTGCTGGCATCTGGAGACCAAGGATGTTGCTAAATATCCTTCAGTTTACAGGACAGCCACCATGCAAAGGGTTCTCCAGCCCTAAATCCCAACAGTGTCACGGATGAGACGTCTTAGTGTGGGGAACAGTGAATACATAGGGACACAGCATTTTCCACTGTTCGTGGGGTCCCTGATAGTATCCACTATAGAAACCAAGAACCAAATGGGGTGAAGTGACTTTCTCTGGGTCACACACTGAGTTAGGAACAGCCCGAACAGGGAAGCTGGGCTTTGGGCTCACTAACTAGTGCTCCTTCTCCCACCACACCCCTTGCAGCCTCCTCAGCCCTGCCCCACCTCCCTGACAGGTTTAATAAGAACACTTCAGTGGCAGAGGTAAATATATCTTCAAAAACAGCAAATTGTTCAAACCTATGAAACTCTGTACCCATCACTGACAGAAAGATTCTGAGCGCTTTTCTCAGACCTGCATTTGTGGATGTATTCCCACTCAAGAATTAATTTAAGAAAAATTTAAATGTTAACAAATAAGTAAAGGCAAGCAACAGCGAGACAGTAGTAAAACACCTTGGGATGTTCATTATCCTGGATTTCCAGACAGTTACCAGCAAATTACATTTCCCTTTGGCTTGTACACCAATCTCCTTGACTGTTGGGGATGTGGCGGCTACCTTGTTATAATTACAGCTTAAATGACTCGGGGACACCAGCGAAGTCCTGCTCTCCAGGTAAGGGCTTGATTCAAGGACTACACAGTGGAGAGAACTGGTGACTCTGCCCACCATTTGAGCAGTTGGGGGGCCTCACCCTTGCTCTCTCACACTTTGTCATATGGGCACAGAGCCACCCAAACAAGCAGTCACATCCCTGCAAGTGAAAGTAATGTACTCAATTACACGCATTCTGTAATTAATTAATTAATTAATTAATGCCTGTAATCAGTTATTTCCCATAATGCATGGCACAGGGAAAATGCATGGTACTCTTGTGGCCAGTGATGAGGCTGAGAGCTCAGTGGGCTCCACAAAAACCCGGCCTGGGCCACAATCCTGTGGAATGAGATCGAGTTACCCTTTCAGTTTCCTTGTCTGTTAAATGGAACCACCAGCCTTTCTTCCATCTGGCCTTTCTCTCTTCTCTGGTTAAGGTCCTGGCATGTGCTGACTTTGAACTAGGCACTGGGGGTATAACTGGAGAAGAGGGAGAAGGAGAAGGGGTTGGGGGTGGGGTGCAAGGATGGCGAGACCCCAGAGAAAGGGCACAAGTTGGGTGAGAGACAGGTGGAAATATTATTCATTTGGGACAGGCCCCCCAGGTCCAGGCCCCACCCGTGATTTCACGGTCTTCCCCACGGACCCATAACACTAATGACCTGCCCCCCTACCCCCGGTCCTCCTTCCCCAGGTAGTGACCAAGGCCAGACTTTTCCCCAAGATCTCTATCTCCTCAGATGTCACGTCCTCCTGAACCTAAGGCGCCCTCCCCACCTTTCCACTGTCTGCATGGTCCCTGCCTCCCCCTCCTGGTTGTTGATGTTTCCACTGCTATTGGTTAATTTCCACAGGGGTTTGTTTGCCTTGGCTCACAGGCTAAGCTGTACCACTTCATACCCACAAGGATGGCTATTATAAAAACAACAAAAACAACAACAAAACAGAAAACGAATACTGTGAGGCGATGGAGGGATTGGAACCCTTCTGCATTGGTGGTGGGAGTGTAAAATGGTGCGACTGCTGTGGAAAACAGTATGGCGCATGGATCACAGGTGGACTTCAGCCTCCACAGCCCCCTGGGCTGGGCGCACTTGAGCAGTGAACAGCGGGTACAGCTGTAGTTCGTGGGTGTGCCCCAGGCCCCAACGGCATGGCCAAAGCCCCGAGACCCTTTTCAGTCATTATTCATGAGAGGGTGTGGAACCCTTGTGCTCAAAACACACCCAACAAATTTGTTCCCAGTTGTGCCATATTCTCACCACCTATCTGTGCCTTTGCACAGGCCATCTCCTTTGGAAAGTCCTGCCTTACCTGCTACCTGGTAAAGTTTGCCTCAGCCTTCCAGTCCCGCTCAGCTCACACAGCCCCCGCTCTCCGAGGCCCTCCCTGATCCCCTCCAGGGCTCATGCTCCCCCATCAGTGCTCCACAGCATCCTGCTGTGCCTTCCCCCACCCCGCCCTCAGCATCTAACGCTCCAGTCTGTCATCGTTGGCATGCCCCGCTGGAGGGAGTGGCCGTGGAGCAGGCACCGCTGCCTGGACACCCCCCGTTCTTTCTTCCTTGCTTAGGACCCTACATTTACTCAGCTGACCCTCTTCTGCCTGGCCCCAGGGCCATGGCTTCTTAGTGGTCTACACCAATCACAGTATCTCATTCTGCTCACCAGGTACTGGCTGAGGAGGGGGCATATGATCTAATTCTGGCCCATGAAATGTGAGGGGAAATTCGCTGGCGGGGGCCTGCAGGAATGTTTCTTTGTGCTTAAAAAGAGCTGGGACATGGACAAGAGGAAAGAGGCTCTTTTCTGCCTCTGGGCTTGGTCATCAACTTCTGTCAATTGGACTTGCTGCAGTCACCCTGTGATGAGGAGAGACCCGCCAACTCACTGAGGATGGCGAAGCAGAAAGATGTGTTATCCAGAAGGATCCAGGCAGGTGTCAAGACCCATACCAGTTATGTTATCAGGAGAAATTACTATGAATAACTGTTAACTAGGTACGAGGTAACTGAGAGGGTAAGAAGGGATGTAGTGACTTAAGGAAGCAGATACCACTTTTCTGGCTGGGGAACAAAGAGGTTGGAATTATTAACACTTACTTAGAGTAGGGTTCCATGAAGCTGCAATGTGGACCTCAGAGAAGGGGGTGCTGCATGCTGATGCTGGCATCTCTGAACTTGGAGTATGAGCCCACAGGGGCCTGGAACCAGGCTCCGAGGAGGGGGTGCCACGAGGTTGTATCTGTTGGAAATACAGCAAATCCATTCAGCCTTGCTACCAGGAGGAATGGCCTATACCAGGGTGAAGAGGCCTGCTAGAGAGATGCTGACAGGGACAAGAAGTCCCGCCTCCAGACCCACGGTCTTCCTGTAGCATCCCCTATTGGTTGACTCCTAGAGCAGCTGGCAAAGCCAAAATGGGTGTGGAGTTCCAGCCGGTGTCTCCCAAAGCCCAGCATGGGAGGGTAGGATTGGAGCTGAGACAGCAGCCTAAATAACTGGTACAGGTGGAGAGCGTCTGAGTGCTGGAAGACATCGCTAAGCCACCAAAGTGAGAAACCGTGGAGCCGTCCTACCGCGGATTTCTTGCCATAAGAGAAAATCAGTGTCCCCGTGCATATGTCGCTCCTGACCAGCCTTCCTGTGTTGACGCAGCATCTGTAGTGCCGCGGCCTTGCCTTAGCTCTGTTCCCCCACAGGGCCTAGCCTGGGGCTGCCACACGGATCAACACTGATGAGGTTGAAACTGAAGCACCACCACCTGCAGCTAGTGTGTTGGTAAGGGGCTGGGTGTTCGACTCCCACTCCTGGGTTGAAACTCTGCTCCACACTCCACATGCCATTTCAGGTCCGTTTTTACCTTTGCTAGCCTCCATCTCCTCGTCTACAAAACGGGGGTGTTAGGAACACTTATCCCACTGGATCGTGGTGAAGACTAATCGCGAGGCTCTGTGTGGAGTCCCGATGCCCCCTGCCTCCCAGTGAGCACTCTGTTAGCTGCTCTTCTTGGTCATCAGCTTGCATGCCGCTGTTTCGACAAGTAAGTTTCAGATCGGCTACCAAAGAACCCAGTCCCATCCTGTGTCTCAAAGATAGAGCCAGACTCTGTGCCTACCTCACTGGGCTCAGGTCACTGGCTCAGTAACCTGCCTAGTACCTGCCCCAGGCCCCTGGGGCCTCCTCCCTGTTTTTCTGCATCAGACCCTCTTGACATCTCGTTGTTGCTATGGCTCTGTAGCATAAGCTACACGCTGCAGATAACATGTCTACCATCAGCCTGAATTTCATTTTCTCGCAGCCGAATCTGGCTCTGCTTCTGCATTCTGGTCCCTTCCCAGCAGCCTTCTCCCTCTGCATCCTCCCTGGACCTTCTCATGGCCTTCATGAGACAGGTCAGGGATGCTTCTTTCGATGTGCTGCTCTTCAGCCATGTTGTTTTCCTAGGGCTATTGTAACAAATAACCACACACTTGGTGGCTTAAAAGGACAGAAATTTATTTTCTCACAGTTTTGGAGGCCAGAAGTCTCAAATCAAGGTGTTAGCATGGCCACACACCCTCAGAAGGTTCTTCCAGCTCCTGGTGGCGCCAGGCGTTCCTTGGCTTGTTGGCAGCATCGCTCCAATCTCTGCCTCCGTCTTCTGACCTGCCCCTCTCTGTGTCTCTGTGTCTTTTCTGTCTCTTCTAAGGAGGCTCTTGTCGGATTTAGGGCCCACCCTAAGGCTGTATGACCTCATCTTAAGATCCCTACCTTAATTAAAGCTACAAAGACCCTACTTCCAAACATGGTCACGCTCTGAGGTCCCAGGTGAATATGAAAACTGGGGAACACTGTTCAACCCACTACAAGTAGGAAGATCCGGGCGCAGTGAGGAAAGCGGCAGACAGGGCAGTAGCTGTCTCCACTGTCGACACCCAGACTGAGGCGCTCCTTCCTCTGGAGCCACCCGTCACGTGGGAGGCAAGCCCAACATCTCAGCCCGCGTAACCACCCAGCTTCTGGCAGTCAGAGGTCACCGCTGGATTGTAAGTTATGGCGCCGGCCCTTGCGTCTCATCTACAGGTTGTTAGCAAGGTCTGTCGGTCAAAACAAGCACTGTAAATAAAGCCGTTTCCATTCGGGAACTGGGGGTAGAGTGAGGGGAGACGGAAAATAATTAAACAAATAAAGGCAAAATCTTCATCATCCACAAAACAGTACACAAAAACCAGGACATTTCTCTGGATCATCAATAAATAATCCGGATCACAAAAATAATACATTAGACAGCTTGCATAACAGTAGCATATGAAAGACTGTGGAATTTTCTAAAATTAATTTTCTTCATTTTGGTTTATTAAAATTGCACTCATCTATCTCCCCTGTTAAATATTTTATTTTTTCATATTAATGGCTGCAATTTCAGCTTGTGCCTGTTTCTTTCATTAACACTGTACAAACTTAATATCATTAGTAGTTTTTCCCTTAATTATGTGACTAGAGAAGAAAAACACCAAAGTTTCCGTGAAATTGGAATAGTATATCTAAATTGCCTCATGTTTATTTTAACATTAACAGTAAATGAAGCTAATGGGCTTTTATATTATTAAAAGCACTCATTTGTGTCCTGCCCGTTCTGATATATAACAAAGCTTTAAAAGATGTTAAATAATTAGTTATTTAATAGGGATAGGTGGAATAGATCAAACGAAAGGAAAAGCTGAAGGCGACCAATGCACACAGTCAAGGGGTCGGTCCCTTTTAGGGCTTTCAAACAGTATTCCCTCTACCCAGGTGTCCCGTCAATGTGAGAGTTCTAATTTATAATGACCCTGGAGAGTTAAAGCAACAAAATCTATTGCTGCAGCCCTGTGGAGGACACATATGGGGGTGAGGGACCAATAATGTTCGCAATTATTTCTGGGCAACCTCCATTCATAATTCAATACCTGCGCGAGGCCCACGTTAGGCCGGGACTCGGGGGTCCTCTGCGGGAGTGAGGCTCTGCAACTGCAGCTGCTAGCCCACCTCCGCCCTACGGCTTCCACGCCTCCACATAGCAGGGTCTCCTTGGATACAGAGGATGCTGATGAATGAAGGCATCCTCTGCACTAGGAGCCCAGTGAGACCGAGGGAAGGCCTGTGGGTCTAAAAGAGGTGCCAGACTGTTGCGACTCTCCTGCTAAAGACCTACAAGGACTCCCTGTGGCCTGCTCTGTCAAGGCCAACCTCCTTGTGTGGTACTTGAGGCCCTACCTATCTGAACCTACCTCCTGCTCTTCCCAACATCTGTGCTCTGTTCCATCCAACTGGTTTCATCCCTGGACCCAGCACACACCAAGTTGTCCCATCTCCTCACCTTTACCCATACCGCTGCCCTCACTTGAAACCACTTTCGCCCCTTCTTCTGCCTATCCAAACTCCAGTCATTCCTTGCAGTGCAAATTCCAGATCTTCCACGAGGGACCTCCTGGTCCCTCTGTCTCCTGAATTTCTATGGCAGTAGTTCTCAAACTTGAGCATGTATCGGAACCATGGAGAGGGCTTGTCAAGACACAGATCACTAGGCCCAGCCTAGAGTGTTTGATTTCATAGATCTGAATTTCTAAGAGGTTCTCAGATGATGCTGATGTTGCTGGTTGGGGGACCACACTTTGAGAACTACTAGAGCACATGCAGTCATTCCAGACCTTTAGAGACTGTGCTGGTACTGGCTGGCAAGCTTCTCTGAAGTGGAATGTGGTCAAGGCTTGTCTCCGCAAACAGACAGCAGGTTCCTTGAGGACGGGGACTCTGAGCTACTTCTCTATATCCTTCAAACACAACTAGTTCATAAACAATCTAACTTCACACTTAAAGGAACTTGAAAAAGAACAACAAACAAAGCCTAAAGTAAGTAGAAGGAAGGAAATAATAAAGATCAGAGCAGAAATAAACAAAATATAGTCTAAAAAACAATACAAAAGATCAATGAATCCAAGAGCTGGTTCTTTGAAACTAAACCAGATTGACAAACCTTTAACCAGACTCATCAAGAAAAAAAGGGAAAGTACCCAAACAAGTAAAATCAGAAATGAAAGAGAAGAAATAACAACAAACACCAAAAAAATACAAAGGACTGTAAGAAAATATTATGAACAACAATATACCAGCAAAGTGTACCTGGACCGAATGGATAAATTCCTAGAAACATGTAATCTTCCAAAACTTAATCAGGGAGAATCAGAGAATCTGAATAAACAGATTACACCTAGTGAAATTGAAGCAGTAATTAAAAAAAAACAAAAAAACAAAACAAAAGCCCTGGACCAGATGGCTTCACAGGGGAATTTTACCGAACATTCCTAGAAGAAATAACACTTCTACTTCTCAAACTATTTCATAAAATTCAAAAGGAGGGAAAGCTCCCAAACTCATTTTATGAGGCCAGCATTATTCCAATTTCAAAACCAGATAAAGACACTACAAAGAAAGAAAATTATAGACCAATACCTCTGATGAACACAGATGCTAAAATCCTCAGCAAAATAGTAGCAAACCGAATACAGCAATGCATCAAAAAGATCATACACCATGATCAAGTGGGATTTATTCCAGGAATGTAAGGTTGGTACAACATTTGCAAATCAATAAATGTGATACACCACAGAAACAAAATGAAGGATAAAAACCACATGATTATGTCAATAGATGCAGAAAAGGCATTTGATAAATGCAGCATCCATTCATGATAAAAACTCTCAGCAAAGTGGGAACAGAAGGAACATACCAACACATGATAAAGTGTCAGTATGACAAACACACTGCCAGCATCATATCCAACAGGCAAAAACTACAAGTGTTTTTTCCCCTTAAGATCAGGAACAAGACAGGGATGTCTGCTTTCACCTCTCTTATTCCACCTAGTATGGGAAGTCCTAGCCACAGCAATCAGACAAGAAGAAGAAATAAAGGACATCCAAATTGGAAAGGAAGTAGTAAAACTGTCTTTATTTGCAGATGACATGATTCTGTACATAGAGAACCCACAAGATTCCACCAAGAAACTACTAGAACTGATAAATTAATCAAAGTAGCAGGATACAAAACTAATATCCAGAAATCAGTTGCTTTTTTAGATGCCAATAGTGAACTATCGAAAAGGGAAATCAAGAAAACAATCCCATTTACACTTGCTTCAAAAAGAACAAAAAAGCTAGGAATAAACCTAACCAAGGATGTAAAAGACCTGTACTCTGAAAATTATAAGACGCTGAAGAAAGAAATTGAAGAAGATACAATTAAGTGGAAGCACATACCATGTCCATGAATAGGAAGAATTAACATCATTAAAATGTCCATACTACCCAAAGCAATCTATAGATTCAACACAATTCTTATCAAGATTCCAATGATGTATTTCACAGAACAAGAACAAGTATTTCAAAAATTTATATGGAACCCCAAAAGGCCCGCACAGCAATAGCAATCCTGAGAAAGAGGAACAAAGTTGGAGGAATCATGTTACCTAATATCAAACTATGCTATGAGAACATAACCATCAAAACAGTATGGTATTGGCATAAAAACAGACACATGGATCAATGGAACAGAATAGACAGCCCAGAAATAAACCCACACCTTTATAGTCAATTAATATTTGACAGAGGAAGCACGCACATACAATGGGCTAAAGGTAGTTTATTCAATAAATGGTTTGGGAAAATAGGACAGATACGTGCAGAAAAATGAAACTAGACCACCCTACACCACACACAAGAATAAATTCAAACTGGATCAAAGACTTAAATGTTAGACCCAAAACCATAAAAATCCTAGAAGAAAACATAGGCAACATAATTTCAGACATGGCTCATAACAATTTTTTATCAGGTATATCTCCCCAGGCAAGGGAAACAAAATAAATAAATAAACAAATAAACAAATGGGACTACATGAAACTAAAAGCTTTTTGCACAGCAAAGGAAATCATCAACAAAATAAAAAGACAACCCACGGAATGGGAGAACATACTCACCAATATATCTGTTAAGGGGTTAATATCCAAAATTTACAAAGTACTTACAAAACTCAACACCATAAAAACAAACAACCCAATTAAAAAAAGGACAAAGGACCTGAATAGATATTTCTCCAAAGAGGACATATAGATGACCAATAGACATGAGAAAAGATGCTCAATGTCACTAATCATCAGAGAAATGCACATTAAAGCCACAATGAGATACCATCTCATACCTGTCAGAATGGCTATCATCAATAAAACAACCAACAAGTGCTAACGAGGATGTGGAGAAAGTGGAACACTTTTGCGCTGTTGGTGGGAATGCAGGCTGGTACAGCCATTGTGGAAAGCAGTAGGGAGATACCTTAAAAAATTAAAAATGGGATCTGCCTTTTGACCCAGTGATCCCACTTCTGGGAATATATCCAAAGGAACCCAAAACACTAATTCGAAAGAACATAAGCACCCCTATATTCACTGCAGTATTATTTACAATCACCAAGATATGGAAGCAGCCCGAGTGTCCATCAGTAGATGAGTGGATAAAACAACTATGGGATTGATACAGTGGAATACTGCTCAGCTGTAAACAAGAAGAAAATTTTACCCTTTGCAACAGCATGGGTGGACCTGGAGAGCATTACACTAAGTGAAATAAGCCATTGAGAGAAAGACAAATACCATATGATTTCACACATATGTGGAATCTAATGAACAAACTGAACTAACTAGCAAAACAGAGACAGACTCATAGATGGAGAATGGATGACAGCTACTGGGTGGAGGGTGGTGGTTAGGGGTTGGAGGGATGGAACAAAAAAGAAAATGGGCTCAAGGACATGAAGAACAGTGTGGTGATTGCTGGGGGAGGTGGGTATAAGGGGACTAAAAGGTAATGTAAAAAAATATGATAAAGATAAAAGTAAAAAAAACTTTAAAATTTCAAAAAATTATACCACTAGCTCAACAATAGGTTCGTAGCGTTTGAGCCAATGGCTCCTGATGAACTGAATGACTAGTTGCCATGAAGTTTCATTCAATCCTTAGAAAAATCTTAAGTTTATGAGCAAGCAAGTGAGGTTTAGAGAGATGAGATAGGTTGCTGAAGGTCACACAGACAAGATTTGAACCCAGGTTCATCTCCAGAGCCAGGACCAATACTTTTCAATTAAGTGGTTTCAGACATGAGGATTTGGGAGGACAAGGCACCTGCTGTGTAAGGAGGAGTCTGGCTGCTTTTGTCACTGCTGTGCTAAGGAGCTTGGTCTTCCAAAGGAGTTTTATCTACTAAGGTGGAGAAATTGAGATGCTCTCCTCTCCACAGATTTAATATCCTTTCAGTCTTGGGCAGAATAAACATGGTGACTAAGCTGTCTTTCTCCTGCTCCCCTCCAATCAATTACTGTACTTTGTCACCCTGATCTTTGGTGCAGTTTCAGAATCCTTCTCAATGTACCAACTGATTGGCATTGCTATGACAAGATAAAATGTATTAACCATTCAAATTCTAGTCCAGCTTCTCGACTATGCAGATGGGAAAACTGAGGCCCAGGGAAGAAATGCAACCTGATCACACAGCACATTAGTGATATGTATTAGTTATCTCTTGCCGTGTAACAAATTTTCCCAAAACTCAGCAGTTTAAAATAGCGAACATTTATTGACTCATGGTTTCTGTGTGACATGAACCTGGGAGCAGCTTAGCTGAGTGGTTCAGCCTTAGGGTCTCTTGTATGCTTGCACTCAGGGTGTTGGCAGGAGATGCAGTCATCTAAGTCTTGACCAGGGCTGGAGGGTTTGCTTCCAAGGAATTTTACTCACTTAGCTGTTGGCTGGAGGCCTAAGTTCCTCATCACATGAGCTATCCATAGGCTGATGGAGGGTCCTTGGGACATGTCTTTCTCCAGATAAAGAAATTCAAGGGAAAACAATGAGGAAGTTACAAGGCCTTTTACGGCCTGCTCTCTGAAGCTACACATCATCAAAAGAAACAAGTCACTAAGTCCAGTCCACATTCAACTGGGGAGGGGAATTAGGATCTATTAGTTGAAGGAAAGAACACCAAGGAATTTATGAACACCACATGATAGAACAGTGTCTACAACTCAAAGTATCCAATTTTTTCTCTACAGTGAAATAAACTGTACAAACTATATGACTATAACCTGTTTTCCCCCCTTTTTGGCAGCTTGAAAAATCTTTTCTTTTTCCTTGGTGTTCTCCAGTTTCACTCTGATAAATCTCCATGTGAATTTTATTTATTGAACCTTTTAAGGCTTCTTGCAACTATGAATCAGTATCTTTCTTCAAGTCTGGAAATTCTTAGCCATTCTTTCCTGAATTATTGCCTCTGCCCCATTTTCTTACTCTTCTCCTTCTGAAACTCTTATGTATATTAGATCTTTTAATTTTATCTCCCATGTCTCTTAACTTCTCTTTTATATCTGCCATCTCCTTTTCTCTCTTGGCTGCATTCATCTCTGTTCACTGATTCTCTCTTCAGCTATGTCTAATATGTTATTATACATTACCTGTTCAGTGCTTATTTCAGTTTTGTTTCACATTTCTAAATGTAGTTATTCCATCTTTTTAAAATCTGTTAAGTCTCTTTCTTTCTCTTTTTAAACATTTTCCTATTCCCTGTAGATATTATCAATTTGTCTTTTTACTCCATTTAAATAGTAAGCATCATTGTTTTCTATTCTGTATGGGATCATTCCATATCTGAAATCTTGCAAATCTCTTTCTGCCGGTTTTTCGGGTTCTCATTTTGAAAGCATTGCTTCCCTGTGTACTTGGGAACTTTTTTGTCTGAGTTGATTTCCCTTGGAAAATTATTTTTGGTAATTCTTTGCAGTCTGGAATAAAATGACGTGTGTTTTCTTCTGCCGGGTACCTTACAGGCATCACCAGTCCAACACTACTTTAAAGTAAGTGCATGGCTATGGTTCTTCTGACCATTCCGGTTTCTGCATTTGGGCCTTGCCACCTTCTAGTCCATTCTTCTCAGTGTCTTCCTCCCCAGGGTCTTCTGAGACACAGCTCTGAGGCAATGTCCCCATAGCTCCCAGCCCTAGCAGGCTCCCGGCACTCAGGACCCATCCAAGCTGGCCTGGGGACTCTCATCAGATCCAGGTGCTGTCTGGATCCTTAGGGCCCCCTCACTAAGATTGTTAGGAACCCACAGCTCAGCCTCAAGTTCTTGGCCAGTGTAGTTGATGGGCAAACGAAGTACCCCTGCTGTTTAAAGGCAAATTTATGGCATTGGCTGCATTTCCACCTTGTCATTGTCTCCTCATGAACCAATGAAGACACTTCAGACTCCATCCTAGAAGGCTGTGGACATGACCCCGCCTCCCCACAGGCTCCTAGAGGTGAATCGAGTTCTATTGCACTCTCTGCTCTTCCATGAACTTCCCTTTCTCCCTCCTCTGAAGGTCACAGCTTTGTCCTTCCGGGCTTCCCTGGTGGCGGAATCTCCCAGCAGGAGTCCCTGAGAGGGCCCATCACTTCCTCTCTCCCTGAAAGTCTTTCTAGTCCCCTCAGCTATAACCCTTGACGTGGCGGATGCCTTCAAGGCCAAGCCAACCCTGCCTTTAGGAGACACAGGAGGCCAGCTCTGAGAGAGGGAGGACGGGCACCCGAGAGAAGCCAGAGATGGAATGGAGCCTGGTGGGCTGTGGAGGCCGAGTTCCAGAATGATCGCACTGGCCCACCACCCATTCATTCAAGTTATTAGTGGCTGCTCCCTGCCAGGCACTGGGTGGACACTGGGAGGAAACAGGCAGGCAGGGTACTTTCCCTAACGGAGCACATGGCGTAGGGGAGGGGCCAACGGACGGTGAGATGCTGAGCAATCACCGGCTGTGCGGTCAGGGCTGGGGCCAAATCACTCCGCCCTCAATCTCAGTTCCTCACCTGCAACCATCGCCCGCCTCCTGGGGCAGGCGGGATGGTTGAATGGGATCACTCATAGAAAGTCTCCCACTGGTGACCGGAGCCCGAAGCATTTCCCAAAGTGAGAATTGAGCCACAGGAACGGGATACAAAGAATTTAATGTGTCATGAACAATTTCTTCTACAAACACATTATATGCATCCTATGTAATAAGGGCATTATTTTGACGAACTTCTACCTCAGTTATAACGGAGTATGTGTGCATACACTGACTCATGTGGAAAGTGTATTTTTTTCCCAAAGAATGTTAAAGGCCACCGACCTAGTAGTTCGGAGCAGAGCCTTGGGATCACACAGGTTTAGTTCGAATCCCATCTCCACCCTTGTTATGCACCCTGTGTGACGTGGATGCTTCCTTTCACCTTTGAGCCTCGTCAGCTGCTGTGAGCACTGAGACAATGCATGTGAACAAGTCACTCAGAATAGCACCCAGAACATTGCAGGGCTTCAAGGTATGAGTATCAGTTCTTCATGTTAGTTTTGTTTATGTATAAGAGGACCTCAAGGGCTAATTACCTCTGATTTAAAACATGACAAGTACAAAGGAAGCTAGTATTATTGTTATTGCTGGTTTTTTCTCTATCAATAACTCACATTTTAAGCAAAAAGGAAAAAGAACTCATGGACATGGACAACAGTGTGGTGATTACTGGAGAGAAGAAGGGGTTGAAGGGGACTAAATGGTAATGGAAAAAAAATAAAGATTAAACAAAAATTAAAAATTAATTAATTAATTTTTAAAAATAACATTTTTAGGTCTTTGTGTACCAGGAACCAACCTCATTTAACCCTCACTGCAGCTCTGAGGGGCAAATTCTATCATTACTCCCATTTTACAGCTGAGGATATCAAGGTAATGGGAGGTTGAGCTTAGAGTGGGGCTCACATGTGGTCCAACAAAGCTCACACTCCTGCCCCAGCACCGGCAGACTCCCCTCCCTGATTCAGGGCCTCCTCTGGCCCCAAGGACCCCAGTGGCTCCAGTTTCAAGTCTCCTGGGCTGGCCCCAGCTGCCGGTCCTGTTCTCCACCATGCTATCTGCAAGTGTCCCGGCCCGGCCCCTCTGCCCGGGGTTCCACAGGGAGCAGCCTGTGCTCTTGCTGTCACACTCCATCTGCTCCTTACTTGTAACCCCAGCCCCTCAGGGTTCCTAGAGGCTGCCTGGAGCCCTGGCAGCAGCCAGGGAGCTGGTCATGGGTGCCCGGGGAGCTGGCAGGGAGCCTGGTCTTTGAGGCCAGAGCCAGGCATGGGGGCTATGGCCTTATCCTGAATGGCCAGGGGAGACTCAGCTTCCGCCACGGTCTCTGGGACTGAGAAAGCAACTGAAAAGGAGGTCTTCCCTTTGGAGCCCCGACTAGGGAGATGACCCCTGGCCCGGAAGTGGAGAGCCTAGGCAGAGGCCCACTAGGTGGGCCTGCAGAGTGAACGTCACGGGACTGGGAGCCGGGAGCCCAGGCGGCACACCAGCGCAGTGTCAGCCGCTGGCTGCTACCCATCGATCATCCAGTCCTTAAGACATGTTAAAATGGATTTAAAAAGACATTTTGCATTTTCTCTCCTTAACACCCACATTATTGCCACACATCGGCTTTTGTTTTAATTAAAATCGGTTTTGAAATCCTCCATGAAACTTCAGTGGGATTGTTAAAGGCAGCAATTTCCTTATCGGCAGTGCGTCCCCACAACATACTGTAATAGTTATTTTGCAACAAAGCACAACTCTTATTAATTTAGCTCAATCAAATCAGCACCATGTTAATTTATGGGGCTGTAAAAATCTGGCAGTGCCGCTCTAGATCAAGGAACTTAGGGCAGGCAAGACACCAAGTGGGATGTTTATTTTGTACAATGGTCCCTAACTGCATTTCTGTGATTTAAAAGCTTTCCGAGGCACGCGATGATAATATTACACGCATATAGAATTGTGTGTTTGCTATGCCTCATCACTCCCCACAGAGACCCAAAATCATTTGGTATTCAACTTCTACCTAAAATATTTCCTTTTACATACAAATATTTTCTTCCTTTAAATGGCTTCTCTATGTTAAATTTTTTTTTTTCCCAGGGCTGTGAAGCAAGATCATTTCCTACGTGAGGTTCTATTTTGGTCCACTATTGATCTTTAGTGGTTGTTACTAAGTGGTTAGTTGGTAACCCCCACCCCTTCTTTTCCTCTGGCCAATCCCTCCAAATACAAAGTAGGGGAACTTTTCTGTTGGGTTGATTTTGCATTTCCCCCTCCCTTCCAGGTTCCTGCTTCCTGGTTTACTTTTATTGATGTGTTCTTCAGAGGCTGCGTATGCTTCTCTCGCTCACATCTTAATAGCAAAGCTTCTTAGTAATACTTAGAATGATTTGCCAGGAGCTACAGCTTGGCAGCCAGAAGAACATTTGAAAGGCAGTGTGGGATGGAAAACTGTGGGGCAGAAATGGGGAGATAGAGGCTCAGAGAGAGCAAGTGACCAGCTCAAGGTCACACAGCATTAGAAAGAGCACTGGACTCTGGGACTCAGAGCCATCGACCCTTAATTTTCCTACTAGTAGAATGAGGACCATAAGAATGGAGGGTGGGGGGCACTCATGTGAACGACCTAACACCAGTCCTGCCACAGTGTGGGTGCACAGCCATGTTAGATACGGTATAACAAGATTGCCCTTCCTCGGCAAGGCCGGGCCGTTTTTCACACACCTGACTCTGAATAGCAGAGCTGGACTACGCTCCAGGACAAGCAAGAACAACTGACATCTCAAATGCTTATGCCTACAGAGCTCCTTTAGTGCACAAAGACGCTTATATCTGCTCCAGGAGGGCATGCACCTGCTCTGGGGGTGCAGAGTGGGCACTGAAATACAATGTATGTATTAACTAATGGACTCAATACAGTCTGTCTCAAGACAGGCAGACATGAAACCTCATTTAATGGATGAGAAAACCGAGACTAGCGGAGAGTTTTGATGGCTGTCCTAGGGTCAGATAGCTGGTGGCAGAGCAGAGATTCCAACCCAGCACTGTGGACAACAAGGTCAATGCCCTTTCCAGCACACTTTCTAGCACACTTCTGGCATGGTCGTCTGTCCGTCAGAGCCCAGGAACATGGTGGCTGAGGTCTGGGTAAACACAGATCCTGTCGGTGGCATGAGCAACTGCTGATGTGACAACATTTAAGAGGTCGCAGAAAGCACCGTGCTCCCCTCTTGGCTGCGGCCTAGGTTAAGTCTCTAGGTTAAGTCTCGCCTTTCCCCACACAGGTCTTCATTTATTTTAATGAGATAAGCCACGCTATCCATGAAGTTTCCTTTTCTGTCCTGTTAGTGACAATGAGTTTCTGGTTAGTCTAGACAGCAGAAGAGCTCCCCACGCCCAGCAGAGCCCTTTGTGTTGGGGGTGGAGATTCTGGGGTGTGACTCCCACATGCCATTACGTCTTTAGTGATGACAACATGGGACTCACTAACTCCAGAGACAGTACACACCATTGTTAGACAACGCAATTGTTTGAAATTTACCTTTTCTCTGTGGAACCCAAACCAAAATCTTCAGAAAAGCATTATCACTTCATTATAAATGGTCAGCATCCTCTCTGATCTGCCCAATTCCAGGAGTTTCCAGAGCCACCTGGAGATGGCAGGTGTGACAATTATGCCAAGCACCGACTGAGAACCACAAAGCTGAGACCAAGGGAGCTGTCTCTGTGGACCTCGGCAAGCAACAGCCCACTTTTAGGAGGGTAGAGAAGCAGAGGTGAAGTAACAAGACAGGGAAGGGGTGTTCCAGGCCGAGGGCAGGGGCAGCGCGCTGCCACACAGGGCCTTGAGGACTCCGGTGAGAGACGCAGCCAGAGAAGTCATAGCCAAGGGGCTCTGTTCTAGGAATATCCAACCCCTTCAGCCAAGTGCCAGAGAAAAACCATGAAAATGCGAAGGCGAGGTGTGAGCTGAGAGCCTGCGGGATGAAGCTTCAGAGGAGGCTTCGTGGATGGACAGTGATGTCAAGATCAAAAGCTTCCCTGTCCACCTAATTCAACCTGTACTTTGGGAAACCTGCTGTGTGCCCCGCCCCTGGCGGGCTCTGAAAAGCAGCAGCAGAAAGCACTCTCCATGCAGCCCCTGTCTGCCCAGAGCATGTCATCAGCCTACGGGCTCTGGGTCTACCCTCTGTCCTGATGAAAAAGTTGGTGCCCATTTCCCGCCACACTTGGTTTCTCCTTACTCAAGCCTTTGCTGGTTTTGAGGGCCGGGCCCCGCAGGAAGTAGAAATGTACCCAGAGGGGTCTGCTCTTTGCACATCCTAGCTCAGCCTCCACAAACAAATGTTAAGCCTGTGCAAGGCCAGGTCCCATGGCTGAACCAGTCTGGGAAGCATCTGTTGCCACAGAAAAGAGGCAGCAACTTGCTTGCTTTCAAAATGGCTGCTCTGACAAGGCCAGAGCTAGGTCATAGAGTGCCTTTGAGTGAATTAGAAGAAGGCCCCCTCTTGGGGCTGACATAGCCCCACGGGACCTCAGATTGGCATATGGATCACAGGTAGACTTCAGCCTTCACAGCCCCCTGGGCTGGGCACACTTGAGCAGTGAACAGCTTGTACAGCTGTAGCTGGTGGCTGTGCCCCAGGCCCCAACGGCATGGCCAAGGCCCCCAGACCCTTTTCAGTCATTGTTTCTGAGAGGATGCGGGCCTAGGCTCCCCCCAGACGTATGGATCACCCACGTCTAAGCCAAGGTTCCCCGCAAAAGATGTAGGAAGCCGTACTCAACACTCTCTCCTATGCACAACCAACTTGCTCAGAAACCCAGTATCCCACACATGACCTCACCTCTCATTCCTTCACCCCTTCATGGAGAAAAGGTAGACATGGCAGGAGGAGGGACAAAGAGCCCTGAAACCCCTTTTTGCAGGCAGTGCCAAGCCTTCCTCTCTTCTTGCTGCTCTTTAAGAAGATTTTCTAAAGAAGAGAAACCTTCCGTGGGAGCAGATGGCGGATAAGTAGGAATGGTAAATAGTTTTAATTACTGCATAATGTAAGTGAGACAATAAAGGGGAGACAGTGGAAGCAGGCTGCTGCCGCCGAGGCCCTGAAACTGTTGTGGGGCCCAATTCGTCTGGCATGTGCTGTTCTCAGTCTTGGGAGGGCTTTAAAGAGAACGCCGAAAATATTAATTGCCCGCCTCACTGGCCCATCCATCTTCACAACCGAGTAACACGCTTTTTTAATTTCAGGGGAATCGTTTTCAAATGGGAATCATGCAAATGAGTATTTTAGCTATTCATTTGTTTTACTGCGAGCGCTTTGTGAGCAAATGGCCTACAGCTTGCAATGAATTAAAAGACATGGGCACTGGAGACCGATTTTTAATACAAAGTCTTGACTCGGAGACGACCCCGACCAGCAGCACAGAAAATGTTGGCATAGCAACTTTGGGCATTTTCATGCAAATTGGCTTCTATATAGATGATACGAATGCAATGTTTTCCTTCAACTAATCATCATAAAATTAGTTTCACTATATTTAAATGCCTCCACTTAATGCATTATATCCATATGCATGAAATTGCCTCCGCTAATGCAGTACATAAAATGCCAAAGATACAATGAATAGCCAAATTGCAAGCAGTTATGTTATCTCCCATAAAAACAACGTCCCTCCCCCCTTCTTTTTTTTGTGAGTGTGGGTGTTATTGAATGTGTGGGCGCCAAAGGCATCTATCACAAATTCCTATTAACACACAGACTCACACACACACACACCAACGTCCTCTTCAGTTAAGTAACGTTAAGGTTGTAACACAACCTAACAAAAGCCAGGCAAGTCAGGGGCTGGGCTGGTGGTGGTCACGTGAGCAGGCTCACCTCCCCTCTCAAGGTTTGCGGCCAGAGGAGCTGGTGGAGCAAAGAGGTGCTTGCCTTGCCTTGGAGGAAGATCCACTGGGGGTGGTTTCATGCCCCCTCCCCAGCCACTCATTAAATTGGGAGGCCTGAAAAAGATGTGTCTGAGCTTACCAGGGTCCAGAAATCCAAATGGAAATAATCAAAGGTAGAGCCAACGGTGGCCAGAGCAGCTCCCTAAGACTGGCCCCGGTGGTCTGTAGAGATGAAAACTCTAAGGGAAAAATGATCAAAATCAATGAGTGAGAAAGGACTTGAGAGGAAGAAAGGGAACATCTGCGGAACCCCTCGTTCTGGGCGCCGTGCTGGGCTCTATACACCTGCCATGTTATGTCATCAGTACAACAGCAGTGGAGAAGCCAACATGGTCATCACTAGCCTTGAGGACTATGAAATGAGTCTCAGAGAAACTGAAGAACAAGTCCAAGGTCATATGACCAGGAAGCAGCAGAGGAAGGATTGAAACCCAGGTCTCTGTGATTCCAAAGCTGCACTTTCCCCTGTGCCAGTTGACCCTAGTAGGTGACATCAAGTAATGGCAGGAATGGGTTCCATTACCTTTTTTTGCTATAAAAGGAAGTGCCCTCTCTCTGGCAAGGGCAGAGGGTCTGTGAGGATAAAGGAGATAATAGTTTTCTGAGCCTCTCCTTCAACCTTTAAGGCTCGATTCTCCTTGTGCATCTGTTGAGTCCTCGGGATGGACCCCACCTTTCTCCCAGGACCAACAGGGTTAGGCTTCCCTTGGAGTAGAGCTCCCCAATTCACTATCTGGGCCTTGCCATGTCCTCTGGTCCTGCCAAGGAGGACAGGGGTATCTTCCGCTTCAGCCTTTGGTGGATTTGAAATTTGGCTTAAATATACAGGTGCTATTTATGGGTAGGGTGGGGGTCATGAGGAAGAGAAGAAAGAGGTAAACTGGGAATAACGTAAGCCCTGTCTTCCACCTGGAGATGGAGTTCCAGCTCAGGAACTCTCTCTAGTTCTCATTCCTTGGAAGACTTTGTGTTTGGCTGATGTAGGGGTACATTTCCCCACAAGAATGCATGAGGTAGCTGTGGAAACAGTATGGTGGTTCCTCGGAAAATTAAAAACAGAATTACTGTATGGCCCAGCAATTTCGCTTTACGGCATATGCCTAAATGAAGTGAAGGCAGGAGCTGAGTACACACTCATGTCCTCAGAAGCACTACTCACAATGGTCAAGAGGTGGAAGCAAGCCAAGCATCTGTCAAGGGATAAATGGATAAACAAACTGTGGTGTGCACATACGATGGAGTACTCAGCCTCGAAAAGGAAGGCGATTCTGGCACATGTTACGACATGACAGAACCTTGAAGAGAGTGTGCTAAATAAAATAAGCCAATCACAAAAAAGATAAATACCATAGAAGTCCATTTATATGAGGCACCTAGAGTAGTCAAATTCATAGAGACAGAAAATAGAAGGGTGGTTGTCAGGGTGTAGGAGGAGGGGGGAATGAGGAGTGAGTGTTTCATAGCTACCAGATTTCAGTGTGGGAAGACTAAAAGGGCTCGGAGATGGATAGTGGTGATGGTTTCACAACAATGTGAACGTATTTAATATGACTAAGCTATACGCTTATAAATGGTTAAGGTAATAAATTTTGTTATGTATATTTAACCACAGTTAAAAATTAAAGAAGTAGAAAAGAACGCATTAGGTAGGAAAAGATCTTTCCGAAGACCCCAAGCATGTCACAGAATTCAGGGGCCAAATTCCCTGGATGCCTTGATGAAAAGGTGAGAACAGCTCCTTCTGTTCATTCAGGACTGGCCACCCCTTGAGAAACACTTCTGTATTCAATGTAGGCCCTACTGAATTAAATTAAGTGGTAAACTGAGGGGGACCCCTTAGAGTGACAGTATTAGCTTCGCTGGGTCTAAGGCATAGATCAGGAGGTCCTCGAAACTCATTGAGTTGATTCATCTGCATTTCCCTCTAAATTTCTCCCCCTTGTCTCTTATCTTGTCTGGACAAGCCCCTCCCTCCACCCATCCCCAACACACAAATTTCCCAATTAAATTTCATGCCATCGGTTGTTTTTCTTTGTTTCCCCTCAACAACTGGTCCTCTCACCATCAGGAATTGTTTATGGCTACTGTGACTTGCAAACACTAAATAAAGTGAGTTGGCATACTCTCTTGCAAATTGAATGGTATATCCTGTGCACTGTTGCCCTCACCAACCCTTATCCTTAACATTGTTCCTGTGATTACCATAGCAGCCACCAGGTGGCATGTTTTGGAAATCCCAACCTCTGCCCATTATTGCAAATACCGCTTCTGGTAGCCGTAGTGAAATTTGCAGGCACCATGACTAGGTGGCAATTGACCAGGACTTGGGGCCTCTCAGTATTAAAAAGCCAGCCCTTTTCAGTGACTGCAAGTGCTTTTGCCCCATAGCTCCAGGTGCCATCACATTTCCTCTAGTATCTTTAGCTCTAGAAGAACCAGTATGCCTTCCTGTGTACAAGCTGCCTCGAGTACAGGACTGCAGACTTCAGCCTCAGCAGCACTGGATCGGCCATGCTCTTCCATGGCCTGAATCCGAAGGTGAAGCCAGCTGTTCCAGTTCATTCTGTGTCTACTATGTTTTTTAGGTTTCGTTTTTAAATTGTTCTCTCATGAAAAGTCTCTTGTTGCCTCGGCCCTAACACCCTACCCAATGCTACTTCTCTCCATGTCTGCCATGGGGGAAGCTGGGTCTCCTACGACAATGGAATCCTGTCATCTTTGACCTGCAAAATCGTTGCCTCCCTTTGTAGAACTTCCTTTTGCAACTAATAGAATTCTCCTACTTTACAAGCAGCTAGAAAAAAGAATTGGTAACTACCAGGAATTAGTGGGAATTCACTTAGAAAAGTCATGCCAAATTCACCTGGTTTTCTTTCTAATGGGACACGGCAAACCTAATGTATTTTGATTTTGCAATGCATTTTATAAGTCTCTCTTGTGCCTTGTGGGAGAGATGGGTCAAGATGAGAGTTTAGATATACAGGGTCACATCTACTCCACACAGAGAATATGGAACAATCGACTGGAAGAAGATCACTGGTGAAATGCTGTAGGCCCCCCCTCACCTCTGTTCAAATCTGCATTTTACTGCCTTGAATGAAGACTCTGAAAGCAAACTTTCTGCATTCCCATGCATCGCAGAAGCACTTGCATGACAAAGTATACGGTGGAAAAGTATCTAACAGATTACAAAAATTAGGCTGAATGAAATAAGGTGAAATGTAACAGACCCAAAAAAATGTAGTTTCCCATTTAAGTTCAATCAGTTGGCTGAGCATAGGGATAATTGGCTTGACTGCAGATTCTTGTTTAAAATCCCTGGGGTTTTAATCATCCATAAACTGATTTCTCACTAAAGATGAGGAAGAGCTGCTGAAAGAACTAACGCCCATTTGGATGGTATGAATGCCAGTGTGGGGTAAAGGTGGCGGTGGTGCCGACCCACAGAGGACATTGGGATGGGTGACTAAGGTGCTCAGGATGATGCAGTCCTTCGGTATGAGCAATGCTTGAACTATGGAAGGAAGCAGGGACAGAACTAGTCCCTGGCTGTCAATTCCGAGGGGAGGGACCACATCCTATTTACTTTTAAATCACCAAATCTAGTATTGCACCGATAGAAGAGAAGGTGCCGGGCATGTTTGTCGAAAGAACGAATGTACGAAGGATCGGAGGGATCAGGGTGTGTTCTTTGACTACTGGAAGGGCTTTTATGTGAAAGGAGGGGCCAGGGTCCAACTATGATAGGGGCCCAGGGTACCTTTGGTACCTCAACCTCCTTGCCTGTGAGACCACCCACGAACCTACCCATTGAAAGTCCGTTCCTAGGATTCTGATTATAAGTAATTTGTATATCCTGTAGCAGAGGGAAACATCAACTCCCAGGTTCAAATTCTTTCTACACAACTTCCTGTGTGAACCTGGGCAAACTGACTTCTCTGTACCTCTTTCTCTAACTGCCAAGTGGAAGTAAAACTACTGCCTCCTTCATAGGTTTGTTGGGAGGATTAAAACACATGCGACATGTAAGGAATGCAGCACATATTAAAGCCCCTCCCCCCAAAAACTGTAGAATGAGTGGATTTCCTCTGAACGTCTCTCATGCACCCCGGTCACTCACATACCTCGGTGTCACCGATTTTAAAAACAAAACCTCTGCCCACTAAATCCTGCTCCTTCTTCAGGTACTGAGTCTTCCCTCCGGCATGAGGACACCTCCCTGGCCACACTCAGCCATGGTTCTTCCTGCCTCTCCTCATTCCCCAATTCCCCCAGGGGACCCAGGGCTTCTGCAGGGACCGCCTGCCATCTGGGTCTGTGCTCGCTGGCTCCCAGATCAGGGTCCTGGTCTGCAGGCTGGGCCGGGCAGTGTGGAGTAGCACACCCTAACTAGGGACTCTGGACACCCAGACTCTAGCCCTAGCTGTTCGAAAACTAGGCAACGCCATCCCCCCTCTAGGCCTCATGGAAGGTCTTCACACCATCCCTCACATGCAGCGATTCACTGGAATACTCTAGCTCATGGCATTCTCAGTAACTACAAGGTAAAGATGGGTCCTCAGTAGAAAGGAGTACCTATGTGGCAGCCATTTTAACCTTGCAAGGAAGACGCAGGTACTTGGAGACAATGACATACTGCCCCCTCCCATCATGCTTATCCAAGTATTTCCATAATTGCTGAAGAGACTCAGCTCTTCCGGTCCTTTCAGGATGCACTATTGTCCCAAGTCAGAATAACACCCTTGGAGGCTTCTTGAACTTCTCTCAGGTTTTCTCAGAAGTCGAAGCACACTGATTGGAAATCTCTAATCCTTGGAAGCCTTGGGGAACCCCCTTTCCCTCTCCAGGTCTCATTATCTCCATCTATAAAATGAAAGGATTCAGGGCCTCGGCTGGGCAGCTCAGTTGGTTAGGGTATCTTCCCCATACACCAAGGTTGCAGGTTTGCTCCCTGGTCAGGGCACTTACAAGAATCTACCAATGAATACTAAGTAAGTGGAACAACAAATTGATGTTTCTCTCTTCCTCTCTCTCTCTCTCTCTCCTCTCTTTCCTGTCTCTCTAAAAATCAACTTAAAAATAATCTACTATATCAGCTTTTTTAAAAATGAAAAGATTCGGGTAGAGGAGCCCTGAGGTCCCTATCAGCAATGACTTCCGAATTATGCATTTTAGGGTGGCCATACCCCTGATAATTGAGGTAGAAATATCAAAACAGGAGCAGGGGTTAGTAAACAAAGCTTATTAAATGGAAACCTCAAACAATTATTCTTCCAATCTTAATCAAGAGACCCAAATAATCTGGCTTCTCAATTTGCTCCAGCAATTTCCTCGAATTCCTGCAGTTGATTAGTTCGGGCAGCCAGCTAATGGAGTCTGGCGCACCAAACCCATTCATTTTGTTTCCTTAGTGGCGGGCTCCATCTTGGAAGTCAGAACCAGGGGGCGATGGCTCCTGATGTATTGTCAGTGGGAGAGCCAGGCACTTCTCACAGGGTCATGACCACCTGGGATCTCACAAGAAC